>CAJQUW010013009.1:0-209092 GCA_907163375.1 Prostheceraeus crozeri
GGGGGGGAACTCAGACCCGAAGCACCACGGCGGCCGACCACGACACTCTGCCGTTCCAGAGGGGGGGGACGTCAGCGATGGCGGCCATCTTGCGCTATCTGGTGTTCGCCGTTTTCTTACTACTAAACTCTCAAAAACACTTAAATGAAAATTTAGGTGGTAGTTGTGATGGCGAGTTCTATTCGAGAAAATGCGGTAGTCAAGCGAAAAAAGTTAACATAGCATGTTCATGAATAGAAATACATAAACATATTTAAATGCGCATAATATCATTGTATCTCTTGGTCTTGTGTAAATATCAACATGGTTTGTATTATTTTCATTTT
This sequence comes from Prostheceraeus crozeri, assembly GCA_907163375.1. Classification (NCBI taxonomy): domain Eukaryota; kingdom Metazoa; phylum Platyhelminthes; order Polycladida; family Euryleptidae; genus Prostheceraeus; species Prostheceraeus crozeri. The sequence continues at coordinate 327 of CAJQUW010013009.1, forward strand.
TTGAGTAAATAATAATGAATATGCATGCAGGTACAGGTAATTAGGTTATTAAAATGTAATGAAGGGGGCCGAAGTTGGAATTCACGATAGGTTCCTTTAGAACCTCATGCTAGAATTAAAGCATTAATTAGGTTACAAGTAACATTTACATTAAGTTTTCAAAATTCTAAAATACTAATGTTCAGTCCACTTTCTGCACTTTTTCAGGGGAAAAAGAAGAAATGGAAAAGAAGAGAGGAACATTGGAGGGGAAGCTAGATGACAACGACGACACTATTAGGAGCTTCGGCTTCCTCGATTCCTCAGGGGAACAACTATCCGAACCAGAAATAGATGCACAGTCATGGAACAGATGAGGAGCCACTAAGAAATCCTGATACAGAGGTATGTCTTAGTCATAGAAAAAGATAATTAGACTATGGTGAAGGACATCAATTCATTTTCAGCGAAATTAAATCTGCTCCTGATGCCTACTCTTTAAAAATAAAAGTTGAGAATCTTGTATGCCGGCATATTCATGAACTGTGGAAAATCTAGGTTTATTTGTTTGCGATAGAGTAACTAGGAACATACTACAATTCCGTGCACATTACTTTAAAGTATGGATGTCTGTCTGAGACTATGAATACATTAATTTTCAATTATTTGTACAAGTGATGCGTTACAATTAATTGTTTCTTGTTATACTGTTATATTGTGATGTTACTTGAAATTTGATAAATGTCAAATGCACACTCCTGCTGGCGTATTTTGCAGGCACTATGTACTAACAATCAAATTCTTCTTGAAATAAGGGAAATGAAGACCTTTTTGGAGGACATGAACAGGCGGATGGCTTCATTGGAGAAAGAAAATAAGAGAGTAAGTAGTTAGTGTGAGCTGTATAACTACAGTGTAATTTAGTCACATTGAGTTACAGTATACACATGTGCATGTAATTTCTCAAAACACCAGTTTTTTATATACTTTTATTACGTACGATAGAAATAATTAAAAACATTACTTTCTCTCAATGGATGACTTAAATTAATCACGGACAATTGATCTTATCTTACAGAACCGAAAGGAAGCATCAAGACACTTGGTTCAAGTTCAAGACGAGACATCAAGTTCTTCAGCGGAGCCTGTCGTAAGTTAAAGGGCCGTACTGAATGAAACTAGCCTCTTTGTTCATAACTGCAGACTTCGCTCATCATTTAAAACTTAAAAGTGCATCACATGCAATATTTCATCTTTCAGATTTTTAATGGAAAGGATTTGATGTCCATCAGGGCGAGTATGCCCAGCATATTCGCCCTCCGAATTGCGAAGGAAATTTTCAGTGAGGATGAGCTAAAGACCAAGATAATATCTCCTCAAAGAAAGAGCCATGATGGGAGGCAGCCACTTGAGGACGATTACCGACTGAAAATTATGAAAATTATGGGATTTATCTTTCTAATCGTGGTAAGCATCCATGTGGAATTTCCCATATGTTTGTTCACGTGTTTCTATTGTGTGATAATTCGTATTTGTATGTCCCATTCATATTATTTGAGGAAAAAATCGGGATCGTCTCTCTGACAGATGCCGATCATGGTATGTAAGGTGCAATTCATATAAACACAGATTTCGATAAAAAATCATTAGGACCATTTATTCCATTTAGGGCACTAGATCTCTTGTCAATCGATGAGACACTGTGCATCAATGTTTACGCAATAGAAATCAGAGAACGGTGATAATGAATATGTCACTTATCTCTGTATCGTGGCGGCGAAGAATAGAATCTCGTCAGAGGATTTTGAGATATCCGTCGAATGTGGATATTTCACCGAAATTCGTGAATGCATCCTCAGGGCAAAGGAAAGATAGCCGGAAGACTGACTGAATCCTCGTAAAGCCTGCGAGTATTTTATCTAATAAGAGGAAATTTGAAGACTGCGGTCATAAGATCCTTTCCAGGGTGATATCATCTATGTTAATGTATGTTTTATTTCACATACATGTATACTCACTGGTTGAATGAAGTGAACATTCGCCGAAAGAATCAATTCTAACTCTGAGTATCACCCAAGATTATAGAAACAATTATGTATCATAGAGCGATTTTGATGTGGCCATGCTCAAGATTTGATTAGAACATGATTCATATTATCATCGGACATATGTACTATGAGACCATGGGAACTTAAATTAATTACTGAGAGATATCTCACGTATGCATGTATAGTGCGCGATATCACAATATAGATACAATAGTAAATTAAAGTCTTCTCATTGCCTCCTAATGTTAGATCAAATTGTCTCCATATTCAGTGTTTTTCATTCCATCAAAAACAATCCCATGCATGCGTATAGAAGAAAAAATTCGTACCACTGTATAGCCTTGGCAAATCTGAAAATGACGATGCGATCAATACTTACATCATCTTTCCTGCGTTTGTTAAAAAGCACTTAGTTCAACCATTTAAGAATGAAAATTTTCTTCACAACCAAAGCAAAGTCACTCTCCTTTGATACGATTCGTTATAAATCTCACACTGTTCATCTATCCTATACGCATGGTACAACATTTTTTCACCTATAAATTATTTCCTGATTATCTTTTTCAGAGGCCATAACTTAAAGATTTCGCAATGGAACCACCTGGGAAGAGGCAAAGTCTGCCGTAAATCAACGAGGCTAGTAGTAAGTAAACGGCGAACACCCGAACGGCGCCCCCCTCTGGAACGTTAGCCAGAGGTTGCGCTCTCCAAGGTGTCGTGGTGTGCCGGCCAGGCTGGCGTGGTGTGCCGGCCAGGCTGCGCGGCCGCTCCCATCGTGTTTCTCGTCAAACGTTGGGTGAACACCCGACCGGCGCCCCCCCTCCCCTCGATAAAACGACAGAGTGTCGTGGTGGACTTGGGCGACCGCCAGGTTTCGACTTGGTGCTATAGTGTGTTAGGATTTTCGTGAAATCTGATAAATTTTGGGTTGAAAATGGGATGTTTCGAGTGGAAGCAATCCTCGGAGGACTTTGCAAATGTGATTTTTGGACTCAGCGTGAAATTCTGCATCTGTGGTGTGATTTCCAGCTCAATCGGCCAGAAAAAATGTTCAACTTCGGAAAAACGACAGTTAGAATGTGGGTTGGTTTTGGGCTGTAGAGCCAAAACGAAGCATCGGATGGGAAAACGGATTTCAGATTTGGAATCAGCGTCAAAGTCTCCATCAATATAGTGAGTTTCAAGTCAATCGACGAGAAAAAATTTTTCTTCAAAATTTTTTCGAAAAAACGAGTTAGAATTTTTGCGATGGCTGTGGGCTGTAGAGCCAAAACGAAACATCAGATGGGAATACGGAGGACAGATTTGGATTCAGCGTCAAATTCTACTTGAAAATGGTGTATTTCCAGCTCAATCGGACCTCTAGAATCGGCGATAGAAGCGTTTTAAGTTTTTGGATGATGGGTATCACGTCATCAGCTGATCGCTACAAACTATATAAGCTGGGAACCGACAGAGACTTGTCATTAAGACGAGAGATTGTCAACGGTAAGTCGTCTCTCTGAGCTCCGATGATAGCTTCGGACATTCCAAATTCCGGGCGGGTTTCTGTAAGAAACCGACTTAGAAAATTTCATTGCTGAAGTCAGCTAAGGCGTCAGACTTAGAGGTTCGCCAGGAGATGGCCTTCGTCTCCAGGCCATAAAAGACTCCAAAACTTTAGAGGCTTGTAACTTTGCTTCTACAAGTCCGTTTGACTTGATTCAAAAAAGGTTCGGTCGCTATTGACCTGCCCTAAGTGATAAACTACTTATAAAATTTCATAAGTAGTGCTAAAAAGTTGAAAAATTTAAATTCACTAGTTTTGGAGGTTTTCTGGGGTTTTCGACCCTGCTGAATTCAACTAAGACATTTATAAAGTTGTGGGAGGCGAGCTTCGGCTTGGAATTTGCAACCTTTGTAAGCAATCCACTGGTTTTCATGTCAAAATCAGGGTCCGGATACCAACACAGTGATATGACGCACGCTCTGTCCGCGGGAGGTTGGATTTGTGGGCCGAGGCCTTGGAGTTGGGATAAGATCTCCTCTGAGTAATGCCTGTAACGGATTCAAAGGTTCGACACTTTCCACCAATCTCACAATTTAGCTGTATGATTATAAAAACGACTGCCAATGTCGCTTGTCAGTAATTCCATTTTATCTTTCCTTCTACAGATAATGGGAGGCAACTCAAAATATTTATTTAAAAAGTGCTCTTGTGGAGAGATCAAGAGAGGCGGCGAATTCAAACGCCACATTAACAAGTACAAGAATACTCCTCACTTTCACGAGGAAAGAGCCGTTATTTCCGGCTGCACACATTGCCTGAAATTTTTAAAAGGCAAGGAGCATGAGGCATTTTACATCGCACACGCCGAATGTCCGATCAAGAAGGCTAGCAATTATACGACATCAGACATCGGCAAAGTGATCGCACCCTTCTTCAACGAAGCAACAGTCGATCTAGACGCAGCACTACAAGAGGCTATTGCAACCATTTTGGAACCTGCTGCTTCGGTCACTACCTCATCGACAGCAGAAGAGAAGGGCCCACTAAGCGATTTGGACAGCTCAGATGACTCCGATTCTGAGGAGGTCTTCATCACTAAAAACGCGGAAGAGATAGGAAAACCGGCAAATCAGTCTTCCCCGAAAAAGAAAGTGATCGCACCCTCCCCAGTAAAGAAGGGGATTAAGCAGCAGATGAACAGCTGGAATAAGGATGAGCAGATCGCAAAAGTGAGCCAGGAATATGCACTCACGAAATTAAAAGATGAGCTCACTCGTTACAAAAACGAATGTTCGGCCCTTAGGGACGACAATTTCCACCTGAAAGGTCAGGTAGCCGAGATTCGGGCCCTCAAGACCCAAGTAATTAACTTGGAACCTTTCCGCGAAAGGGCGCTTGCCAGCGAAAAACGAGTTGAAGAGCAGGCGACGTACATAAAATCACTAAAAGCTCAGGAAGAGGTGTCAAAGTTAAAAATCGAGCAACTAAAGACTAGCCTGACTGAGAGCCAGAAGAAAGAGGAGAGACGAACAACGCTCCACATTCCCGTCATCAAGAGCAGAATCGTCGACAGCGTCATCCTTGAGAGTGAGGACTTGGACACCACATTCGAGTGCTACGATGGGGCGATGGCGGAGATGCGCCGCCTTCATCTCTCAATAAAACATGATGGTGACATCAAGGAATTGCGCCACCGCAAGCGGAAACTGCCGGCCAAATACTTGCCTCAGCCACCACCATCGAAGGTTCAACGAACCGGTTGAATTGATTTATGGTAAGTTAATATCATCTCTATTACTTGAATATAATTTCATCTATTTTTCCTTCTATTTTCAGATACGACGAGAACGAACCAACGGCTCTCATAAGGGCCACCAAGGGGCAAGACATGATAGAACCTCCACGCGGTTTGCCCTGGGCAGTCTTTAGACTGGCGAATACTATCATTAAGTTGAATCTGCTATCAGTCAACTTGAACGTTGCGTCGCATTAGAGGGGTATATAAACCACTACCTCTCATTTCATTTCATTTCAATCATGCAGACACCAAACGCTGCAGTCAGCTCTCCTCGCGGACCGCAGTTAAGACCGCGAAATTTATTTAATGAATTTGCTAGAATAGAGGAGCAAGACAGAGTCCACAACAATCTTGCTCGGATTGACAATGCGATGACAGCAAGTGTTGCCAATCCAATGGAATGGCGCTACAGTCCACCCTCCACTCACATGCCAACTGGCATGGAAGTCGACACTGCTGAGGTTGAACGGTTTCGGCTCTCTCTCAGCAGAATCGGTATGGAGTAAGATGGCTGATGACGACCCCCGAGAACGAACCACCGGCCCTGATAAGGGCCACCATGGGGCAAGACATGATAGAACCTCCACGCGGTTTGCCCTGGGCAGTCTTTAGACTGGCGAATACTATCATTAAGTTGAATCTGCTATCAGTCAACTTGAACGTCGCAAATGAAGTTCGGTGTAATACTTCCTTTCGACGGGCATTCCTGTAAAGGGCGGCGGTGAAACCCGTAGCTATGTATACCGCAAGGGACATTCGGCAATGGTCAATCTTGTTAAACCTCTCTGCGTCATGTTTGCAAGTGATTGCCTCTGTCTCAACGTAGTATGCATTCGCGCCAGGGCGACATTTAGCCAACTGTCGAAGGTTGCCTTATAAACTTTCCATTGCATACGTTATGAGAACCATGAGTTCTACCTGTCTCTATCAATGAGACGAACTGATGAATGGAATGAAATGGGAGGACACTCACGCGCCACACGCAACATAACACACTTCCCTCTTCCGTAGTCTAACAAGCTGTTTACACATGGATCGCAGTCGATTGCTATCCCAGAATCATGTAAGCTATCTTAATTTTATTTGACACTATTTCAACTACCATCATCACCCATATGAAGTGTTATAAGATTTACAAGTTAGACTAAGCGTTCTACTATTTGTAAATGAAAGATATAGTTTCAACAGTTTACAGATTAAAAATAAAGTTTCAACAGTGTGTACGTTAGAAATAAAGTTTTATCTGTTTGTATGTTAGAAACAAAATAAAGTTTCAACAGTTTACAAGATAAAAAGTAAAGTTTCACCAGTTTACAAGTTAAAAATAAAATTTCAATAGTGTGTACGTTAGAAATAAAGTTTTAGCTGTTTGCAAGATAAAAAATAAAGTTTCACCAGTTTACAAGTTAAAAATAAAGTTTCAATAGTGTGTACGTTATAAATAAAGTTTTAGCTGTTTGTATATCAAAAACAAAGTTTCAAGAGTTTACAAGTTAAAAAATAAAGTTTCAGTAGTGTATACGTTAGAAATAAAGTTTTAGCTGTTTGTATATCAAAATATAGTTTCAAGAGTTTACAAGTTAGAAATAAAGTTTCAATAGTGTGTATGTTAGAAATAAAGGTATAACTTTTTGTAAAAATAAGATCGCAAGATCTACTAGTTCACAAGTTAGACTAAGCGTTCTACTATTTGTAAATGAAAGATATGGTTTCAACAGTTTACAGATTAAAAATAAAGTTTCAACAGTGTGTACGTTAGAAATAAAGTTTTATCTGTTTGTATGTTAAAAGAAAGTTTCATCAGTTAACAAGTAAAAAAAATTAAGTTTCACCAGTTTACAAGTTAGAAACAAAGTTTCAATAGTGTGTACGTTAGAAATAAAGCTTTATCTGTTTGTATGTTAGAAACAAAATAAAGTTTCAACAGTTTACAAGATAAAAAGTAAAGTTTCACCAGTTTACAAGTTTAAAAAAAAGTTTCAATAGTGTGTACGTTAGAAATAAAGTTTTAGCTGTTTGCAAGATAAAAAATAAAGTTTCACCAGTTTACAAGTTAAAAATAAAGTTTCAATAGTGTGTACGTTAGAAATAAAGTTTTAGCTGTTTTATATATCAAAAACAAAGTTTCAAGAGTTTACAAGTTAAAAAATAAAGTTTAAATGGTGTATACGTTAGAAATAAAGTTTTAGCTGTTTGTATATCAAAATAAAGTTTCAAGAGTTTACAAGTTAGAAATAAAGTTTCAATAGCATATGCGTTAGAAATAAAGTTTTAGCTGTTTGTATATGAAAATAAAGTTTCAAGAGTTTACAAGTTAGAAATAAAGTTTCAATAGTGTGTATGTTAGAAATAAAGGTATAACTTTTTGTGAAAATAAGATCGCAAGATCTACTAGTTCACAAGTTAGACTAAGCGTTCTACTATTTGTAAATGAAAGATATGGTTTCAACAGTTTACAGATTAAAAATAAAGTTTCAACAGTGTGTACGTTAGAAATAAAGTTTTATCTGTTTGTATGTTAAAAGAAAGTTTCATCAGTTAACAAGTAAAAAAAATTAAGTTTCACCAGTTTACAAGTTAGAAACAAAGTTTCAATAGTGTGTACGTTAGAAATAAAGCTTTATCTGTTTGTATGTTAGAAACAAAATAAAGTTTCAACAGTTTACAAGATAAAAAGTAAAGTTTCACCAGTTTACAAGTTTAAAAAAAAGTTTCAATAGTGTGTACGTTAGAAATAAAGTTTTAGCTGTTTGCAAGATAAAAAATAAAGTTTCACCAGTTTACAAGTTAAAAATAAAGTTTCAATAGTGTGTACGTTAGAAATAAAGTTTTAGCTGTTTTATATATCAAAAACAAAGTTTCAAGAGTTTACAAGTTAAAAAATAAAGTTTAAATGGTGTATACGTTAGAAATAAAGTTTTAGCTGTTTGTATATCAAAATAAAGTTTCAAGAGTTTACAAGTTAGAAATAAAGTTTCAATAGCATATGCGTTAGAAATAAAGTTTTAGCTGTTTGTATATGAAAATAAAGTTTCAAGAGTTTACAAGTTAGAAATAAAGTTTCAATAGTGTGTATGTTAGAAAGAAAGGTATAACTGTTTGTAAAAATAAGATCGGAAGATTTACTAGTTTACAAGTTAGACTAAGTGTAAATTAAAATAAAATTATAACTGTTCACGAGTTAAAGCGTTGATGCAACGATGAACAATTAATAAGCTGAGAAGCTTTAGATTCACTTTAACATTACCATATGTTTACAGATAGAAATGTATCACAGCAAAGCTACTTCATGAGTTAGTTTGCCAGGAGTGTGTCATCTCAAACTTTTACTCCGTCGTTGAAATTTCATGACGACTTTTTTGCTAAACGAAAGTTAACACCAGAGGAGCGTAGGGGTGGGTGGTATAAAATGCGCCTACAGCACTGAGAGAGTTGGAGTGCATGAGCTATGTACATTCTTTTGACGACGAGAGGAGCGATTCAGCCGATGGCGCAGGTAGCTTCCCAGAGCATAGAGGACATTGTTTAGGTGACTCTAAGGACGTATGTCCAGCTGCCATCAGTGATAGGATTCCAACTCATGATGAATGATGATATGCTTACGACCTACATTCAACCATTGGTGTATGCCCACACCCTTCCCCACAACGAGCTTGTCTACTACATTGTATTCATGAGTGTGGCTCAAAGTAGGAAATTGATTGATGAGACTTTGCTGAAATATCCAAGGCGCGTATTCAAGCATGGTCGCCTACTGTTGGAGTATTATTATCAATGGCGCGACGACACACAACATTTGCCCACCCGTGTTTTACCACACCTATCAACGGAAGAATACAATAGAGCTTTAGTCGAGACGTTGAAAGGAGACGATGAGCGCCAGCGGGCGAATGAAGCATCGGTGAGAGTGGGAATCAACTTGATGCTATTCTCCAATGAGGATTGTTGTCTAATGAGAATCAAGCATTCCTTTATAAATAGAGAGCCTTCCACAGTGAGAATCATTCCATCGTTGAATCGTACAAGTGACGGGCGCACATTCTCTCTCTCTCTCTCTACATCCCTGTTATATCATCCAACTAAAATGGTAAGTCGCTACTTTCCTCCCTCTCCTCCCTTGAACGTAAACTTGATAGAATCTTTTTTATTTTCAGGCATCTTCTACATCTACTACACTGTCAGGACAAAATGGTGGCCAGACGTTACAAGGTTCGCTACAATCAGATCATCTACAGCTGAGACCAGTGGAAGAAACAACCAAGGTACATAATCCTACACCGCTACAGCGTAAATTTAAACAAGTCTTGCGTCATGAGGATCACAGCGTAGTACTCCAAACGGGAATGCTCCCTTCCACTGATGTGAAGATATTGAGCAATCAGTATGGGGACTACATACTCATCCCCGTGAGTCCGTACATTCGCCACCAACTTGACATTATTGAAGAGTACGTGACATTAAATATGGACATTCCTACTCCTCTTGCTCAAGAGTGGAAGGCGAGAGATGACAAGGATACTCCCTATAGAAAGATTTGGGATGGTAATCAAATTTGCCTACCATTATCACATTGGTGTAGTTATTATAAAAAGGATTGAGATCAATCAATACCCATCAGATGTGATGAGCTCGGAGAAGGTACTTGGGATATCATTTTCAAAGTGAATGGGCTATATTATCGTCAGCACAAGGATAACAAAATAGCCTCTCTCTCGATACACACTGAATCCATCCTATATATTCCAAAGCCACCCAGCATAGATGACATTATTGACGAAATCCTTAACGGGGGTGGTACGAAGCGCAAGTCGGAGAAGAATGCTACCTCCAAACGCAAGTCAGGGAAAGAGAATTGCTAATCCTTTCCTAACTCTACCCTATGACAATTCGCTTATGTGCTTTGAGTGTCGTGGACGTGGTCTTATTAGATACATTTTACTTCTTCGTTGCCATCATATCATTTGTGTATTTTGTCGTGGAAAGCATCGATGTAATTCTTCATTTTGTGATATGTTATAGAACGTTTCCTTAGATGTGTAATTTCCGTTTTAGGCTTCTATCATCATTTTTATGGATTGTGAGGGTGAACCTGTACAGGAGCTCAGTGCTATTGCTATGAACAATTGGACATATCAGATTGTTAGTGTCTATCATCAACATGCCAATTGTGATCCCAATGTTGATCAATGGGCGAGAAAACACATTCATGGACTTAATCTGAAATATTTGCAAGACTATGGCTTTTCTTGTGAGAGTGCTCTTCTTATTGACTTTAAACGATGGTTAGCTGCTTTCAATGTTATACGCATCTTTTGTAATAATCCTGGTAAGGAGAGGAAAGTATTTCCCAATCCAGTCATTAATGATATTTTGCTCCCACCTTGTGATAGTAGAGTGAATCAACATTATCATGAAGTCACGAAACGTTTTAAGGATTTGTGTGTTCCTATTTTGTCTGTTCGTTGTAGTAGCTACGTTCATAACCAATGCTTCTTTCCTCCTTACCTCAACACTGCCAAAGTCCTGCATGGTTATCATTGCTCGCTATATGACAGTTACCAGCTGTATTTATTTTATCTGTTTCAAACCATTGATTTGTAATGCATGCTTGTTACAGTTATTCAATAAATGTTATTATGCGAAGAGTTGTTGTTTTCATGCAACGGATGGGTTAGATGAAGGGCGATCATATCTTTTTCAAATGATTGTGGAACATTGATTTCCATGATGAAGATTTAAACAGTTAGATTCGATGACGAACAAGATTTACTAGTTTGCAAGTTAAACTAAGCGTTCTATTATTTGTAAATGAAAGATATAGTTTCAACAGTTTACAGATTAAAAATAAAGTTTCAATAATGTATGTGTTAGAAAGTTTAAGCTGTTTGTATGTTAGAAATAAAATAAAGTTTCAGGAGTTTACAAGTTAAAAATAAAGTTTCAACAGTGTGTACGTTAGAAATAAAGTTATATCTGTTTGTAAAATAAGATTTCGGGATTTAATAGTTTGTAAGTTAGACTAAGCGTTCTACTATTTGTAAATGAAAGATTTAGTTTCAACAGTTTACAGATTAAAAATAAAGTTTCAATAGTGTGTATGTTAAAAATAAAGCTTAAGCTGTTTGTGTATTAGAAATAGAATAAAGTTTCAACAGTTTGTAGATTAAAAATAAAGTTTCAACAGTGTGTACGTTAGAAATAAAGTTTTAGCTGTTTGTATGTTAAAAATAAAGTTTCAACAGTGTGTACGTTAGAAATAAAGTTTTATCTGTTTGTAAAATGAGATTGTAGGATTTACTAGTTTGCCGGTTAGACTAAGCGTTCTACTATTTGTAAACGAAAGATATAGTTTCAACAGTTTACAGATTAAAAATAAAGTTTCAATAGTGTGTACGTTAGAAACAAAGTTTTATCTTTTTATATGTTAGAAACAAAATAAAGTTTCAACAGTGTGTACGTTAGAAATAGAGTTTTAGCTGCTTGTATGTTAGAAATGAAGGTATAGCAGTTTATATGCTAGAAAGAAAGGTATAACTGTTTGTAAAATAAGATCACAAGATTTACTATTTTGCAAGTTAGACTAAGCGTTTTACTATTTGTAAATTAAAAATAAAATTATAACTTTTTACAAGTTAAAGCGTTGATGCGATGATCAACAATTAATAAGCTGAGAAGCTTTAGATTCACTTTAACATTACCATATGTTTACAGATAGAAATGTATCACAGCAAAGCTACTTCATGAATTAGTTTGCCAGGAGTGTATCATCTCAAACTTTTACTCCGTTGTTGAAATTTCAGTTTTGTACATATTTGAAGTATCATCATTGCGGTTTGTTGTTAATGTGTTTACGATGAACGCACACATGAGTCTTATGACACTATGGTTGTATCTTATACGTTTCGACAAAGACTGAGCGAAGTAAATAAAAATCTAAGTTGAAAATCTCTTAGGTTGTATTATCAAATATCTTAGTATTATACAAAGTTTTGAATGTAAGTTGAACATTTTATCGGAATGTTGTTTTAAAATGAAAGTAAGAACTTCATCGTATGAGTATTCAAAGCATGTTTTGTAAATCAAATGTGTATAGTACTGACTTGATAGAATCAAACTTGACAAACTAGTAAATGTTATGATCTCAATTTACAAACCGATAAAACTCTATTTCCAACATACACACTGTTGAAGCTTTATTTTGAACTTGTAAACGGTTGAAACATTATTTTATTTCTAACGCGCAAACGACTAAAACTTTATTTCTAACGTACACACTGTTGAAACTTTATTTTTAATCTGTAAACTGTTGAAACTATATCTTTCGTTTACAAATAGTAGAACGCTTAGTCTAACTTGCAAACTAGTAAATCCTACAATCTCATTTTACAAACAGATAAAACTTTATTTCTAACGCGCAAACGACTAAAACTTTATTTCTAACATACAAACAGCTAAAACTTTATTTTTAATCTGTAAACTGTTGAAACTATATCTTTCATTTACAAATAGTAGAACGCTTAGTCTGACTTGCAAACTAGTAAATCTTATGATCTTAATTTACAAACCGATAAAACTCTATTTCTAACATACACACTGTTGAAACTTTATTTTGAACTTGTAAACGGTTGAAACTTTATTTTATTTCTAACGCGCAAACGACTAAAACTTTATTTCTAACGTACACACTGTTGAAGCTTTATTTTGAACTTGTAAACGGTTGAAACTTTATTTTATTTCTAACGCGCAAACGGCTAAAACTTTATTTCTATCGTACACACTGTTGAAACTTTATTTTTAATCTGTAAACTGTTGAAACTATATCTTTCATTTACAAATAGTAGAACGCTTAGTCTAACTTGTAAATCTTATAACACTTCATATGGGTGATGATGGTAGGTGAAATGTTAAATAAAATTAAGATAGCTTACATGATTCTGGGATAGCAATCGACTGCGATCCATGTGTAAACAGCTTGTTAGACTATGGAAGAGGGAAGTGTGTTATGTTGCGTGTGGCGCGTGAGTGTCCTCCCATTTCATTCCATTCATCAATTCGTCTCATTGATAGAGACAGGTAGAACTCATGGTTCTCATAACGTATGCAATGGAAAGTTTATAAGGCAACCTTCGACAGTTGGCTAAATGTCGCCCTGGCGCGAATGCATACTACGTTGAGACAGAGGCAATCACTTGCAAACATGACGCAGAGAGGTTTAACAAGATTGACCATTGCCGAATGTCCCTTGCGGTATACATAGCTACGGGTTTCACCGCCGCCCTTTACAGGAATGCCCGTCGAAAGGAAGTATTACACCGAACTTCATTTGCAACGTTCAAGTTGACTGATAGCAGATTCAACTTAATGATAGTATTCGCCAGTCTAAAGACTGCCCAGGGCAAACCGCGTGGAGGTTCTATCATGTCTTGCCCCATGGTGGCCCTTATCAGGGCCGTTGGTTCGTTCTCGGGGGTCGTCATCAGCCATCTTACTCCATACCGATTCTGCTGAGAGAGAGCCGAAACCGTTCAACCTCAGCAGTGTCGACTTCCATGCCAGTTGGCATGTGAGTGGAGGGTGGACTGTAGCGCCATTCCATTGGATTGGCAACACTTGCTGTCATCGCATTGTCAATCCGAGCAAGATTGTTGTGGACTCTGTCCTGCTCCTCTATTCTAGGAAATTCATTAAATAAATTTCGCGATCTTAACTGCGGTCCGCGAGGAGAGCTGACTGCAGCGTTTGGTGTCTGCATGATTGAAATGAAATGAAATGAGAGGTAGTGGTTTATATACCCCTCTAATGCGACGCAACGTTCAAGTTGACTGATAGCAGATTCAACTTAATGATAGTATTCGCCAGTCTAAAGACTGCCCAGGGCAAACCGCGTGGAGGTTCTATCATGTCTTGCCCCTTGGTGGCCCTTATGAGAGCCGTTGGTTCGTTCTCGTCGTATCTGAAAATAGAAGGAAAAATAGATGAAATTATATTCAAGTAATAGAGATGATATTAACTTACCATAAATCAATTCAACCGGTTCGTTGAACCTTCGATGGTGGTGGCTAAGGCAAGTATTTGGCTGGCAGTTTCCGCTTGCGGTGGCGTAATTCCTTGATGTCACCATCATGTTTTATTGAGAGATGAAGGCAGCGCATCTCCGCCATCGCCCCATCGTAGCACTCGAATGTGGTGTCCAAGTCCTCACTCTCAAGGATGACGCTGTCGACGATTCTGCTCTTGATGACGGGAATGTGGAGCGTTGTTCGTCTCTCCTCTTTCTTCTGGCTCTCAGTCAGGCTAGTCTTTAGTTGCTCGATTTTTAACTTTGACACCTCTTCCTGAGCTTTTAGTGATTTTATGTACGTCGCCTGCTCTTCAACTCGTTTTTCGTTGGCAAGCGCCCTTTCGCGGAAAGGTTCCAAGTTAATTACTTGGGTCTTGAGGGCCCGAATCTCGGCTACCTGACCTTTCAGGTGGAAATTGTCGTCCCTAAGGGCCGAACATTCGTTTTTGTAACGAGTGAGCTCATCTTTTAATTTCGTGAGTGCATATTCCTGGCTCACTTTTGCGATCTGCTCATCCTTATTCCAGCTGTTCATCTGCTGCTTAATCCCCTTCTTTACTGGGGAAGGTGCGATCACTTTCTTTTTCGGGGAAGACTGATTTGCCGGTTTTCCTATCTCTTCCGCGTTTTTAGTGATGAAGACCTCCTCAGAATCGGAGTCATCTGAGCTGTCCAAATCGCTTAGTGGGCCCTTCTCTTCTGCTGTCGATGAGGTAGTGACCGAAGCAGCAGGTTCCAAAATGGTTGCAATAGCCTCTTGTAGTGCTGCGTCTAGATCGACTGTTGCTTCGTTGAAGAAGGGTGCGATCACTTTGCCGATGTCTGATGTCGTATAATTGCTTGCCTTCTTGATCGGACATTCGGCGTGTGCGATGTAAAATGCCTCATGCTCCTTGCCTTTTAAAAATTTCAGGCAATGTGTGCAGCCGGAAATAACGGCTCTTTCCTCGTGAAAGTGAGGAGTATTCTTGTACTTGTTAATGTGGCGTTTGAATTCGCCGCCTCTCTTGATCTTTCCAGAAGAGCACTTTTTGAATAAAAATTTTGAGTTGCCTCCCATTATCTGTAGAAGGAAAGATAAAATGGAATTACTGACAAGCGACATTGGCAGTCATTTTTATAATCATACAGCTAAATTGTGAGATTGGTGGAAAGTGTCGAACCTTTGAATCCGTTACAGGCATTACTCAGAGGAGATCTTATCCCAACTCCAAGGCCTCGGCCCACAAATCCAACCTCCCGCGGACAGAGCGTGCGTCATATCACTGTGTTGGTATCCGGACCCTGATTTTGACATGAAAACCAATGGATTGTTTACAAAGGTTGCAAATTCCAAGCCGAAGCTCGCCTCCCACAACTTTATAAATGTCTTAGTTGAATTCAGCAGGGTCGAAAACCCCAGAAAACCTCCAAAACTAGTGAATTTAAATTTTTCAACTTTTTAGCACTACTTATGAAATTTTATAAGTAGTTTATCACTTAGGGCAGGTCAATAGCGACCGAACCTTTTTTGAATCAAGTCAAACGGACTTGTAGAAGCAAAGTTACAAGCCTCTAAAGTTTTGGAGTCTTTTATGGCCTGGAGACGAAGGCCATCTCCTGGCGAACCTCTAAGTCTGACGCCTTAGCTGACTTCAGCAATGAAATTTTCTAAGTCGGTTTCTTACAGAAACCCGCCCGGAATTTGGAATGTCCGAAGCTATCATCGGAGCTCAGAGAGACGACTTACCGTTGACAATCTCTCGTCTTAATGATAAGTCTCTGTCGGTTCCCAGCTTATATAGTTTGTGGCGATCAGCTGATGACGTGATACCCATCATCCAAAAACTTAAAACGCTTCTATCGCCGATTCTAGAGGTCCGATTGAGCTGGAAATACACCATTTTCAAGTAGAATTTGACGCTGAATCCAAATCTGTCCTCCGTATTCCCATCTGATGCTTCGTTTTGGCTCTACAGCCCACAGCCATCGCAAAAATTCTAACTCGTTTTTTCGAAAAAATTTTGAAGAAAAATTTTTTCTCGCCGATTGACTTGAAACTGACCATGTTGATGGAGAATTTGACGCTGATTCCAAATCTGAAATCCTTTTTGCTCTCCAATACTTCGTTTTGGCGCTACAGCCCAAGACGTCCAAAATTCTAACTCTGTCGTTTTTTCGCCAATCTCCCAAAATCTTAAATGGCGTCTCACATTTAAACGAAGACAGATCTGAACAAGCCGTTTCTTTCAGTGAATTTTTCTTACTCTTAGCTTTGAAACGAGCTATTGCACGACTTTCTACGATCACTAGAACCAAAATTGGGAGATCGGTGCCGGGGGGGGGACGTCAGCGAAACTTTTTTCTCTCCGATTGAACTGGAAATACACCATTTCCATGTAGAATTGGACGCTGAATCCGAATCTGCCCTCCATTTTCCCATCCGATACTTCGTTTTGGCACTACAGCCCACAGCCATCGCAAAAATTCTAACTGTCGTTTTTCGGGAAAATGAAGAAAAATTTTTTCTCGCCGATTGAGCTGGAAATCCCACCACAGATGCAGAATTTCACGCTGAGTCCAAAAATCACATTTGCAAAGTCCTCCGAGCACTGCTTTCACTCGAAACATCCCATTTTCAACCTAAAAGTTATGAGATTTCACGAAAATCCTAACACACTATAGCACCAAGTCAAAACCTGGCGGTCGCCCAAGTCCACCACGACACTCTGTCGTTTTATCGAGGGGAGGGGGGGCGCCGGTCGGGTGTTCACCCAACGTTTGACGAGAAACACGATGGGAGCGGCCGCGCAGCCTGGCTGGCACTCCACGACACCTTGGAGAGCGCAACCTCTGGCTAACGTTCCAGAGGGGGGCGCCGTTCGGGTATTCGCCGTTTACTTACTATTGAGGCTTGGATCTGAGGAGAAAAGAAAAGCCAGAGAGACGATCTTGATTAATCACATATTCTGACATACCTGTCAAATACATGTTTTCAATACATGCATCTTTGTGTTACCTGTCATTCCTTTTGATTTTATAGCCAAGCAGATGCGTTAAACCAAACTAGTGCATAACTGGTGCATTCACAGTTTTATCTCTGTATGTATACATTTGGCCAGTTGATTTTTTTGTATTATGGAAGATATCAATAATCTTTCGTCTATAAGAGCAGCAAGAAGGATTTCTAAATTTACGGTACATGCATAAAGGCGTGCTTGCTTATTGCTGCGTCATTTTTGAAATTCCTGTTGTAGACGAAACATTGATATTTTCCATGATACAGGGCAATCAACAGACCAATCATCCAAGATAGCAAACTAATCTTCTAAGATAACAGACTAATCTTCCAAGATGACAGACTAATCTTCCAAGATAACAGACCTATCTTCCAAGTTTCTTCTAAGATTCCTATTAAGTCTTGCAAAGACTTGGCAGTAAACCTTAAAAGAGACTTAGAAGATTTGTAAATTTTGATTCACTGGGTAGATTTGAGGTCATTATTGCTAAAATTCCGAGAGCCGAAGGCTCGAGGTTATTATGATAAATAATGACCGAAGAAATCTATGCATTATCTGTTATAATGCATGACTTTTTTCATAGAAGTCTGCACCAGGTTTCCAACAAGGAAAATAATTACCTGCTTCATGGAACTTATTAACCTGTGGACACAGAAAGTCTTGCAAAATCATGCATTATATGAATTCAATACCGAAAATAAAGTTTTGATTTGAGCTCAAAATATGGAAATTTCAAAACGTTAAACAAACTTGAATATCACAATAATGTCACAATTGTTTGTCGCTCTCAGACTCTATTAAGAAGATCAGTTTTGCAGCTTACTGGAAATGTTCCTTTGGTAAGATTATAACTGAAGCTGTTCAGACATACACTATACCTTACTTTATTTGCTGCTGCGAACCTTGTTATTCAATTATTATTTGTTCTTCCAAATCATGATTTTCTGCTCAAATCACAAGCATCCGTACATTAAGTATATTTCTAAAAAAAGTAGAAATGTATTTTAAGTGACTGTTGCACATTGCTTGATTTGGTAGCTGAGATTTTCCGGTGCAGACATTCTTTGATAGAGTGTTCTCTCTGCGTTCATGAGACGGGTTTAAAAAAATATTTATAAAACCTAATTGCTATAATTAAAATAAACTCTGCATTCTTGCTGAACACTCAACACAAAATAATGACAGTGGGATTATTGAAGCTCGTTCACATGAAGAAAGTGGTTTGCTTAATTTAGCTCTATGTATAAACCAGTTTTATTCATATATTTATCTTCATTTGTTTTCATTCATTTGATGATAATTCTGGGAGTTTCTAACAACTTCTATTACATGAACCAAAGAGCCAAAATGGTGCTGAAGTCTACATCTGTTTTTAAATCACAAGAGAAGGGTGAAGCCAGGGTGAAGCAATCGTAAACAAAAGACAGCATCGTACATCTTTTGTGATAAAAACATATCATGTGGTTCCATCACAGAATGAATGTCATGTTTTGGAAGATAAGAGTTGCAAACTGCAAACCCGCATGCATCATAATGCTCAAACCATAACTTGCTGTCTATCATTTCGTGAAGAAACAGACTGATTTTTCGAAATTCTATTTTTAGCCGGTTTTTACCACTTAGTGGCAAAAACCAGTTTTAGCCGGCAAAAAGCCAACCCATTTGAAAACACTGTGGATAAAATTCGAGTTAAAACAGTGATGGAAAGACAACGCCGTCAGAATACGGCCACAAATGCAGTGGAATAGATCTGCTGATGATGATGAGCAACCATCCGACATGAAGAAGATTCAGATGAAAGCAGTGAGATGCTTGCGATAGGTCTATAGCAGCCAAAGCAGCAGTGATAGCTCAGCGTCTGACGACGATGTACCGGTAGGCCTACAAAACGGTGAACCTACTATAGTGACGTCAGTTGCAGCTGGGATTTCGGATCTTCGTGGAAAGGATGGTGAAGAATACATGATAGATCCATCAGCGAATTCTGGAAGCTGAAGCATTCAATTTCATTAGTAGAAGGACTGGACCTCCAACAGATTGCAGAAATACAGTATAGTTACAAAACCTTGGCGATTGCTGATGGACATCATGGCAACGCACAAACGAGAGGAAAGAAAAGAAGCGAAATGACAACAGGGCTAAGAGTATGGCAGCAGCCGACGAAGCTTATAAGCTTATCGAATTAACTGGAATTCTTTACTTTGGTGGCAGTCAACTGGAGATTCGTTGCAAAGCTTTTGGAACAAAGGGTGTACATGACCGCACGGTATTTTTCGCTACTATGAGTCTACAGGATGAGAGATGCTACTCTGAGATTTGAGTGCAAAGCGGAACGCGTAAGTACACGAAAAACAGATATGGCTGCGATTATGGAATTCTTGCTTTTCGAAAACCTTGCCGAACCTATTGTATGATAGGAATCATATCACATTGTGGAAAGGTTTATGACACAATCACTTTCATTTGATACCGTTTGTAAACTCATCTGCTCAGTAGAAGACAGTGGCAGCATGGAAAATGTAGCCTCTTTTGCCTCTTACAGCTTCTACACAAGTTTGTCTTTCGTAAGATGACGGAGTTTACTCTGGTTGGAACGATAAATTCAAGCAAAAGAGAATTGCCGCGTTATGCTTTGCATGATGGCAGATCGAGAAGATGATGCAGATGGGCAGCACCAGATTTTGCTACAAAGAAGGAAGCCACATTCTTTTTGAAGGAAGTCTCTAGGAGTAAGATGTATTTTAGACGCGAATCTAATGTGATAGATCAGGGACAGATATACCAAAGTATTCATGACATAAGCTTATCAATGTCCCATGTATTTTCGAACTTGCTTGTATTTCTGCAGGAATATCTTGTCAGTTCGATAGTCTTGATCTGTCATAAGTCGAGTCGCTACCGTCGATAAATGTGCTTCAACATTCACACTGAAGGGAGCAATGGTCAATGTTGACTTTCAGTAGGCATAACGTCCTTGATTTAACAGGCAAAAGCCTAGTACGTTGCTTTAGGTTTTTAGTAAGCGCAGGATCTTGATTTTTTTATATAAATAACTTGTTTAGTTTTCAGGAATCATGCGTATGTGATTCAATGTTCATTAACCTTCCTATGAAATCAAGGAATCAGACAACATAGACGATTTTTCTTGATGCAAGTCTCTCTCTTGTAGATATCAGTCTGTCAATTGAACAGTGTCTTTTCCCGGAAGGACAGTCGTCGGAGGACAATCGAATTATACTATAGAATTTATAAAGAAGAAGTTTTGACTTTTCAATTGATCTCTGCTACTGATATAATAATGATAATGACTTGGGGTCCACAGTGGACCCCATGCGTTAAACTTGTAAGTTTATATCTGCGGTATCGGAGGGTTAAGGAAGTCATCCAACCAAATTCCAGGATAACATAAAATATCTCAATGACAAAGAAGATGGATTTTCCCGTTGCGAACAAAGAGCCAATCACCCGCAGTTCTGCACACCAACTCAATAAATCGATTGATTAAGAATCATTCTTGATCAATTCCGGTAGCTAAAAGTCCCAGCATTGAAAAATACCAAACTCTGATTAATTAATTGAAAAACAAAATTATTAGAACTTTAGGACATATCGTTTGACGTTGGAAATCTGTATAGGCTATACTGGCATACAGGTACCTTAAAGGAAAACAATGATGGAAAATCAATTTGCTAAACAACATTGGAATTATATCGAGATTGTGGTTTCAGCGTCTGATCCTCTGAAGAGACCTGATTGACTTTTTTAAAATATGTCTCGTATTATGAAATAATCGTAATATAATATAATATAATATATATATATATATAATATATATGGAATCATGTGTAGTCCACGTATCCGAAGCAATTTGTATCCGAAGAAGTTATTCTCGCTCTTGATATAATATATATGTATATATATACGGTTTTTTTAATATATATATGCAATATACAATTGCGTAGAGTGCTCAATGGGTGTCAGAGCTTTGATAAAATCAAAAAATGTTGTTATGCACATGTTAACTGCACTATGAAGATCGTATGTAGCGTGAAACTCTAAGTATACTCGGAGTAGTGCATAACAACATTTTTTGATTTTATGTATATATATATATATATATATATATATATATATATATATATATATATATATATATATATATATGTATGTATATGACAAAACATGCCTCCAAATCAAATAAATGGTTGTACGATGAAGATTTTTGCACTTCCGTTTGCAATAATTTATATGAATGATGTAGAATAGAATTATAATGCGATAGAAAAATTGAAAAATAATTCCAATAAGCTTATTCTCTCAAACTTTATCGACGATATCATCTTGGGTCCCCAATGATATAGGCTGTTACCAATTCAGAGCCATGATGTTTATTTAACTCAACAGATGATAATTACATATGAAGTTCCAGAAACTTTGACCACAGGCGGCGAGAGAGGTTAGCCATTTTTTAAAGTGTTAAAGGCAGAGCAAAGTGTCCGGATTCTCTCGATAGACGTTGATCACAAATTAATATGAGTAAAGAAAGAGAGTCTTCGGCGTCCAGCGGCTTCTAACGGTCGATGTAAAGTGCTCTTACATCAACCATTAGGCGCTGGACGCCGAAGGCTCTGTCTTTCTTTACTCATAACTTAATTTGCGATAAGCGTTTGTCGAGAGAGTCCGGATACTTTGTTTTGCCGTGACCACTTTGAAAAAAATTTCGGAAATTGTTGTCTTTCCTGGACAATGAGCATCTAGAAAAAATCAGCTGGTACTCAGGGATGCGGAGTACTATCATTTTGGTAGGACTCCGACTCCGGGGGTCGATAGGACTCCGGCTTTTTTTTGATAGGACTCCGACTCCGACTCCCGGTGTCAAGTATTTAAAGCTTTTTTTGAAAAATTAAGTGGCAACTTACATCATATATCATTATATGCTTACCTGAATCTATATATAGTGATCATTGCTGCATCAATTATCAATCATTTTCGATGAAAGTTCTTCAATGTCGCTTTCAATTGGATGCATACGACTCGGCTCCTCCCATCTTCTTGATGCGTGCTTCACATGGTTTTTCTACCAGGTCTCTACCAGGCAGGAAAATCCCCATTCTTCTCCAAAAAATATCCCGGTGAAAAAGAATTGTCGGTGAACTGTCGGTCCGTTGTCGGGAAACCGACTCGGCTTAATGACGGCAAAGGTCCTAATTCCCCGACTATCTGCCGACGAATCGGTGAGCCGACAATTCCCCGACTGTTTCGCCGACACACTACCGACAATTCCCCGACAGCCACCGACAATTCCCCGACAGCCTCCGACAATGCCCCGACAGCTGCCGTCGACAATTCCCCGACAGCCGCCGACATCTAATTATATGTTCACATTCTTTTGATGAAATTACAGTTATAGCCTACTTGACGTTGTAGCAAAATATTGAGGAAATTTGCTGATGAATATTGTTGATCAAAGTCATCCTGCTACGAAATGCTCCAAGGATTAACAGCACAAAAAAACTCATGCTGCTAAAGCTAAAACATTCGGAGGCAGTGACAAGAATAGCCCTACAATATTTATACATTATAAAAATGCTGCTGATCGGTGTCATCCTGCTACGAAATGTTCCAAGGATTAACAGCAGAAAAACTCAATGCTGCTAAAACCAAAACATTCGGAGGCAGTGACAAATAATCGCACAAGAAATTATTTTAGCGACTCACTTCAAAAGTAAATGTCGGCCTATAGAACAGTGATATGCTTCTCTGCCATCGGTTGTGCTGGCTTGGTAGTGTCCGGTCTCCATTGATGGTATCTTTTTGAGAGACAACGACTTTGGTCTAAAATGCGCAGTAAGATGCTTTGATGCAAAAAATATTGAATATTATTGACGCATAAAAAGAAGTTATAGAATTTAACATAATTAAAATAAATAGGAACATACATGTACATTTAACATAAAAAATAGGAAAACGACATGAGCTTTTATTCACTTCTAATTATGCTGCTTAAAATCAATAGCATTACATTAATTACCCGAGCTGCTATTATTTCCAGGCAAAAAATAATAAAACGACAAGAATCACTATAAGTATTACATGAGCACTAGACAAGTTCCGATGAAAAATATGTCATAAAACAAATGACGAAATTCAGGATGATTACGAAGGAGATAAAGTGTTCAGTCTGGGAATTTTCAAAAGCAAATATGTGGCTGACGATCAGTATAAAAAAGGAAGCACATATGACTAATATATATCCATATGAGAACATGATTGTGAGTGTGGACCAATAGCGCATTTTTGGAAATCTTTAAAGACAATTACAAACAGCTAACAATCATGAAAAATAACTATAGCAAATGCCTGTTCACTTGCAAACATGATTAAGAGGGTGGTTCAAGTCAAGTCAAGTCTAATTTGGAAATCTTTTAAGATAATTATAAACAACCAACAATCACGTAGAGATGATGCCTCCTTTGGTTGGACATTCTAAATGAAAGTGAAAGTAGGATTGCTAATATGATGCTAATTTATTAGATCATGAACCAATTAATTTCAACTATACTGAGCGTAGCCATTTTCAGGGTATAAAAAATGAAAATGCATTGATGAAATTTTAAGCATTAAATATACCTTTACGCATATTCTTCATTCGCATGTATATAAATGCCTAAAATTCCATCAAAGCATGCTCTGTTCAATTATCATTTTATACCCTGAAGATGACTGCGTTCTGTAGTTGAAATTACTCGAAATTGGTACGGATGAATAAATCACATCATTAAGTTACACATGCATAAATTACATCAGATAATAATTCAAAAGTATGGGAATGCCAAATTAGCAGCAATTTGGCATTCCCTTACTTTTGAATTATTATCTGATGTATATGTAACTTAATGATGTGATTTATTCAGCCGTACCAATTTCGAGTAATTTCAACTACAGAACGCATGCAGTCATCTTCAGGGTATAAAATGATAACTGAAAAGAGCATGCCTTGATGGGATTTTAGGCATTTTTAGATATGTGAATGAAGAATATGCATAAAGGTATATTTCTAAATGCTTTCAATTATAAAATGCTTCAATTAATTTGCATTTATTGTTATTAAACAAATGTAATTACATTTGTAGATGAATTTATGTTTTCCTCACGAAGCTATCTTCAGGGAACATAAATGTTAGGTCATGTTTAATTAATTATAAGTTAGACAAATAGTCCGGCAACCAGAAGTTAATTAATTAATTGTCATTAATTATTTTTCATAAGATGATGTACCCACTACAAAAAGATACGTCGGTCCGACGTCGAAAACGAACTCGTTCCGAGGAACAGAATGTCCGCATGGCCGATGGTCGGTACGACGTCGGGAACCGAAGCCTCATTATAAAAAAGACACCCTAGGCCTCCTATCTACTATTTCACAAGTAGGATGTCTATGGAATTACATGAAAACGTCAAATGATCAGGAATTAAGTGTTATATATTTTCCTTTCCCTTTCTGAAGCTTGTTTGAGTAATCAATATCATCACAATCATATCCGCACGTCTTCATGTCTTCAATGTCTTGCTACAATTAACTCAATCAAAAAAGCCATTTTTATCATAATTTCTGCTTAAATTCAAAGAAATGAGGTCAGAATTAGTATGTTAAGGGTCAAAAAAATTTCCCGACCTTTTTCCGACTACCATACCTCGTTCCGACGTCTTTCCGACTAATCTTTTTGTAGTGGGTAGTAACTAACTTGGCATTCCCTTACTTTTGAAATGTTTACATTGAGTGTACGCATTTTTTTCACAATTGCATCAGTTATGGCTTTCCTATTTTCATTTGTATTTCGATAACAGTATCAGTGTAAAAAAGAAGCAGCGAACCAATGGAAGCATGATTACAATGTCAATATGGTCCTGTTTCCACAAAACGGACCATATGCACTTTTTTTACAGTTTTTTTCATCGTTGTGTTGTCACTAAACCAATTTTAGATAGATGAAGATTGCGACTACACAATTCAAAAGTCTTTGTCATTCAGTAACTCGTCCGAAACGTTTAGCCTTGGTTCATCAGACCAAGAGAGCCGATAATGTAGGCCTAATCACTGCGGTATTTTCACTTTCACATAGAATTTTTATAACCTATTTCAAACACGAATACTTACTATCGCTTTAATGGTTGATTATTGCTTGACATCTTTGATTATTGATCACTCATTCTTGAGAAGAAAAAAATGACTTAAATTAGAAGAAAAAATATTATTAATAGACTTATTCATAAAAGGGATTAACTTTTCTTATTGTATATTATTATTTATATCTATAAACTTTATTAAACTACATCTTTATTTACTGAGTAAAAGCTAAAAACTGTTAAACTAACTAAATAAGGATACTAAGCTTGCGACCGATATCCCTGAAAATAACTACTTGAACTATTATATAAGATTTCACTATGGGTTAAGCAAAATTAATTTTTGCCATTATCAAAATGAAATCGCACGTCAAGTTGTACCCGTCCTTTGCTAAAGATAGTTGGGTCTCTAGTTATGTGAAGAGAAACTTCACTGTCAACACCTTTGACAGCATCGATAAAAGAAGTGGAGCTCTAACTCTCTTGGCATCGAAGCTGGAAACAAAACCAAATCTCGTCTCAATTGTAATGGTCGCTCTGATAGAGATTTCGTTATTAACAAAAGCTCGCGTAAATAAAAAACTATTTTAATGAAAATAATGTTGTTCTAAATATTGATTTTATTAGTGATAGTTTTCTCGCAAAATTAATTATCGTATTCGTAAATATAAACTTGACATTAAATTCGCAAATTAAAGTAACCTAAAATTATGTTACTTATTTCGAAACAAGAATAATAATAATACACGCTAACTAATTGTTTTCTTTGTAGTAACTTCTTAATCATAATAATTGCAATATTATAGTTTTGCTGTTTATCCATTTATTTGTCATTTTAGTTCTAATAGTTACATAGATGATCTTCACGCCCTTTTCGTTTGAGATTTGATGAACATCGCAATGTAGCCACCCCAGTGGGTGGTTCAATGTGCCCCACGCATGAGGCACATTGAACCACTTTGGTAGAAATTTCAAAATTAAAATTGTGAGGAGATTAAATGTCACAAAAACGTCCAACAACTTTGAGATTACTAAGGATATCCTCAACCTTTCATCCGAGTTTGATTTTGGTTCATTTGATTTAGTATATTCAAACTGTTGAGAAAAGATCAAAAACATGTTCAATGTGCCCTACCCGCCCCTATCAAGAATGGAGATGCAGCAAGTCCTCTGACTGATCGCTGTTTGAAATGTACCGCGAACTGTATTGAATGTAGTTAGAGGTTCCTCCACGTACCCGGGCGAAATCGTCAGAAAAGTCAAAATAGTCTTCTGCAGGTACTTCCATTTATTCATTACCTTCAGTTTAACTGAATCATGTTCATAATGCTCAACACATGGAATGACCTCCTGATTTTCATTATATCTGCCATTGACAAAGCCGTAAGGCGAAAATTCTGGCTCGTAATAAATAACTGTATTGAAGACTGACGTCAGTATATTGCTAACTTTGGATTGCCCTGTCAAAGCCAGTATTGACGAATCACAACTATAATTCAAAAATTGATTTATACTTCGCTGTGATTCTCTGGCATGATGTTATTAAATATAAATACACATGTCAACGGATTCTCATCAAAGATCGCACCCACAAACTGAAAGCTGTAACAAATACGCGAGTGACTCACAACCAAAAGCAGTTTAACTTAAATTAATAATGGCAGTTTTTCAATTAAGCAATCAAGAAGATTTTTAGAGTCATAACCACACATTTTCACTAAAAGTTGACGTATCTTAATGAACAATACGTCAAATAATAGCCTAGGATTTGACTGTTCATCTCATGCGGGTTTCATCTCTTCATCAACACGATTTCATGTTTAAAAATTATGATTTATGAAGTGGGTTTTACTTCTGTAGAGGCACATTAGGTAATGAGTAGACGTGTTATATACTGTCATCAATTCATCATGAAAAATGCAAATTATCATATCATTGTAATAACATCAGCCTAAGCTTAACGATGAAAATGTGGAACGCCTTTATTTCTGAACAAATATTGCCAGTGATAGACCTATGCGTACAATAATAAAATTACTAAATCCTGTACAAATTATAACTAACAACCGATGGAGAGAAATATTTATAGATCAGCTTACCTATTAACAACATGATTGCTCGAGTCATAGCAGTGACTTACATTTTGCATAAATTAGTCAATTCCGTTTCTTAGATTGTGTCATTCGTTTCCAAGAGATAATAAAATCGATTGCCATGTATCCTGATTCCATCGATGTAGAAGTCAAATGACAAATCATGAAATATACGAATGAAACTTTGGAAGTGTGGAGACAATTTATTGTTAAATGATTCTGAAGAAAAATGAGATAACACTGCGCACTCGGAAGTCATAATATATGTGTAATTTGTTGGGAGATTTATTGAAGGAAGCCAATCTAAGAGATCCTCGAAATCGGTGATATCATCCTTGGGAATTCGAATTATCAAGTTTCCATTCTTGTGTTCTCTCCTTCCATGCGAGCTGTTGCCGTTAATGCGTTTTCCACAAAAAGTTTGGTTTGGTTGATGAAGATGCCGAGGTATAGTAAGATGGAAAGTTGTTGAAAACACTGGGAACTGCCGAAGATTTGAGTTGCAATAGTTTCAATTCTTTTCTGGGACGCTTAGATGATATTGAATTGTTGACTTGTCTTCATCAAATCATTTTCGAGGAAGTGCAGAGAACAAATTCGCGAAGACAAGGTTGGAAGGAAGACGCTTCTTTGGCCAAAATTATCGACATGCTCTCGTTTAATTGCTCTTATCCATTTGTCGCGAAGAGTCTGGTCATGAGATAATGCAGAAAAACGAAATATGCACATTCGTTTAGTTATCTGATGTGCTTTAGTGCACTTGCTGTTTATTATCGTAGACTGATCTGCAGGGCGCGCTGCTTTCCCAGTTAGGCGCACGCATAATATGTTTTGAGACAAGCAAACCAACTTGATGCTATAGCAACGCATCGATCAATCAGATGACGCTTGCCTCACATATTTGCATACAGATTCGGCAGATCACTGTGAGGCCGAAAGACAAAGGCAGAATTATGACTGCGTGTGCACACTGTTGTGCTGTCCTGTATGAAACTTCTCGTGAACAGCAGCTCAATGAATTGCCAATGAATTGCGCTTTGCGCTATCGAACAATGAAATCTATCAGTCCTGAGTGTGGACTATTCGTGAAAATCTATTCGTGCTCTAGATATCTCACAATGGCTAGAAATAGAAGGTTGGAAGAAGCCCTTTCAAAAGGAATTACCCTAATTCACGGTCGTTCGGAGATAGCGATAATAGACAGATAAATGGCTACTTAAAACAGCGTAACCATGTGTTCTCAGCAGGGTTTTCAACTTTCAAAAGAATTTTTTTCTTTCGTTTGCTTTCTCATAGCGTTTGAGTACTAGCAACATTTTCTGCGCTGCAGTAAAGAATGTGCAACAGATTAATACACCGATTAAAATCGGGCTGTTATAATGTAGGATTGCATACACACATAATACATTAACATGCGTTTTTCTTCTTGTCAGGATGTTCTGTGAATTTCCATGTAATTCTATCTACATTTTGAATCACTCAAAAATAAAATACAAGTAACGGAGACAGAACTGTTGACCCATAGCTGCCGCTATAGACATGTATTGATATCTTAACTTACCACATGCTGCCGGAAATCTGGTCCTGATATCTGGTATGAGGAATTCTGTAATCCTTTTTGCAAGAGGTTGCCATTTTGTCTTTCATCTGTGCCACTTGCAAAGAAGCAGAATGTGCTGACTATGCTCCTCGAGCGCAGCAGGAGTCCTCTGTTGTAAATCACAGCAGTGTTTAAGTTATATAGATCACACGAATTGGAGTGGACGAGATTTGCTAATAATTGTCCAATCAGAGTTGCTGTCGGCATATAGGGAGAACATGCCGACACTTCCCGATTTCCTAATCATCATGTCGGTGCAGCCGTCACTTAACCGATGGCTACCGACAACACCTGTGTCGGCATTCACTCGGTGCGCCGACACTGCCCGACTATTTGCCGAGTAATCGCCGACGATTTTTTTTAACCGGGATGATTACACCTTCGATTTTAATGTACGCTTTAGAGGAGCCGTCACACATGATTAACATGAGGCTAGGAAGTAATGTTCGCTAACAAAGTAGTATTTCATTTTTGTCTCTGATGTGACCTTTGGAGCGTAGGTGTGATCGAGGCTACATAGGAAGACTTGTCTTCTCTACTAAATCACCGAGTGAAAAGACAATCCTTTTTTCACTATCACAGTTCATTCCCTCAACTATTACAGGCTTTGCATGCACTGCTGTCTCTGTACTTTTGTTTGACAGTGAAAGAGGTGAAAGAGAAAACCCATCCGACACGATCATCCTTCCAATAAGCTGCAGATTCCTATCTGTGGATGCATGTGCCTGATCATGATCCTATCGTCGTCGCCATGATATATTTCTAATATATTTCAATTAAGCAATTGAAACACATACATGTAATAGTAGAAGTATTTTGAAGTCAGAATAACTAAGAAATACCTAGAACACGTGAGTTTTAGAATTATGGAATCGTTTATGACTTAAAAAATCCTCAAGCATCATTTCGCAACCTGTCTAAGAGTAAATTGATGAATTAAAAGAAACATCATCCTGCAAGATTCAAAACTGCAATTTGAGGTCAAGACACAACAGAGGGTGGATAAAAACAGTTTAGGTTGATCAAGAGGAGTTGTAATCATGATGAGGCACTCAAAGTGATGGGAGATTGGAATGCTGATTTTGCGAAAGGGGAAAGAAAACTTATGATTGGCGATTGCCAGATCGCTTTCTACAATCTCGTGGCACTGCAAGATGCATGGTGACAGTTGAAAGTGGTCTTCATGCAAAATGGTCTCCAAAAAGGTCTAAGCGGAAAGAAAACTTATGATTGTCGATTGCCAGATCACTTTCTACAATCTCGTGGCACTGCAAGATGCATGGTGACAGTTGAAAGTGGTCTTCATGCAACACGGTCTCCAAAAAGGTCTAAGGGGAAAGAAAACTTATGATTGGCGATTGCCAGATCACTTTCTACAATCTCGTGGCACTGCAAGATGCATGGTGACAGTTGAAAGTGGTCTTCATACAAAACGGTCTCCAGAATCGTCTAAGAATTTTCCAACGGTAAGCCACGAAGCAAAATTTTAACATCAGAAGCAATTTCAGCAGCACACCTAGGTTTCTGTTCAAATTTTAGCCGAAAGCTCAATAGCTTCTGACAGTTTATTTAGGCCTACGTCCACAAACTACCAAAGACCATTGAATTTCTGCTTGAAATTAACAGAAACACAGGATTTAGATGCTACTGAAATCGTTTCTGCTATTAAAATTTTACTTTGTGGTTTTCCTTTAGGCAGTTTATAGAACACTTTGGAGACCATTTTGCACGAAGACCATTTTGACATGGAACCTCAGTGGTCATTCGAAAAATCAATCCAATAAATGCATGAGTGGACCAGTAAAATCAGCCAAATTTGGCAATTACAGAATTTTACGGCGACATTAGTAGTAAGCAAGTGACAAACACCAGACAGCGCAAGATGGCGGCCGTTTCCCACCCTACCCCCCTACCCCTACCCCTACCCCTACCCCCCTACCCCTGCCCCCCTACCCCTACCCCCCTACCCCCTCCTCTCTTCCTCCTCCTCCTCCCTGTCCTGGGGTGTTGTGCCGCCCGGGTGGGCTTGGGTGCCGGCCTGGTGGACGTGGTGTGCCGGCCTGGTGGACGTGGTGTCCATCGTCTTCCTCGTCAAAAATGGTCTCAACAAGTTTTTCCACCCCGGGGGGGTAGGGTGGGAGGAAATCCAAAGTGTCGAATTTCGATGCGCCAGTGCTACCATCGTCTTCCTCGTCAAAAGTTAGGTCGACAAGTTTTTCCTACCCTACCCCCCCCTACCCCCCCGGGAGAGCTAGCTGCTATCTCGGCTTCTAGTGGACGGATTTTGTTCGTTCGGGTTGCATTCGAAAGAGGATGAAAAACTAACCTATGACATTTTTTGGCGCGAGTCAATCCGATCAGCCGTTCAAATGTTAGAGCGGTTACAAGATTTTAGGAAAGGTTGAAAAAATCCTAAGTGTCAGAGTGACTGTGTACGGTAAAAATGAAAAATTTTTTCCAAAGTGTCGAAATTCGATGCGCCAGTACTACCATCGTCTTCCTCGTCAAAAGTTAGGTCGACAAGTTTTTCCCACCCTACCCCCCCCTACCCCCCCTCGGGAGAGCTAGCTTCGATTTTGGCTTCCAGTGGACGGATTTAGTCGTGCCATAGCTCGTTTGAAAGCTAAGAGTGAGACAAATTCACTGAAAGAATCGGCTTGTTCCTATCTGTCTTCGTTTAGATGTGAGACGCCATTTAAGATTTTGGGACATTGGCGAAAAACGACAGAGTTAGAATTTGGGACGTTTTGGGCTGTAGCGCCAAAACGAAGCATCGGATTGGAAAACGGATTTCAGATTTGGAATCAGCTTGATGTTATTGTCCAATGAGGATCATCATCCAATGAGAATCAAGCATTTCTATATAAATAGCGAGCCTTCCACAGTGAGAATCATTCCATCGTTGAATCACACGAGTGACGGACGCACATTTTCTCTCTCTCTAGTTCCCTATTCTATTATCCAACTAAAATGGTAAGTCGCTACTTTCCTCCCTCTCCTCCCTTGAACGTAAACTTAATACAATCTTTTTTCATTTTCAGGCATCTACTCCATCTGCTACACTAGTAGGACAAAATGGCGGTCAAACGTTACAAGGTTCGCTACGATCAGATCATCTACAACTGAGGCCAGTGGAAGAAACAACCAAGGTACATAATCCTACACCGCTACAGCGTAAATTTAAACAAGTCTTGCGTCATGAGGATCACAGCGTAGTACTCCAAACGGGAATGCTCCCTTCCACTGATGTGAAGATATTGAGCAATCAGTATGGGGACTACATACTCATCCCCGTGAGTCCGTACATTCGCCACCAACTTGATATTATTGAGGAGTACGTGACATTAAATATGGACATTCCTACTCCTCTTGCTCAAGAGTGGAAGGCGAGAGATGACAAGGATACTCCCTATAGAAAGATTTGGGATGGTAATCACATTTGCCTACCAGTATCACATTGGTGTACTTACTATAAGAAGGATTGAGATCATTCAATACCCATCAGATGTGATGAGCTCGGAGAAGGTACTTGGGATATCCTTTTCAAAGTGAATGGGCTATATTATGGTCGACACAAGGATAATAAAATAGCCTCTCTCTCCATGCATATGGAATCCATCCTATATATTCCAAAACCACCCAACGTGGATGACATAATTGATCAAATCCTTAACAGCAGTGGTACGAAGCGCAAGTCGGAGAAGAATGTTGCATCAAAACGCAAATCAAAGAAGGAGAATTACTAGTCCTTTCCTAACTCTACCCTATGACAATTCGCTTATGTGCTTTGAGTGTCGTAGACGTGGTCTTATTAGATACATTTTACTTCTTCGTTGCCATCATATCATTTGCGTATTTTGTCGTGAAAAGCATCGATGTAATTCTTCATTTTGTAATATGTTATAGATCGTTTCCTTAGATGTGTAAATTTCCGTTTTAGGCTTCTATCATCAATTTTATGGATTGTGAGGGTGAACCTGTACAGGAGCTCAGTGCTATTGCTATGAACAATTGGACATATCAGATTGTCAGTGTCTATCATCAACATGCCAACTGCAATCCCAATGTTGATCAATGGGCGAGAAAACACATGCATGGACTTAATCTGAAATATTTGCAAGACTATGGCTTTTCTTGTGAGAGTGCTTTTCTTATTGACTTTAAACGATGGTTAGCTACTTTCAATGTTATACGCATCTTTTGTAATAATCCTGGTAAGGAGAGGAAAGTATTTCCCAATCTAATCATTGATGATATTTTGCTCCCGCCTTGGGATAGTAGAGTGAATCAACACTACCATGAAGTCACGAAACGTTTTAAGGATTTGTGTGTTCCTATTTTGTCTGTTCGTTGTAGTAGCAACGTTCATAACCAATGCTTCTTTCCTCCTTACCTCAACACTGCCAAAGTCCTGTATGGTTATCATTGCTCGCTATATGACAGTTACCAGCTGTATCTATTTTATCTCTTTCAAACCATTGATTTATAATGCATGCTTGTTACCGTTATTCAATAAATGTTACTATGAGAAGAGTTGTTGTTTTCATGCAATGGATGGGTTAGATAAAGGGCGATCATGTCTTTCTCAAACGACTGCGGAACATTACATTTTTATAGGCAAAGTTTAAAAGGAGCTGTTCAAGATTATGTGATAAATTTTCATAAAGATGAGACTGACATCGAAGCAGTGGTCGATGATGCTAGCACTCTATTTCTATAGTTAATGAATACATTCTCTGATAGCATTATCATGGCGCGATTAGTTGCGAAAATTAAGTTTAGTCATTTTGGAAAGGAAGAGGTGGAAAGTCGCTGTTTCCATTTTGCTTCTTATTCAATGGAAGTGGTAGATCACCCCAAAGAATTTTTTAAAAGACATATGATAAAAATTGCTGAACGTCTTAACGCATTTAACCATCATGGTAGCAGTCTAGTGATTGAAGCGATTTCAGATATTCACATTCAACTTTCCACAAAGAAAAATTGAAAATGCACTGGTACTTGATTGTAGCACAACTGGTTTTCGAGCTATGTCTGCTCACTCTCGAAGTATATTCCTTCTGTACATGCGTCTATTATTTAGAAAAGGCTAGCAAATTCATATCTTCAAAAAGACTTGCTATAGACATCAGTAACGGTGAAACTATGTGTTGCGATGTATGTAAGCGAAAGGATGGAAATGAAAAGCGCATCTTCAAGAGATGTAAGCATGCTTTTTGTCAACGCTGTTTCATACGTAATTGCATTCAACTTTGCCAATGTAACCACTGTGACATTGCTCATTTCGAGTGTCACTTATGTCGCAATAGTTAGTACCTATGCAAATGTGGTAAAGATAGGTTTTAGCAAAGACTAACACGGAAAATGGCGAAACGTAAAATGACGAAACGTAAAAGTCAAAAGTCTTCAAAGTTTTCTTCAGCCATTCAAGCTCTCCGACGAATGAAAGCAAATCAGCGATACAATGCTATACGACATGCTAACGATAAATTCATTTGTGAAATTATTTCTCATGTGAGGAAGTTGAGGACGAAGAAATTAGCGCCAAAACAACGAAAGTTACTTAAGCGATATGCTACGAAATTGCGTTTCATCTCCAATCCTAAAGTCACCCTTCAAAGAAAGAGGAAAACTCTAACAGAAAAGGGCGGTTTCCTTTCAGCAATACTTCCAATGATAGCTCCTGCCGTGGGCAACCTATTGGGTAATATCTTTGGCTCTAGACGTTAATTATGCAAATGTTGAATCTCAAAGTAATAAAATGGATTTCAGACTTCAATGTGATAAAGTTCTGACTGTATCAGGTCCATCTCATGCAGGTAAAACTGTTTTCACGCTGAATTTATTGGATAAAAGAAGGGAGTTGTTTAAGGAACCTATCAATCGAGTGATTTGGTGTTATGGTATTTATCAACCGTCGCTGTTTCAGGAATTGCAAAGTCGCAACTTTATTCGACATGAAGGAATTATTCCAGTGGATAAACTTCAGTCTAATGATGCTGTTGTATTGGATGATTTATTAAAAGAAAGTAAGAATTCAAAAGATGTTACAGATATGTTCACTCGCGCAGCACATCATAAAAGGTGCTTTATCATCTATATCACACAAAATTTGTTTCCTGATGGAAAAGAAGCTCGTACACGAAACCTGAATACACACTATTATGCTATTTTCAAGAATCCGCGAGATAAAAGTCAATTTGAAATTTTAGCGCGACAAGTTGCACCCAGAGGATCAAAAGCCTTAATTGAAATTTTTCAAGCAGCTACTGAAAGACCATACGGTTACTTATTCATTGACTTTACGCAAGAGTGTCCGGAAGAATTTAGATTTCGAAGTGATATTTTGAAAACTCCCATGATTATCTACAAACTATGAGTTCTTATTCTCGCATGATTGTTATTCCTCAAGATGAATATGTACAATTGACTGCCATGCAGCAAGTAAAGCAACCTCTTGCAAATCAAATGTATAGGAAAGAAATAGATTATCAGCAAAATGTTCACATCAAAGATCCACATCGTGCTGTATTATTACAATCGGAAACTGTTGAGCAATTGAAAAACTTGAAGAATAAGATGCGTGACTCTGTATCGACTGCCACACCTTTAGCATCTCGCGCACATGCCATATCTCTTTTCAACAGTATTGAACCCCATCTCAATGTAAATGATAGAGGAGAAATCATTACAGATGAAAATAAAGTGATTGATGCTTCACGTTATGAAGACTTGATTCAGTATGCGACACGTAGAAAGCGCCGTCAGGGCTATGTTCCACCTGGTTGGACATACTTTCTTAAACTATTGAAAAAGCATAATGTACCAAAATTTGCTTTGAATAATGAGACATTGAAAGAACTTGATTCAACAGTGGCTACTGCTCCAATGCTTCAGACGATGAAAATGCCAACAAATTGGTTTAAGACGTCACCTCCTACATCCCCTCCCACACTCACTAAGCAAACAAGAGGAAGAACTCGACGTAGATCTACATCGCCACTAAAACTAGTAAAAGGAAAACGTAAAACAGCTCCTCCTAGGAAATACATGTTCTCAGACTATTAATATGAAGCAGATGTGTTGCTTGCCATGTAATGAGCCGCCAGAGGTGAATGTCGTTGTCACTTGCACTTGCTGCGCCAGCTCTCACAATGAAACCCCTAAGCAATGTGAACACGATCGCAAAACCGCTAAAGCTAAATGCTGCAGTTGTTGTAAATGTAGAAAGGCAAGAAAGCAAAAAGATGAGAAGGAGGAAAAAGAGTCAGCCGTCATCGACTGAACGTTTGAAGTCAATCTATTATGATGTAAAACATCCGGCAGGATTTGCATCTATCAAGAAATTATCAAAAGCGAGTGGTCTTCCACAATCACAAGTGAAACGATGGTTAAAGGTCAGGCTACCTATACACTCCACAAACAAGCGAAAAAGAAGTACCGCACCCGCCATTATATTGTTCATGACATCGATGAACAGTGGCAAGCAGATTTGTGCGATGTCGCCTCCATTTCAAAACATAATTCGGGCAATAATTTTATTTTAACCGTCATTGATATTTTCTCGCGTTATGCGTGGGCTCAACCTTTAAAAACTAAAGAAGGGAAAGGAGTAGCAAAAGCATTCCAAACAATTTTTCGAGAAGGCCGCATTCCAAAAAGAATTCAGAGTGATCAAGGAAAAGAGTTTGAAAATCAGCATGTGACAAGATTATTTGAGAGGCATGACATTGAGTTGTTTAGTGTAAAGAGTGCTTATAAAGCTGCACTCGTTGAACGTTTTAATCGCACATTAAAAAATCGCTTGTGGCGACATTTTACTGCCAACTTGACACAAAATTGGACAAAGGTTCTACAAGATACACTCCATGCCTACAATCACTCTATCCATCGTTCTATTGGACTCAGACCCGTAGATGTAAATGCTGACAATGTAGATAAAGTGCGCGAATCATTCCAACGTAAACGCACTCATGTGAAAAGTGATGTGAAAATTGGTGATAAAGTTCGTATCTCAAAAGTGAAAAGTGTTTTTGCTAAAGGGTACCTTCCGAATTGGACAGAGGAGGTATTTACAGTATCAAGGATTAATCAAAAAGACTCTCCGACCACCTACAAGTTGAAAGATTACGATAATGAAGAAATTGAGGGTAGCTTTTACCGCGATGAGATTGAGGTAGTCACTGAAAGTGAAACATATTTGGTAGAGAAAATCATTCGATGTAAAAAACGCCAAGGTGAAGAATGGTGTCTTGTTAAATGGACTGGTTATCCTTCAAGTATGAACTCTTGGATGCGTCGTGCCGACATCTTTCATCTAAGTGATCGACAGTGATTCATGCAAAGTTGTAACTAACAATGTTTAGGGTTTGAGCTATGAATCCAACTGCCTCATTTTATTCACGACCCTCCTATGTAAGTGGTGGAGGACAAATTTACATCGGCGCTCGCCGCCAACGTGGAGGTAGCATACTTGGTGCACTGAAATCTGTTGTAGCACCTCTCATATCCAATGTCGGTAGATCTTTAAAACGAAATGTTTTAAGTAATGCCGTTGGATTTGCTGGTGATCTTTCCAGAGGTAGAAGTTTTAAGAGCAGTTTGTTGAATCGTGGGAAGGAACGCGGTTTAAAAACATTGAAGCAGACCATTGCTGGTGTTACTCAAGGAAAGAAATCACCTAAACGAATGAATAAAGGAAGGAGGAAACATAGCGGAGCTGGTAAGGTGCGATCTTCAGTCAAAAGGCATTCACGCAAACGTCGCAGAGGCTCTAATCATTCATCAGGCGCTAAACGACGACGCTGCTATAACTTCTAATCATGGAGTGTAAAACTTCCGGTTTTTGTTTGTTTGATCAACAAGCCATACAGACAGATATTCTTAGTTCAAGTATTGTAGATTATCATCCTCGAACAGCTGAGAATGCTGGCTCCATTGAATTTGTTATTCCTGGTGGTAGTGATGACTACATAGATTTGAGTTATGCGATGCTTGATTTGAGGTTTAGAATTCAGCAAGCAGATGGAACTGTTATTGACGATACACATAAAGTTGGACTGAACAATTTACCATTGACTACATTACTTCGTGATGTTTCTCTAACGATTGGAGAGCTGCAGGTGGAAGGTGGTCAAAGCGATTATCCCTATAAATCATATTTCAATCATGTATCACAGTTTCATCCAGCAGCACAAAAAAGTCATATGGAAGCCATGGGATGGTACAGAGATGAAGCAGGAAAATTTGATGTTGAAACAAACAGTGGCTTTGTAAAGCGATCTGCTATGATTAAAGATAGTAAAGTATGTCAGCTATATGGTCCGCTGAATTTAGACTTCTTTAGACAGTCAAAGTTTTTACTCTGTAATACCAGCATGCGACTCAAGCTGACATTGAATAAGCCTGAATTTGCGCTGAATGCATTTGCTAAAGTTGACAATTTTAGAATTCATGTGGAAGATATTGCACTTTACATTCGTCGAGTAGTACCGAATCCAAGTGTCATTAGAGGACATGCTGAAGGTCTTAACCGCCAAAATGCCATTTACCCCGTTCAGCATACAAAGCTTCTCACCTTTACAATTCCTAAAGATCAAAAGAGTTTCATGAAAGATGGCCTCTTTCCATCGGAAGCACCGAAGCTCCTCATGGTGGCAATGGTTGAAAATGATGCATTTAATGGTAATATAAAGAAGAATCCTTTCAATTTTAAACACAATCAGTTAAGTGAAATTGCTTTACGTGTAAATGGTGTGAGTCATCCTGGTCCACCCTACAAACCAGATTTTGCTGCGGATCAATTTATGCGCAGTTATGTTGATTTTATGGATGTCTTTGGCTTTTACAATACGGATGACACCAACGGACTTACTATGAAAGAGTTTAAGAGTGGATATACTATTTATGCATTTGATTTGACTGCTGACAGCGATATTAGTGCACCCTATCGTCAAGCGAACGTGCCTCATAATATTCGTTTGGATTTGACGTTCAAAAGAACACTACCTGAGACGATCAATGTATTAATTTATGCAGTCTTCGATTCAAATATTGAAATTACAAAGTATCGTGACGTGATTCTTCAGTATAATCGTTAATGAGTTGGTTGACTGCTGACGATATTAAGACTAAAGTGCAGCGTAATGCAGACGAAGCGACGTTGAAAGCTTTCGATAATGTCTATTCACTCGATACCTTACCACCTGCAGTAAATCACTATCCCATCTTTATTGTGCTAAACACTCATTCGCAGAATTTAGGCGGTGAGCATTGGAAAGCGATCTTTATTGGAGAAGACCGACGTGGTGAACTATTTGACTCTCTTGCTCAACCTCCAAATATACCAACACAGCAGTGGTTGAGAAAACATACGAGTCAATATCAGCGAAATGAACGCATACTACAACATCCACTTTCATCAACGTGTGGTGCTTTTGTACTGTACTTCATCTTAAAACGTTTACATGTATCTCGATTTGTATCTGTTATTCAAAACTTTTCATGTAATCCATCCTCTAATGAAAAAATGATTTGTAAGTTCTATCATGATTTGAAATAAAAACATCATGTTGGAAAAATTGTTTTTTATTTTACAATCCGCTGGGTACGTACATACTCAATGAGATAGTCTAGGATCATATTTGCTTGTACATGAGATTTTAGTCCAGTAATGATCACTTTACTATTATGAAAGATTGCCACATGCACAGGTAACCAACAACTAATGAGAGCTGCAGGAAAAAGTTCGGGTTCATAACACAAATTGTAACTGCTGGTACGAATCTTCAAAAATGATAGACTGTCACTCAATTGAGTAGAGATCACCATATTGTCCACAGTCAGATTCGACATCACACACCTCTCCCTCTTCCATATCCGACGTAGTAGTCTTTGTAGCTCTAAGCGCATTGACTGCGCCGATGAATGAGAAAGGGCGCCGAGAATCTGTACAGTCCCATTTGGGAAGAGTTGAAGATTCCGTGAATTGTTCATCTTCACCACTAACATTTGAGGTCGGCCCGGGTAATACTTGCTGTTTGGAAGGTGTTGGTGTAATGTTGTGAGATCGATTTTGGTGTAGAGTCTGAAGCGACGGAGAATGTTGACGATGGTGTAGCGATGACGCTTCATGATGAAAGAATGAGTAAATTGAGCGATGTACCTTCCTTTTATACTTTTCCCAACTACCTTGATGAAATGTGAAGTTAGTATGAAGTTGGGAATGATAGAGTTGAATTCGCCGATTGTTGACGCGCAACCAGATGCGATTTCCAATACGTGAATGTCTTTTCATATAGAAGTATTTCAAATCCTTCATGATATGATGTAGAGATTGAAAATGACGATAAGATAAAGCAAACTCTCTTCTCACATTTCCAGTTGAATCTTTGAAATAGACGTTTCGATCATGATCCGTTTCAATACGTTGTAGGGAATCTAATTTCCAACTCATGGTGCGTGGTAGTCATGTCTGATTAAGATTTGCATAGTAGGGCGATGAACTCACGACGAATAAATGTCATGATGGAGCGATGTATGTATCTTCTATACTTCTCCCAATTGTATTTGCGAAATGAGAAACAGTTTGTGGAATGAGAATGGCAGATTTGAATTTCATTTCTGTAATGTTGAAGCCAAACTTGATCACCCAAGGAGATGAATCTTAATGTTTCAAAATATTCCAAATCCCTCATGATATCATTGAGGTTGACAAATTGTCGCCATGTTAATGTAATACCTCTTGATGTATGACCATGAGAATTTTTGAAGTGTACGTTTCCATCACGATCAACTCTGATATATTGTAGAGAGTCCAAAATCCAAGTCTTCATGATGTTATGCAAAGCCGCTGATCAGCAATATAAAAATGTCGTTTTATCATATTTTGCTTAGCAATGCGGCTACAAAGAGATTTGCTAGTAATCGAGCCGCACTCTTTTCTACTCCCATTGATCATGCACAACAGCTAAATGGAAATTGGGAAGTGGGTGTCACTCAACTTGTTTATAGCAACTGTGTCTATACTTTTGATCATGAGGTGATGACTATTAATATGAGACGTACAGCTGCTTACCAATGTGAAAAGGGGTGCCGAGTATACATTCCACAGTGGCCAAAGAAAGATCTCTTATCATGTAAAAAGTTTATATATGATTTCTTGAATAAAGCGTGTAAACATATTGTCCAATTTACTCCGCACAATGATGATTATACTTATGTACATCATGTAGTTGAGAAAGATTGGATTGTTGGTTTAAGTCCAAGTTTAAGAAATGATTTAGGTTACCTCGCTAGTGCCTTAACAAGCTATGATAATTTTAACGTTAATTACCACATAAGTGGTCATAAACAGTTAATATATCGAGAGGAAGCTTATTATGTAGATCTTATTCCAAGAAATGAGAAGACGTTGGTAAAGAAGATTGTGATTAAGCCAAGAAAGACAAACATGACTCCTGAAACATTATTGAAGAAATTTAATTATCTCCTTCGAGTTGATGGTAAACAAGTGGCAACATTGACTTATATCAAATCATCTAATCATATTGCAATAAGTAAATTAAATGATGATGATCTAGTATTAGTTTGTTCAAAAGATTTTCATCAGTTCTTACGACATCGTTCTGCAGCTGTTCATGGAAAATCTGATATGCAACATTTACCATGTGAAAGGTCAAATCAATTTGATACAGAGTGGACCGTATCTTTATACAGAAAGTGTGTAGAGCCTTTAGGTGGTATCTTACATGAAACAAGAGTGTTGATGCCTCGCATTATTACTTCGGTTAAATTGGTTGTAGATTATTTAAATGAAGTGATTAATGAGCAACATATTTCATTTTCTGAAAAAGAAGGTGTTTTGTCTCTCACTATAAGTGGAAAAGGTATTGAACTAATTATGGATAAAACTCTAATGGACATTTTGGGTTTTGACCAAAATATCTTTAAAAGTGGTACTGTAACCAAAGCTAGCGCAGACATGTCGCTATCGCGTCGTATTAACTATTTTCAGATATATTCCAATATTGGTGAAGATGTACGTGTGGGAGACGTTGAAGCTCCATTGCTAGCAATGATACCATACCAGCCAAAAAGCTGCAGTATTTTATCTGAGCATACTTTCAAGAAAGTGCATTATACAAAGCTGAAATCAAACTACATCCCACAAATTGATATTGCCATTTATGACGATGCTGGTGCGTTGATTCCTTTTCATAAAGATGCTGTGACAAGTATCACACTCCATTTCCGAATGAAGAGTTAATGCAAAAGTATGCTAATATATTTTTCCAATGTGAATAATATGGAAAGTGAAAATAAGGACTCGTTTCTAATCTACTTACCCAGTAATGCTTCTATGAATAAATTTCCCAAAAATAAACCATCAGACTATCGAGTAGAATTAAATC
This sequence comes from Prostheceraeus crozeri, assembly GCA_907163375.1. NCBI lineage: Eukaryota > Metazoa > Platyhelminthes > Polycladida > Euryleptidae > Prostheceraeus > Prostheceraeus crozeri. Next base: position 42,933 of record CAJQUW010013009.1, read on the forward strand.
GCCCACTACATTTAGAAGGTGAATGGGAGGTTGGCGTTTCTAGTATTTGCTATGATAGCAATATTCAGAATGTGAATGATTTGGAAGAAATGATATTGACTCCTCGCATCCATGATGGAATAACGATGAATAATGCATTCCAGTTCCCATACAATTTAACATCAGATGGAAAGTGGAACTATGAATGGATTCAGATAAAATCAGATTCTTATGAACCATTTGGGAATGAGAAAATTATTAAGGCATTCAACAGTGGTAATACTTCCATCATGAAGAATAAAAATCAGAAAGCTTATGAGTTTACTATCTATCATTGGAGTGGGAGACAGTTCCTCCGCTTTCATTCTTTTACTAAAGGTCTTACACTGAGGTTGGATAATGAATTCTATCCGCATCTCGGTTTTGGCCATGGACTACATCTAACGTCAATTGCTACTGCAAATGTTAAAAAAGTTTATTCAAATCGAATCAACAAATTTCATTATAGATTTAAAATATTTGATGAAGATGTTGTAGAATGTGAAGAACGCATCATTTTAAAAAAGCGTGGTGTTCAACCTTTATCACTTATTGAGTTAGTAAAACGATGGAATGAGACTGTGGGTAAGAAGTATGGAGAGAAAATTATGGCGGACAAAAATAAGTTGGTTATTCAGAAATATAATGACAAACTTACAGTTTATTTCTCTCCAACCTTGCGTCATTTTGTAAGACATTATACACCTATTATTGGAAGCGGTGTGGTGTATGCTTCTCATGAATATCACACTAAAGCTGATTCAGTTAATGATGAATGGTGGGTGGACATCTATGGCGATCGCATCAAGAAAATTTACCAGTCTTATGAAGAATCTAAAGTTGCTATCAATATAATGCCGCGTCTATATCATACAGTTGAAAGCTTCATTCATGTAGTAAATCCTTATATACAACAGAAGTTGAAGCATGTGATGAAAAGTAAATATGATGTAAAGACACACCACATTTCGTTTTCAATTGAAAATCAACGCGTTGTTCTGAAACTGGGTGATGACATTCAATGTCAATTGAGTAAAAATTTGAAGAAACTCTTTGGTTTTTCAATGCTACAAACAGTGTTTACTGCTGCGCATACGATTGGTATAGAAACACCAATGACACTTGATAAACATGAACAGCACCTTTACATTCAAAGTGATTTGATTCTACCTATTTCTGTTGGTGAGAAAAAAGAATACATTTTACGTGATTTCATTCATGATAAAGACGCTTCATATGGAATAGTCGAGAAGATGTTTGAATCTATTTTCTATCATCCCGTCGTCAAACAAATGATACCCTCTATTGCTATCAAAATTACCAATGGTTTACAAGAGTGCATCCATGTGAAAGATACTAAATCCCTCATAACGTTAGTGTTTCGGAAAACAAAGTGAAGTCTTTATACAACATTTATTGAAATATGTACATGAATGTGAAGCAATAGACTTTATACAACATCCACTGAAAATATATACATGAGCGCACTTCAATAAACATTGCTATATACAAAAAGTCTTTTTACTTCGTGAAGGGTGGAAATATACAGGGATAGGAAAAATGTCTTTCAGTGGAAAAGTCATCACATGGGGAATGTACAGATGTGGACACATATTCACAAGGAAAAAAACAATCTCATGCGATACATAAAACAACAATGTTTATCTACAGAAATCAACATCAAAATACTAAGTTAAGGATGATTATGCTAAGACGTCTCCTGAATGTGGTAGTGTGGGTTTAATTCTTTTGGGTGGTGGTATGCCTGTATCAGGATGTCCATGTGGAAGAGATATGTTATGTCCTATCCAACACCTCTTATCCTCCCATGCTGAAAGCGCCCGTTTCTTAAAAGTATAAGTTTTGATCTCATGCGACTTAGATTTTAAGATTGTCATATTGACAAACGTTATATTTTTATTTCTATAGGCTCCCTTGAAATTCTTATGTTTCATGTTTTGCACAATGGATTTTGATATGCCTTTAGCGCGCTTAATGCTATCATCACTATCCTTTAATTTCATAGAATACATTTTAGGGCGGAGGAGAATCATTTCAGCTATCTCCTTCCCTGCTGTTTCATCCTTAAAACAACCAAGTTTGGCCTTATTTTTGATGGAGTATAGTGGATGATCAGCAGGATAATTTGATGTATCAAAATATCTTTCTAAAGATTTTCCTACTTCATTAAAATTTAAATCTTTTTGAGTGGCAATACCTAAAAAGAAACTATCTGTGTCACCACCCAACAAACGAACCTCTTTTACGAGAGGACACGGTTTTAGTATTTTATAGAAGAGTTGATACATTTCAAGCTTGGAGTAATCTAGAACAGCTTGACCAATATAGATGGGTTTGCACAACTCAACTTCAGATTTTATCATTTTAATACCTACAAGATCCTCATCGATTATGTCTCTATCGATGAATAGAGGTGATGAGGTCAATTTGTGATACTTTTGATCATCATTAACTAGTTTGTAGTTTACGCGCTTTCTAACATCCTCCATCGTCTTACCAAATAGACTGTTGTTCTTATATTTATAAAAATCTTTTTCAAAATTATTTTGGGCTAGTGCACGTTTCTGGCTGTTACTATCTATGTAGGGTTTGAGGAAGGCTTTCTGTCTAAATTTAATAATGCGGTGAACTCTTTTTAAAATCATGCCCATTTCTAAATAAAATTTTAAGATGCTAAAGTGGACTAGATAGTTTTCTTTATCATATTGAGTGAGCAAAAGTTTGCGGCAAGGCTTATACTTGGGTTGTCCACATGATTCTAAATCTTTATGAAATTGTTTCATAAAGTCGGAAAACATATCTTTACTCACTTCACCTGATTCGGGTGCGAGTGGAAAATCTACGGTTTTATGTTTAATATTATTTGGATAGATTAGATCTATCTCAAAATAATATCCCCAATCACCTTCATCTGGAATTGCTAGTATGTTGGAAGGGTTGGAGAAATGTTGAATTTCACTATCATCTAACCAGCTAAACTCAGAGTGAGGTAGCGGTTTGGATAGTGAACTACCATACAAATTATTTTGGTCATAATACTTAAGATGGGTATGATCATTACCTACTGTTTCAGATTTTAACCTATGTTTATTTACAAATGTGAGACCACCGCGAATTCCTCGCTCAAATAAATTATACATCTCTGGATCTTGTAAGAGATGAATGGTCTCACCAGTCATTTTAAAAGCAGACTTAAATGACATGGCTGGTAGACTGACAAAGTGGACGGGATCTAACTTATCTTCTTCTAATGCCACTCGTCGAAACTCTTGGAAAACGTCAGCCAGCAAAAACACATCTAACTTAAGATAGGCAATCATATATTCACCAAATGTATGACAGTCAAATTTTATCCATGCCTCTTGAGCATGTTCATAGTCCTCTACTGGACAACCTTGATCCGTCAAATCATTTTTAAATTTATCTATGGGTGGAAGAGAAGTCTCACCGAGTTTACTAATCGCATCAAGATATGCATATGGAAAGACTCCTTTCCGTGTGATGACTTCATTAGTTAAATTTGGATATTGTTTCTTAAGATTTTGTGTTAGTGGAAGAGACTTTAGATTTTGTACGAGAGAGGCCAGTGATGCAGCCATAAATTGGTAGGAATCTAAAAATTTTATATTAAAATAGACCGTCTTATTTTCTTTGGTTTTATCGACGGGTACTTTTGCTGTCATGGCCATAAACTTTTCTCTCGTTTGAGCTATTACATCAAACTTCCACTCTTTCATTTGGCCTAAACCTCCTTTTATTATCATATGGCTATCATAGCCCTTAAAATTATGGAAAATGACGGGTAATGTACGCGCTTCATCCTCAGCGAAAATTACATTTTGAACAGAGTGCGTTTCTAAATTTACCAGTAATGTGATCATGGTCGCACACTTTCTTAATCTTATCATCAAATGTTTTACTACATTTGGAGCAAACGTTGCAACTTTGCTTTCGTTGCCTGCATTGTTAAAGTGATGTATGTGGATTTCTTTGTTAGGCGAGTGTGGCACTCACTCGACCCTCGGGGCGGTGATTGAATTGTGTATCAGGCACCGGTGCGAGGTGAGGGGTTGGTTTTGGTTTATACTATCCCTCAGTGCACATGACGAGACTTTTGTTTTTGCATTCAACCCTTTATGTGTTCTTTGCCTTTCTTATTAGCTGGTTATTGCGATGCGGGTCGATGGGCATGGGTTATGCGTTTTATATCTTTCGATCGTCCAATGCAATGTATGAAATGGATGAACATACTGGTCAGGTGGGGACGGGGATTCATATTTGTAGGTTAAGAAAAAACGCTGGCCCCTTTAAGATTGTCCTGAACATCGTTTTGATGTGAAAACCTATTGCCATACGACTATTATTCGTCTTGCGGGGCTTTCCTGGCCACCTAGGTTCCTTTATTGCCAGGTGGTGGATGGGGAGTGAATTTGGCAGACGGGTCACTGAGAGGTATCCTCGCATGTTGGTGTGGATTTGGCGTGGGGGCCGAAGTGATTGGGCGCCGTTGTAAGAGGGCAGAACTGGTTGTGTTTTTTAGCAGGTAGTGTGGGGGAGTTTGTGGGCGGGCTCCAGCTTTGCCCGTTGTTTTGGGGGGGTGGTCAGCATGAGTGTGGAATGGAAGACCTAGTGCTGAACGGGGGGTCAGCCTTGTTATGGGGCGGTAGGGTAGGGTCTGTTATTAAGAGCTTTGGAATGGGGGTGAGATATAAAGGATTGAAGGGGGACACATTTATGGTACGTGTGTTCCCTGTTTAGTGGGGTTGGGGGGGATTGGGGGATTTGCGGGAGGGTGCAGAGGCGTTGGGGATCGAGAGGCTATTGGTACTGTCTTAGTTGGTTTTTTTTAATGTCACTCCCGGCAGAGTGCGAGTTGTGCGATGGTCACAGTGTCAGCTGGGGTGGGATGGTGTGGGCGTCTGGTCTGGCGACCGTGGTCTGAACGTGGTGTTTTTATGCGAGTGGAGCACCTATCGACATTGTTGTAGGCCTGGGGGGGGGTGGTTTTGGGTTTGGTTTTGTGGTTTGGAGCATACGTTCCTAATAACTCTGGGTCGGGACGTTGTTTCGGTCGGGGTTTGTTGGAAGGTTCGAAGGACACGGACCTTTTTGCGTGTCAGAGTGACAGAGCTCGGGGTTTGGGTGTATATGTGGGTTGGGGTTGCAAGCGGGTGGGGTTTTTGGTTGGGTTGTCGCAGTGCGAGTATTACGCACGGGTTTTGTATGGTTCGTGCCAGTGGGTTGGGGTTTAGCATTAAGACACGTGGTGGTGATAATGGCTTGGGTGGGCACAGTGGGGAGTATGTTTGCGTGGTGATGTGTGTGCGTGGCGAATGCTGAATATTCCTTTTGTGGCGTTTGGGGGGTTCGTGAGCGAGGAGAGTGATGGTTGTTGGGGGTGCAGGGGGTGGGGGGCTGTGCGGGCGGTTTCCAGGAAGATTCTGGGTCGACATGGGGTTTCCATGTGGACGCCGCAGCGAGGGGTGGGCACGGATAGTTTTTATTTAGGGAATACTTCTGTGTGTACGTCGGTTTGAGGTCTAGCAGCCTCCCTCGAGCCCCCTCCCCCTCGGTACAGTCGGGTGGGTAGGGTGGGATTAGGAGGTGGCACCCCGGGGCGCTGGTTGTTGTTGTTGTGCGAAGAAGACCGTTAGTTCAAAACCGTTGTCTCGTCTACGATTTTTGTTGACTCCCGCAGGCGCTCTTGGGCGATTGCGTCTTTGGTGTAGTACGGGGTTATGTAGATTACAACCATAACGGAGCGAGTGGGGTGGACAAAGGAGGCCGAACGCGGTGCCGGAGTCTATCACCGCAGAGGGTGGGCGGTAGGGGAGGGGTGCGCGTGAAATGGGAAGAGGGTTGTCCCCGGGGCAACATACTGCGACCTGCTATGGACATAGGACGGGGGCACAGGGGTCAGACGGCCGTCATGGGGGAGCCGTGAGGGTTAGAATGATACGTGTTCTGTGTTTTGCATGGTGTTGATCGAGACAGGGGGGTTTCGACAACCCACGATGGGGTGGGGGTCCCTAAGCTAAGTAAGACGGGTAGATTCGTTCAGAAGTTTTAGGGAAGACGTGTCCTGTTCGTTGGCCGTAGGGACGCCTGGGGGCGTTGTTGGTGTGGCACGTGTTACGGTTTGTGTGGTTGTTGGCGTTGGTGGACTCTCGGCGCGTGGGTGTGCGTCCGAGTGGTTATGAGGGTTAAGTGTACATTTTTAAATTGATATCATTGTTCCAGGACAGACTGTTCTATAGTAAAAAGAAGAGTAGTTCGTGCGTTCGTCACTTGTCATGATGACTGAGCGTATCTTGTTTTGACTTGGGTCACTGTCACTTTGCGTTTTTGTCTTGATTTCTCAGTCCTTGTGGGGTTTTTACTTTCTGATGGGCTGCGTGTGAGTTATTTCTGTATGTTTTTGTTTATTGGTTTTATGTTAGCTTTTGGCTTTGTACAGATTTTTCATTTGCTCTATAATTGTCTAGTTCGCCTTACTTCTACCTATTTCCGCTTGGGTGGCGATCCTCTCCTTGCTCATCAGCCTTTGGGGGCTCGTTTGTCCTATAATTGCTAATTTGTTTGGACGTTGGTGCAGTAGGATTGTCATACTTTACTTGAGAGTACTAGTGTACAGTTTGGGTTAAGAGTGCGGGTTATTGACGTGGATGTGGGCTGCGCGGGAAGTCACAGTTATGGCACTGACGGGCGGGTTTTAGTGGGCATTTTGGAGGCAGTGAGGTTTTGGTTGGGGCGAGGGTTGAATGCAAGGATGACCAGCTAAGTCGCAACTTTTGCATACATATATTGGAGTGGCACACCCCTATAATTCACCAACCGCGAACGTGGCGGACGTGGGACAGTTAAATTGTGGGAAAGTGAGGGAAACGATTATGGATAAGTTACGTTCTTTGTTAAAGCAGCTCAACTGTTTTTGGTTATACTTTGTGCTGTCCGACTACTGGTAGATCTGGGTATGTCGTTGTACGTCGGTTTTGTGTGGGGTGTGGATTGGGGGTGTGATGTGGGGAGGGGAGGGATGGTGGTATTTATTTGTTGGGGACGTGTGGGCAGGTTTGTTAAATTGTTTTACGTGTTCATTTGGAAAATAGTTTTTTTAACTTGTTAACAATTGAAAAAACTTTATTATATTTTGACATTAATACACTATTTGAAAACATTATTTTTAACTTGTAATCCTCCCCCCCCCTTGTTCCACCCCCTCCCCCCCCCCACCCCCCCCCCCCCTCCCACTCAAGGCCCCCCCCCCCCTCCCCCCCCCCCCCCCTTCCCCCCCCCCCCCCCCCCCCCCCCCCCCCCCCCCCCCCCGTGGCGCCCTAACTATATCTTTCATTTAGAAATAGTAGCACATATAGTTTAACTTACAAGACTTGATATGGATGATGATATAGTTCAGTCACATTTAAGATAGCTTACACTTCTGATGTAGGGGATAGCAATCGATTGCGATCCATATGTAAAGAGCTTGTTCAACTACAGAAGAGAGAAGTGTGATATGATGCGTGTGGCGCGTGAGTGTCCTCCCATTTCATTCCATTCATCAATTTATCTCATTGATAGAGATAGGTAGAACTCATGGTTCTCATAACACATGCAATGGAAAGTTTATAAGGTAACCTTCGACAGATGGCTAAATGTCGCCCTGGCGCGAATGCATACTACATTGAAACAGAGGCAATCACTTGCAAACATGACGCAGAGAGGTTTAACAAGATTGACCATTGCCGAATGTCCCTTGCGGTATACATAGCTATGGGTTTCACCGCCGTCCTATACAGGAACGCCCGTCGAAAGGAAGTATTACACACTGAACTTCATTTGCATTGTTACCTTCCCCTCTGTATCCATGCTTGAAAGCATGTCGTGGGCTTGGGACCACTTTAGCTACATTAGAAGGGGCCCTTAAGAGGACCTATGGTTCGTTCACGGGATTAGGTTAGTGGGTCGACTCAAGACTTTTGTAAAAACTCTGAAAATAGAAAGGAAATTGAATTAGATTAGAATTAGAAAATATATTTTAAAGTAACTTACTCGGCTTCTTCTTTTCACTTTTCTGACGATGAAGTCCTCCAATTGTCCGTCTATTTTCAAATTTAAATGGAGGCACTTCACCCCCTCCCCCTCGTAGCACATTTGCGTTATATCAGGGTCATCTGTCATAGTGGGCACGTCGCAGATGTCGTTCTCGTAGAGGGGGAGGTGTACCTCATAGCTCCTCTTCACTCCTCTCTTCAACAAACCACTCATTCTCTCACATTCACTCCCCAACTTCCTCATTTATCGCCCTCACTTCATCCACACATCCTTCGCAATCACTCTCAATCTCTCACATTCAGCCTTCTGCTTCTTCAAAACACGCTTCAACTCATCACACTCAGACACCTTCGCCATCATCTCTTTCTTTTCCTCAGACCAACGCTTCTCCGCCTCCATCATCATCACCATCTCCTCTTTCATCTGCTTTATCGCACTCACTTTCCCTTTCAACAACTCATTCTCCGCCAGCACTCTCTTATTCGTATTCTCCATCGCACTCATTCGATCCTTCATCTGATTGTATTCAAAGCAATCACTCGACCTCTGATCTTTCTGAGGCGATGAGGAGGCTTTTCGCTTTCCTAAGGTAAACTTGTCACCGAAAAGCCTCCTCATCGTCGCGTCCCGCTCTTCAACAACACTCTTCTTCTTCTGCATTACAACACCCCTCACCTCGCTCTCTTCCTCTTCACTACTCATCTCGCTCATAGCGAGATCGCGATCGAGGTCTGCATCAGTCACTACAGGCGCTACAGGTACTTTCTCAATCACCCTCACTACAGGCACTACAGGCGCTTTCTTAATCACCCTCCTCAGTCTCTTTCTCAACCGCAGCCTCAATTGTCTTCACCGCCTCATTCTCTTCATCCTCCAACAACAAACCCTCAAACCACGCCTTAAAATCGCTATCCGTAATCTTCCCCGACTCACACTCTTTATGCTTTTTATAAAAATCCTCCGCCGCCTCATCCTTCCCACACTCTCTTCAACACACGCTTCTCATGTCCATCAAACGCCGCAACATGCTTTTTCAATTCAGTTCCGCGAGCAATTCTCCCACAGGAGCATTTCCCACGAGGAATCGTACATTTTTCGAGGTAGTCATAACGTGAAACTGCAAGAAAAACAAAGTCGCTTGTTAGCAAACGAAATGATATTGTCTTACATGTAGTCGTCGAGGATAGACAAGTTAAGCTGATGAATCCGTTACAGGCATTACTCAGAGGGGATCTTATCCGAACTCCAAGGCCTCGGCCCACAAATCCAACCTCCGACGGACAGAGCGTGCGTCATATCACTGTGTTGGTATTCGGACCCCGATTTTGACATGAAAATCGGTGGAGTTATTTACATCAGGAAACAAGTCTCGAGCTGAAGCTCGCCTCGTACAACATTATAAATGCCTTAGTTGAATTCAGCAGGGTCGAAAACCCCAGAAAACCTCCAAAACTAGTGAATTTAAATTTTTCAACTTTTTAGCACTACTTATGAAATTTTATAAGTAGTTTATCACTTAGGGCAGGTCAATAGCGACCGAACCTTTTTTGAATCAAGTCAAACGGACTTGTAGAAGCAAAGTTACAAGCCTCTAAAGTTTTGGAGTCTTTTATGGCCTGGAGACGAAGGCCATCTCCTGGCGAACCTCTAAGTCTGACGCCTTAGCTGACTTCAGCAATGAAATTTTCTAAGTCGGTTTCTTACAGAAACCCGGAATTTGGAATGTCCGAAGCTATCATCGGAGCTCAGAGAGACGACCTACCTCTGACAATCGCTCTCGTCTTAATGACAAGTCTCTCTCGGTTCCCAGCTTATATAGTGTGTGGCGATCAGCTGATGACGTAATACCCATCATCCAAACACTGAAAACCCGTCTATCATCGATTCTGGAGGTCCGATTGAGCTGGAAATATACCATATCTATGTAGAATTTGATGTTGAATCCGAATCTGGCCTCCGTTTTCCCATCCGATGCTTCGTTTTGGCTCCACAGTAGGCAGCCATCGCAAAAATTCTAACTGTCGTTTTCTCGAAAAAAATTTCGTGAAGAAACATTTTTCTCTCCGATTGACTTGAAAATCTCCGATTGACTTGAAACTCACCATACAGATAGAGAATTTCACGCTGATTCCAAATCTGAAATCCGTTTTCCAATCCGATGCTTCGTTTTGGCGCTACAGCCCAAAACGTCCCAAATTCTAACTCTGTCGTTTTTCGCCAATGTCCCAAAATCTTAAATGGCGTCTCACATCTAAACGAAGACAGATAGGAACAAGCCGATTCTTTCAGTGAATTTGTCTCACTCTTAGCTTTCAGACGAGCTATGGCACGACTAAATCCGTCCACTGGAAGCGAAAATCGAAGCTAGCTCTCCCGAGGGGGGGTAGGGGGGGGGGTAGGGTGGGAAAAACTTGTCGACCTAACTTTTGACGAGGAAGACGATGGTAGTACTGGCGCATCGAATTTCGACACTTTGGAAAAAATTTTCATTTTTACCGTACACAGTCACTCTGACACTTAGGATTTTTTCAACCTTTCCTAAAATCTTGTAACCGCTCTAACTTTTGAACGGCTGATCGGATTGACTCGCGCCAAAAAATGTCATGGGTTAGTTTTTCATCCTCTTTCGAATGCAACCCGAACGAACAAAATCCGTCCACTAGAAGCCGAGATAGCAGCTAGCTCTCCCGGGGGGGGGTAGGGGGGGGTAGGGTAGGAAAAACTTGTCGACCTAACTTTTGACGAGGAAGACGATGGTAGCACTGGCGCATCGAATTTCGACACTTTGGAAAAAAATTTTCATTTTTACCGTACACAGTCACTCTGACACTTAGGATTTTTTCAACCTTTCCTAAAATCTTGTAACCGCTCTAACTTTTGAACGGCTGATCGGATTGACTCGCGCCAAAAATTGTCATAGGTTAGTTTTTCATCCTCTTTCGAATGCAACCCGAACGAACAAAATCCGTCCACTAGAAGCCGAGATAGCAGCTAGCTCTCCCGGGGGGGTAGGGGGGGGGGGTAGGGTGGGAAAAACTTGTCGACCTAACTTTTGACGAGGAAGACGATGGTAGTACTGGCGCATCGAATTTCGACACTTTGGAAAAAATTTTTCATTTTTACCGTACACAGTCACTCTGACACTTAGGATTTTTTCAACCTTTCCTAAAATCTTGTAACCGCTCTAACTTTTGAACGGCTGATCGGATTGACTCGCGCCAAAAAATGTCATGGGTTAGTTTTTCATCCTCTTTCGAATGCAACCCGAACGAACAAAATCCGTCCACTAGAAGCCGAGATAGCAGCTAGCTCTCCCGGGGGGGTAGGGGGGGGGGTAGGGTGGGAAAAACTTGTCGACCTAACTTTTGACGAGGAAGACGATGGTAGTACTGGCGCATCGAATTTCGACACTTTGGAAAAAATTTTTCATTTTTACCGTACACAGTCACTCTGACACTTAGGATTTTTTCAACCTTTCCTAAAATCTTGTAACCGCTCTAACTTTTGAACGGCTGATCGGATTGACTCGCGCCGAAAAATGTCATGGGTTAGTTTTTCATCCTCTTTCGAATGCAACCCGAACGAACAAAATCCGTCCACTAGAAGCCGAGATAGCAGCTAGCTCTCCCGGGGGGGGGTAGGGGTAGGGGTAGGGTGGGAAAAAACTTGTCGACCTAACTTTTGACGAGGAAGACGATGGTAGCACTGGCGCATCGAAATTCGACACTTTGGATTTCCTCCCACCCTACCCCCCCCGGGGTGGAAGAACTTGTTGAGACCATTTTTGACGAGGAAGACGATGGACACCACGTCCACCAGGCCGGCACATCACGTCCACCAGGCCGGCACCCAAGCCCACCCGGGCGGCACAACACCCCAGGACAGGGAGGAGGAGGAGGAAGAGAGGAGGGGGTAGGGGTGGGGGGGGGGTAGGGTGGGGGTAGGGGGGTGGGGGGGGTAGGGTGGGAAACGGCCGCCATCTTGCGCTATCTGGTGTTTGTCACTTGCTTACTACTGACATTGCTGGAGACCCTTCCGAAGAACTTTGCATTCTCGCATACATCACCGATCAGAAACATTATAATGTTAATATAAGTTTTTTTTATTTTATTTATTTAGTACACCAATAAGTGCAATGAGCAGCAAGGCAACACAGGAAATACATGCAGGAGGGAACAATTAGAAGTTACAATAAAACATAAAAAGTTTTCGTTTAAACTGTTTCACCGTTTCACTGTTCACAATATCGTCGGGGAGGCGGTTCCAGTCATCTATGATGCAGTGGGAAAAGGAGGATAGGCGACAATTCAGATTTGTTGGGTGGCGGAAAATTTTATAGTTATGTCCACGGGTTCGGGAAACACTAAAGGTGAAGAAGGAATTAGGATCACTTGGAGTTACATATTTTGAACACGGTTGTAAGGTCCATAATCCGACGACGACATTGTAGTGTTGGGAGTTTCAGAGCTCTCAGTCTTTCTTCGTAGGGTAACGAGGATAGACCACGGATGCTTTTTGTGAATCGACGTAGTTATGATAGAAGATAGCTTTAAGACATTCCATGTCACTTTTTGTGACTGCATACTTTTCATTTAATCAGAGAAATACGGAGCAATTCGGCAGACCTCAATAGACGGGAAAAGTTCGTGGTGGACATGGGGTACATATTATCCTGGGAAGGTCCTATTTTAAATTCTTATCCTGTAAAAGCGTCAAGCTCGTGCATGCGGGAGGACCATTCACTTCCATACAGAGTCCAAGTAATCTGGTTGCAAATGAGCATGACAACCAATGAGTTTTGAACGAAAACGATCATCAGCGATATCACCAAGATTATTCTCAGGTCTTGATGCAACGCATTCGATGAGCGGTCATTATATCTGAACAAATGCATCCTTTATGAGAATAGCAAAAGTAATTTGCGCGTTTGACACTATTGTGAGTAATGTACGTGATTTTTGCTAAGGCGCCTACAATGAGAGCTTACTATTATAAAAAGTGCCCTTCCATTCATTTGATAGCAATGTTGAATTTAGCCAGTATGCATGTAGACCGAGTGGACATGATGACCACATCCATAGCTGGCACTCAATTATCTGCACTTCTAGTACCAACCATTTGCATGAGGCAGACGTTCTTTGCTATGTTATCGTCTTCGAAATTTCTCTGAAGTGTCAGTGTCTGTCACGAATGGTAATAAGCAATAACCATAAAAATTTGGAAATGGCTAAGCCTAATGAAGTCCACGAAACCTCCGCTTTTTCAAGGCTCTAATTTTTCTTGACGTGTAGGCCTATTTAACGGTAATCAACAGCTACCTTATTTAGTCGTTATTGAGCCATAAAATACCAACTCGCTCCATAGTAGAATGTGAACAGTTTATGCACGATAATGTACCTGTTGAAGCGACATAGTAGACTAATTTTTGGGATTGCTGTGGTGTCTAGATTCAACATTTTCTGCTCTACTCGAGCTGATGATTTCTCAGTCACCAAACTTTATTCACACATTAGCTTAAAAGTGTGATATGATTCAAAAATTGCCGATATCAGACGAAATTGTCGTATAGCTGGGAATAAGTTTATTTAGCTGAAGAAATCACTGAATTTCTAAAACATAGCCAAGAAGATGAATCAAGACAAAGTATGGCGAAGCAAGAAAAGCAGCGAGTCAAGATACATTCTAGTAGTAAGCAAAACTCCACTTCTGGATAGCGCAAGATGGCCGCCGTCGCTGACGTCCCCCCCCTCTGGAACGGCAGAGTCTCGTGGTCGGCCGCCGTGGTGCTTCGAGTCTGACGTCCCCCCCCTCTGGAACGGCAGAGTGTCGTGGTGGTCTTGGGCGACCGCCAGGTTTTGTCTTGAGGCTATAGTGTGTGATGTTTTTCGTGCAATCTGATGAATGTTGGGTTGAAAATGGGCTGTTTCGAGTGGAAGCAGTGCTCGGATGTGAAAACGGAGGCCAGATTCGGATTCAGCGTGAAATTCTGCATCGGTATGGTGAGTTTCAAGTCAATCGGAGAGAAAAATTTTCGCTGACCTCCCCCCCCCCTCGGGAGAGCTCGCTTCGATCTTGGCTTCCAGTGGACGGATTTTGTCGTGCCATAGCTCGTCTGAAAGCTAAGAGTGAGACAAATTCACTGAAAGAATCGGCTTGTTCATATCTGTCTTCGTTTAGATGTGAGACGCCATTTAAGATTTTAGGTCGGAGCTCACCTGAAAAAATCCTAAGTGTCAGAGTGGCTTTGTATGGGCAAAATTTTGAAAATTTTCCAAAGTGTGGCATTTCGAACTGGGACCGTCACCAAAACATTTTTCATCAAATTTCACTGACCCCCCCTCGGGAGAGATCGCTTCGATCTTGGCTTCTAGTGGACGGATTTTGTCGTGCCATAGCTCGTCTGAAAGCTAAGAGTGTGACAAATTCACTGAAAGAATCGGCTTGTTCATATCTGTCTTCGTTTAGATGTGAGACGCCATTTAAGATTTTAGGTCGGAGCTCACCTGAAAAAATCCTAAGTGTCAGAGTGGCTTTGTATGGGCAAAATTTTGAAAATTTTCCAAAGTGTGGCATTTCGACCTGGGACCGTCACCAAAACATTTTTCATCAAATTTCGCTGACTCCCCCCCCCGACAGCGATCTTCTAACTTTGGTTCTAGTGGACGGATTTTGTCTTACAGCTACTCGTTTGAAAGAGGAGAAAAAACTGCTGGACGACATTTTTTGCCGCGAGTCAATCGGACCAACCGTTCAAAAAGTTAGAGCTGTTACAAGATTTTAGGTCGGAGCTCACCTGAAAAAATCCTAAGTGTCAGAGTGACTTTGTATGGGCAAAATTTTGAAAATTTTCCAAAGTGTGGCATTTCGACCTGGGACCGTCACCAAAACATTTTTCATCAAATTTCGCTGACCCCCCCCTCGGGAGAGATCGCTTCGATCTTGGCTTCCAGTGGACGGATTTTGTCGTGCCATAGCTCGTCTGAAAGCTAAGAGTGAGACAAATTCACTGAAAGAATCGGCTTGTTCATATCTGTCTTCGTTTAGATGTGAGACGTCATTTAAGATTTTAGGTCGGAGCTCACCTGAAAAAATCCTAAGTGTCAGAGTGGCTTTGTATGGGCAAAATTTTGAAAATTTTCCAAAGTGTGGCATTTCGACCTGGGACCGTCACCAAAACATTTTTCATCAAATTTCGCTGACTCCCCCCCCCCGACAGCGATCTTCTAACTTTGGTTCTAGTGGACGGATTTTGTCTTACAGCTACTCGTTTGAAAGAGGAGAAAAAACTGCTGGACGACATTTTTTGCCGCAAGTCAATCGGACCAGCCGTTCAAAAGTTAGAGCTGTTACAAGATTTTAGGTCGGAGCTCACCTGAAAAAATCCTAAGTGTCAGAGTGGCTTTGTATGGGCAAAATTTTGAAAATTTTCCAAAGTGTGGCATTTCGACCTGGGACCGTCACCAAAACATTTTTCATCAAATTTCGCTGACCCCCCCCCTCGGGAGTGATCGCTTCGATCTTGGCTTCCAGTGGACGGATTTTGTCGTGCCATAGCTCGTCTGAAAGCTAAGAGTGTGACAAATTCACTGAAAGAATCGGCTTGTTCATATCTGTCTTCGTTTAGATGTGAGACGCCATTTAAGATTTTAGGTCGGAGCTCACCTGAAAAAATCCTAAGTGTCAGAGTGGCTTTGTATGGGCAAAATTTTGAAAATTTTCCAAAGTGTGGCATTTCGACCTGGGACCGTCACCAAAACATTTTTCATCAAATTTCGCTGACTCCCCCCCCCCGACAGCGATCTTCTAACTTTGGTTCTAGTGGACGGATTTTGTCTTACAGCTACTCGTTTGAAAGAGGAGAAAAAACTGCTGGACGACATTTTTTGCCGCAAGTCAATCGGACCAGCCGTTCAAAAGTTAGAGCTGTTACAAGATTTTAGGTCGGAGCTCACCTGAAAAAATCCTAAGTGTCAGAGTGACTTTGTATGGGCAAAATTTTGAAAATTTTCCAAAGTGTGGCATTTCGACCTGGGACCTTCACCAAAACATTTTTCATCAAATTTCGCTGACCCCCCCCTCGGGAGAGATCGCTTCGATCTTGGCTTCCAGTGGACGGATTTTGTCGTGCCATAGCTCGTCTGAAAGCTAAGAGTGTGACAAATTCACTGAAAGAATCGGCTTGTTCATATCTGTCTTCGTTTAGATGTGAGACGCCATTTAAGATTTTAGGTCGGAGCTCACCTGAAAAAATCCTAAGTGTCAGAGTGGCTTTGTATGGGCAAAATTTTGAAAATTTTCCAAAGTGTGGCATTTCGACCTGGGACCGTCACCAAAACATTTTTCATCAAATTTCGCTGACTCCCCCCCCCCCGACAGCGATCTTCTAACTTTGGTTCTAGTGGACGGATTTTGTCTTACAGCTACTCGTTTGAAAGAGGAGAAAAAACTGCTGGACGACATTTTTTGCCGCAAGTCAATCGGACCAGCCGTTCAAAAGTTAGAGCTGTTACAAGATTTTAGGTCGGAGCTCACCTGAAAAAATCCTAAGTGTCAGAGTGGCTTTGTATGGGCAAAATTTTGAAAATTTTCCAAAGTGTGGCATTTCGACCTGGGACCGTCACCAAAACATTTTTCATCAAATTTCGCTGACCCCCCCCTCGGGAGAGCTGGCTTCGATCTTGGCTTCCAGTGGACGGATTTTGTCGTGCCATAGCTCGTCTGAAAGCTAAGAGTGAGACAAATTCACTGAAAGAATCGGCTTGTTCATATCTGTCTTCGTTTAGATGTGAGACGCCATTTAAGATTTTAGGTCGGAGCTCACCTGAAAAAATCCTAAGTGTCAGAGTGGCTTTGTATGGGCAAAATTTTGAAAATTTTCCAAAGTGTGGCATTTCGACCTGGGACCGTCACCAAAACATTTTTCATCAAATTTCTCTGAACGAGGGGGGGTCAGTGAAATTTGATGAAAAATGTTTTGGTAAAGGTCCCAGGTCGAAATTCGGAAGTTTTAAATTTTTCAAAATTTTCACCACACTGGAGCTCTCACACTTAGGAATTTTTTCACTTGTGGCATGTTACATGGACATGTGCTGACGGACCAACTTCCCGTGGTCATATGAGAATGGTTCAGGTGTCATTTGATAGACAATGATGAGACGAATCGTTTACAACAAACCGCATGTCGCTACGATGAATACTTTCGGAGATAGAGCCATTTTAAGTTTTCTTCCGAGCATATATAAACCCCCGACAACGTAAGTCTGATCACTTCATCGAAAGACGAGATAAGCGACGGTCGTCGCTCTGAGCTCCCGATATCGGGTTTTTCAAAGGACTCTATCTTTTGAAGTAGGCAAGCTATCTTCTTACTTCAAAGTTTGTATGATAGAGTTTGATAGTGTCTTTACTACTGATAAAATTTTTTAAAAGTAGTATGAGTAGTAAAATGCGGAATTTTTTAAAAATTCTTAATTTTCAGTTTTTTCAAAGTTGTAACATGTAGACTAAGGTTTTCAAGTATGCTGAGTTCAAATCTGCTATCAGATTTGAAATTTAACTATGTCTAAGGCAGCTTTGAGGGGTTAGATCCCAGCTACTGATCACTACCTTTGACTCGGCGTTCCTGTTACCACTTCGGGGCAGTGACAATGATGTCTTCAGCTGTAAAGAGCGGGTATCGGGGAAGATCTCTCACTTCCCTAGTGATCAGTACAAGGCCTTCGGGCTGTCGACGGGATCGAGTGCCACTCACTACACTCAAATCTATCATTCCTGACTAAGTGTAATGCTTTAGGAATATGACTGTACTACATAATTCCAAACTTATACAAATTTCATTATCTTACAGCTAACGATAAAATCTCGGGCATGGCTAATGATAAGAACAGAAAATATCACATCAAAATGTGTGTGTGCGGTCGAATAAATCGCAGTGCGGACGCCAAGGCGCATGTCAAGAAGGCGGGCACCGGCCACATGATTATCTTGAATAGGGTTGCGTGTGTGAAGTATAGAGTGCTGAAGGGTGATGAGGATGAGGCGCGTTTCTACAGAGTGCATGCTGACTGTAGTGGTGGTTTAGTGAGTGACTTGAGATTTACGCAGTTGATTGTGGAAGAGAGGGAGCGAATGTTGGCGATCGAGCGAGAAGGCAAGGTTGAGAATGTTGTTGAGAATGATGAGTTGGCGAGAGCGGTTGCGTCGTTGGAGGCTGAGATTGAGCGAAAGAGAGTGCTTGAGAGTGATGATGAGGATGATGTGGATTTAGATAGGGAGCGTGTGAGGAAGCGTGTGAGGAAGTTGAGCTCTTCGTCGTCGGAGGTGTCAAACATTGTCATCACCGACCCCCCGAAGAGCTCATCTTCCCCAAAAGTGAAGAGTGGTGGGATTCGTGTGCAGTCGGCGAGGTGGTTGAAGGATGAAGAGAAGAGGCATGTTTCGCAGCAGATGGCGCATGATTTGTTGGTGAATAAGTATGAGAGTTTGAAGAAAGTGAAGGATGAAGTTGTGAAGGAGTTGGATGAGTTGAAAAAGAAGGAACTGAAGTCGAAGGAGGTAGCGGATGAGAATATTAGAATGAGGCGTAGTGTGACTGATTTGAAGAATAAGACGCGAGAGTTGGAAGAGAAGAATGATGAGTGTGAGAAGAGGGCGAGTGCTGCGGAGAGAAGAATGAGAGATGCAGAAGCGAAGTTTGAGGAGATGATGAAGGAGATGAGTGTGTTGAGAGCGAGGAATGTTGATTTGGAGAGGACTGTGGCTCGGCGGGGTGATGAGAGGCAGGCGTATGAGAAGTTGGAGCGCATGAGGGATGAGTGGGAACGTGTGAATGAGGATCGTTTGTTTGAATTTCACATCCCTATTCGGGATAATCATTTGGCCGGCGAAGTACTCGTCAATCAAAATCTGGACGAGTCCATCCTATGTTATAACGGCCATCCGACGAAAAAATGTCTCCATGCCAGCCTGAGAATGCGCGGCAATCTGCACAAATTTTCTATTCAGAAGCGCGCGAGACTGCCAAAGGATGGCTAACTTGGTAAGTGAAAAGTAAATAAGATAGTATATCCTATTCTAATACATATCATTTTCATTGCAGATCTTTGCCCGCCTTCACCACCCCATCACGACACTCCCGAGAACGAACCATCGGCTCTCTTAAGGGCCACCTAGGGGCAAGACATGATAGAACCTCCTCGCGGTTTGCCCTGGGCAGTCTTCGGACTGGCGAATACTATCATTAAGTTGAATCTGCTATCAGTCAACTTGAACATTATGCAGTCGATTGCTATCCCTGAAGCATTCTGATTCGCTGTTGAGCAATTCATTGTTGAAAACCCTATATAAGCCAGAAGATTGTAGCGCTTCTCATTCAATTTGAAGTCACGATGGAAGCGACATCTGCCAACAATATTCCCGTCTTCATCGATGAAGACAACGCCATTCCCGAGTTCGTCATCCTCGACGAGTGGGATGAAGAGGATGAGAAGAAGGGGAAGATCAAGAAGATCGTTTGGACGGATGAGGTATGGACTCCGAATACCACTCGCATCCGAAAGGTGCCAGATGCACCAGCACGACCTCGGCGGTATAGGGTCTATGACAACCTAATCGTCATACCCATTGACTATTCCAGCCAATAGTCAACTTAAATTCACACCCCCGAGAACGAACCATCGGCCCTGATAAGGGCCACCATGGGGCAAGACATGATAGAACCTCCATGCGGTTTGCCCTGGGCAGTCTTTAGACTGGCGAATACTATCATTAAGTTGAATCTGCTATCAGTCAACTTGAACGTTGCAAATGAAGTTCGGTGTAATACTTCCTTTCGACGGGCGTTCCTGTAAAGGGCGGCGGTGAAACCCGTAGCTATGTATACCGCAAGGGACATTCGGCAATGGTCAATCTTGTTTAACCTCTCTGCGTCATGTTTGCAAGTGATTGCCTCTGTCTCAACGTAGTATGCATTCGCGTCAGGGCGACATTTAGCCAACTGTCGAAGGTTGCCTTATAAACTTTCCATTGCATACGTTATGAGAACCATGAGTTCTACCTGTCTCTATCAATGAGACGAATTGATGAATGGAATGAAATGGGAGGACACTCACGCGCCACACGCAACATAACACACTTCTCTCTTCCGTAGTCTAACAAGCTCTTTACACATGGATCGCAGTCGATTGCTATCCCTGCATCAGAAGTGTAAGCTATCTTAATTTTATTTGACACTATTTCATCTATCATCATCGTCCATATGAAATGTTTTAAGATTTACAAGTTAGACTAAGCGTGCTACTATTTCCAAATGAAAATGTATACATGGTTAAATCATCCACTGAAGCCCCGTTCAAGTAAGTCAGTATGAAAGCAAAGATAATATGAAATAAAAATTTATTATGGCATGTATTTCAAAAGGTCTTCATCGTCAATATCGTCCCAGAGTCTGGCTTCACATAGATAACAAAAACAGTTCACTTGCTTTAATCGTTCTTCCACTGAGAGCCTCACTTTGTCAATATACTCCCACTCCGCCATAGTTCGTGGCTGGGAGTTAGGGGTGTACCACTCCCATAATTGGTGGAGGAACTTGGTGCTGGTGATCTCCATCACATCGTCAGTATCGTACTGGAGATACTTCCTCCTCACGCCTGTTAAGTCGGGACACTCCTTCTCACATACACTCTCTTCGTTGTCCGCTGGTAATAACACCTTCTCTACCTTCGTTGGAGCGTTTGGTGTTGAGGATGGAGAAGAGAATTTTGTGTTTGGTGTTGTCGGAGGGCTTGTCATGTTGACTGTGAATAATAACTTTGAAATGTTTTCTAATTCTTAAGTATCAACAAGCAACCAATCAGAATGATCAGCCAATGAATGATGAATATGAAAGTATATATGTAAAGTGACATTCGTGTCATTTCACTCTGTCTTTGTGACATATAAGTGAAGTGTTCTCTGACGAATTCTATATTTGAGGCGTACAAGTAAACTGCTCTCTCGTGAAGTCTCTATCTTGTTGAAGTATCAACCTTAAACTCGATTTCGTTGAAATGGTAAGTTGAAAATTTCTTCACTCATCTCCCTCAAACGTGTGGCTAATAGCATCTTCCAAAATTTCAGGCATCAACTTCTTCACCCTTCTCGAGGAAAGTTTAGAGTTGTTGAGTCAAGGTAGGTTGTAACAATACACTGAGACTTGAACAGAGATGATAGAATGATTTCTCTTTCATGTGATGTGAGTTCCAGCTCAGGACTCTCGCGACAAGGCAACGAGTGGGAATGTGCCGACTGCGGACATATGTTTACAAGGAAGCACAGTCTCCTTCGACACATCAAACAACGTGTGTGTCAACGCAAAGCGGCGTCAATCTCCGGAGATGAAGTTGATTCTGACGATGACATCTCCTTTCCTTGCGATTTGTGCCCTCTTTCTTTTGATAGTCACTTTCAGCGATCTTCGCACAGACTTCAACACACGCATGCAAATGATCACTACACCAACGGTACCTCTACCATCTCCCTCATTAATGTTTCACATAATAATTTAGTACACGACTACTGCATGGAGTCCAATACTCAAATAGTAGAGTTTCCTGAGTGGCTCCTTCAAAATTCTAACATTATCGAAGCGCTCTTCAACAATTTAGACAATTTTAGAATGAAGGCGCTCATCTACCTTAAACTAAAATATATTAAAATAGATTTTCAAACGGATCAAGTGACGGAGAGAATACAGTTTCATGTTCCTTCCCCTTCCGCAACCGAAGTTGTAGACTGCGAGTCTTGGCTAAATTTTCACATTCAATGTTTAAAATCAAATGTAGATAAATTCAATCAACGCGACAGCGCTCTCATTTTTGATGGTGTGGACTCAGCCATATTCAAAATTTCACTATTAGAAAGTCATGCAGCTCGAGGTACATTTAAACTACCACAAACGTTGTATAATGAGAAAGCTGTCATCAATGTCGATTGTAAATCACAGTGTTTCAACTATGCAGTCCTATCCATCCTTCACTATAATGATATCAACGCGAATCGAAATCATACCTATAGCTATAGACAGTGGGAGGATGAACTAGACTTTGAAGGTTGTGATAGTAACAACATGAAAATCAAAGATGTAGAAACGTTCGAAAAACATAATAAGATTAAAATTGTCGTTCACGTGTGGGAGAAGGGGTTGAAGGGTGCCCGCTATAATTCACGTTCAACTTGTTATGAACGTGTAGTCAACCTCTTATTAGTAAAACAAGATGATAGCGAGGAATGGCACTACTGTGGTATTCCCAAAATCTCTCGCTTGTACACTCACTTGGGGCACTCTAAAAGAGGTGAACATTTTGTATGCGACCGCTGCATCCGCTCATTTTGGAGTAAAGATAAATTTGAAACTCACTATGAATGGTGCAAGCGAGGTAAATTACAAATGGAACGCATGCCCAAAGATAAAATATTTTCACATAGGGATAATGGTGACGAATTAAGTCCCCTGCGTGTCATTTACGCAGACATAGAATGCTACATTGATGATATCATCCACAAGCCAGCAGCCATATCCTGCTATGAAGTATGGCATGACCACTTTAGGAATAGACAAAACAAAATACATACTTGGCAAGGTGAAGACTGCATTTCAAAATTTCTAGAATTTCTCGATAAAGCTGCTAAATTTCAACAATCATATGATTCCCAATTGCAGCGTAAGTCACTACATATGTCAGATGAAGACAAACAAAAATTTGAAAGTTGCACATCCTGTCCTAAATGTCATAAAACGTTTGATGACGATAAAATTAAGAAAGTGCGTGATCATGATCACATCACTGGTAAATTTAGAAACCCACTCTGCTCCAAATGTAACTTTTCACTTAGGTTGAGACGTCGTGTACTACCCGTCATTTTTCATAACTTTAAGGGCTATGACAGTCATATGCTCATAAAAGGAGGGTTGAGCCAGATGAAATCGTGGCAGTTTAATGTAATAGCACAAACGGGAGAAAAATTCATGGCAATGACAGCAAAAGTACCAGTAGATAAAACTAAAGAAAATAAGACAGCCTTCTTCGAAATAAAATTTTTAGATTCATTCCAATTCATGTCAGCGTCACTAGCTTCTCTCGTTCGTAATCTCAAGTTTCTTCCCAATAGTCAAACTTTGAAGAAACACTATCCAAACTTAACGGATGAAATAATCACTCGCAAAGGAGTCTTTCCTTATGCGTATTTTAGCTCAATGTCTAAACTAAATGAAACAACCCTTCCTTCCATTGACAAATTCCAAAACGATTTGACGGGTGAAGATTGTCCAGTAGAAGATTATGAACATGCTCAAGAGGCATGGTTAAAATTTGATTGTAAAACGTTTGGCGATTATATGATCGCTTACTTAGAATTAGATGTCATTTTGCTGGCTGATGTCTTTTAGGAATTTCGACGAGTGGCATTAGAAGAAGACAAATTAGATCCTGTCCACTTTGTCAGTCTACCAGCCATGTCCTTTAAATCAGCCTTTAAAATGACTGGTGAGACCATTCATCTCTTACAAGACCCGGAGATGTATAATATATTTGAGCGCGGAATACGCGGTGGTCTCACATTTGTAAATAAACATCATATAAAATCTGAAACAGTAGGTGATGATCATATCCACCTAAAGTACTATGACCAAAATAATTTATATGGCAGTTCACTGTCTAAACCACTACCTCATTCCGAGTTTAGTTGGTTAAATCAAGATGAGCTTGAGTATTACTCCAACCCTTCAAACATACTGAAGATTCCAGATGAAGGTGATTGGGGATATTATTTTGAAGTGGATTTGATTTATCCAAATAGCATTAAAAATAAAACTGCTGATTTCCCACTCGCACCTGAATCTGGTGAAGTGACTGAAGATATGTTTTCACCATTCATGTCACAATTTCATAATAACTTAACAGAGTGTGGACAGCCAAGGTACAAACCATGCCGCAAACTTTTACTCACCCAATATGATAAGAAAAATTATCTCGTACACTTCTGCATACTAAAATTCTATTTAGAAATGGGCATGCTTCTAAAGTCAGTTCACCGCATTATCAAATTTAGACAGAAAGCCTTCCTCAAACCCTACATAGATAGTAACAGTCAAAAACGTGCACTCGCCCAAAATAATTTTGAAAAGGATTTTTATAAATATAAGAACAACAGTCTTTTCGGAAAGACGATGGAGGATGTTAGAAAACGCATGAACTACAAACTAGTCGTTGATGAACAAAAATATCACAAATTGACCTCATCACCTCTTTTCATTGATAGAGACATCATCGATGAGGATCTTGTAGGTGTTAAAATGATAAAATCAGAAGTTGAGTTGTGCAAACCCATCTATATTGGGCAAGCCGTTTTAGATTATTCCAAGCTTGAAATGTATCAACTCTTCTACAAAATATTAAAACCATGCCCTCTCGTAAAAGAGGTTCGCTTGCTGGGTGGTGATACAGATAGTTTCTTTTTAGGAATTACCACTCAAAAAGATTTAAATTTTAATGAAGTAGGCAAGTCATTAGAAAAATATTTCGACACATCTAACTACAATCCCACTCATCCACTCTATTCCATACAGAATAAAGCCAAACTTGGTTGTTTTAAGGATGAAACAGCAGGAAAGGAAATAGATGAAATGATTCTCCTCCGTCCTAAAATGTATTCCATGAAATTAAAAGAATGTGCAGATAGTATTAAGCGTGCTAAAGGTATATCAAAATCCATTGTTCACAAAATGAAACATCGGTCCTATAAGAAGGCCTATAAAAATAAAACTATAACGTTTGTCAATATGACAATCTTAAAATCTCAAGTTCATACTGTGAAAACGTACACGTTCAAGAAACGAGCACTTTCAGCATGGGAAGATAAGAGGTGTTGGATAGGACATAACACATCTCCTCCACATGGACATCCTGACACAAACATACCACCACCCAAAAGAATAAAATTCCCGCTACCACATTCAGGAGATGTATTGACATAATCAACTTTAACTCAGTATTTTGATGTTGCTTTTTGTAGATATACATGGCTGTTTTATGTATCGCATGAGATCGTTTCTTCCTTGTGAATATATGCCTACAGTTAGCTCATTCCCCCTATATCTGTGAAAAGACTTTTTCATATACATATTTTTATTTCAATAAACATATCACAATGACTTCACTTTGTTTTCCGAAACACTAAAGTTACGAGGGATTTAGTATCTTTCACATGGATGCACTCTTGTAAACCATTGGTAATTTTGATAGCAATAGAGGGTATAGTTTGTTTGACGACGGAATGATAGAAAATAGATTCAAACATCTTCTCGACTATTCCATATGAAGCGTCTTTATCATGAATGAAATCACGTAAAATGTATTCTTTTTTCTCACCAACAGAAATAGGTAGAATCAAATCACTTTGAATGTAAAGGTGCTGTTCATGTTTATCAAGTGTCATTGGTGTTTCTATACCAATCGTATGCGCAGCAGCAAACACAGTTTGTAGCATTGAAAAACCAAAGAGTTTCTTCAAATTTTTACTCAATTGACATTGAATGTCATCACCCAGTTTCAGAACAACGCGTTGATTTTCAATTGAAAACGAAATGTGGTGTGTCTTTACATCATATTTACTTTTCATCACATGCTTCAACTTCTGTTGTATATAAGGATTTACTACATGAATGAAGCTTTCAACTGTATGATATAGACGCGGCATTATATTGATAGCAACTTTAGATTCTTCATAAGACTGGTAAATTTTCTTGATGCGATCGCCATAGATGTCCACCCACCATTCATCATTAACTGAATCAGCTTTAGTGTGATATTCATGAGAAGCATACACCACACCGCTTCCAATAATAGGTGTATAATGTCTTACAAAATGACGCAAGGTTGGAGAGAAATAAACTGTAAGTTTGTCATTATATTTCTGAATAACCAACTTATTTTTGTCCGCCATAATTTTCTCTCCATACTTCTTACCCACAGTCTCATTCCATCGTTTTACTAACTCAATAAGTGATAAAGGTTGAACACCACGCTTTTTCAAAATGATGCGTTCTTCGCATTCTACAACATCTTCATCAAATATTTTAAATCTATAATGAAATTTGTTGATTCGATTTGAATAAACTTTTTTAACATTTGCAGTAGCAATTGACGTTAGATGTAGTCCATGG
The DNA here is from genome assembly GCA_907163375.1 of Prostheceraeus crozeri. Lineage (NCBI taxonomy): Eukaryota > Metazoa > Platyhelminthes > Polycladida > Euryleptidae > Prostheceraeus > Prostheceraeus crozeri. The sequence continues at coordinate 69,226 of CAJQUW010013009.1, forward strand.
CCAAAACCAAGATGTGGATAGAATTCATTATCCAACCTCAGCGTAAGACCTTCAGTAAAAGAATGAAAGCGGAGGAACTGTCTCCCACTCCAATGATAGATAGTAAACTCATAAGCTTTCTGATTTTTATTCTTCATGATGGAAGTATTACCACTGTTGAATGCCTTAATAATTTTCTCATTCCCAAATGGCTCATAAGAATCTGATTTTATCTGAATCCATTCATAGTTCCACTTTCCATCTGATGTTAAATTGAATGGGAACTGGAATGCATTATTCATCGTTATTCCATCATGGGTGCGAGGAGTCAATATCATTTCTTCCAAATCATTCACATTCTGAATATTGCTATCATAGCAAATACTAGAAACGCCAACCTCCCATTCACCTTCTAAATGTAGTGGGCGATTTAATTCTACTCGATAGTCTGATGGTTTATTTTTGGGAAATTTATTCATAGAAGCATTACTGGGTAAGTAGATTAGAAACGAGTCCTTATTTTCACTTTCCATATTATTCACATTGGAAAAATATATTAGCATACGTTTGCATTAACTCTTCATTCGGAGATGGAGTGTGATACTTGTCACAGCATCTTTATGAAAAGGAATCAACGCACCAGCATCGTCATAAATGGCAATATCAATTTGTGGGATGTAGTTTGATTTCAGCTTTGTATAATGCACTTTCTTGAAAGTATGCTCAGATAAAATATTGCAGCTTTTTGGCTGGTATGGTATCATTGCTAGCAATGGAGCTTCAACATCTCCCACACGTACATCTTCACCAATATTGGAATATATCTGAAAATAGTTAATACGACGCGATAGCGACATGTCTGCGCTAGCTTTGGTTACAGTACCACTTTTAAAGATATTTTGGTCAAAACCCAAAATGTCCATTAGAGTTTTATCCATAATTAGTTCAATACCTTTTCCAATTATAGTGAGAGACAAAACACCTTCTTTTTCAGAAAATGAAATATGTTGCTCATTAATCACTTCATTTAAATAATCTACAACCAATTTAACCGAAGTAATAATGCGAGGCATCAACACTCTTGTTTCATGTAAGATACCACCTTAAGGCTCTACACACTTTCTGTATAAAGATACGGTCCACTTTGTATCAAATTGATTTGACCTTTCACATGGTAAATGTTGCATATCAGATTTTCCATGAACAGCTGCAGAACGATGTCGTAAGAACTGATGAAAATCTTTTGAACAAACTAATACTAGATCATCATCATTTAATTTACTTATTGCAATATGATTAGATGATTTGATATAAGTCAATGTTGCCACTTGTTTACCATCAACTCGAAGGAGATAATTAAATTTCTTCAATAATGTTTCAGGAGTCATGTTTGTCTTTCTTGGCTTAATCACAATCTTCTTTACCAACGTCTTCTCATTTCTTGGAATAAGATCTACATAATAAGCTTCCTCTCGATATATTAACTGTTTATGACCACTTATGTGGTAATTAACGTTAAAATTATCATAGCTTGTTAAGGCGCTAGCGAGGTAACCTAAATCATTTCTTAAACTTGGACTTAAACCAACAATCCAATCTTTCTCAACTACATGATGTACATAAGTATAATCATCATTGTGCGGAGTAAATTGGACAATATGTTTACACGCTTTATTCAAGAAATCATATATAAACTTTTTACATGATAAGAGATCTTTCTTTGGCCACTGTGGAATGTATACTCGGCACCCCTTTTCACATTGGTAAGCAGCTGTACGTCTCATATTAATAGTCATCACCTCATGATCAAAAGTATAGACACAGTTGCTATAAACAAGTTGAGTGACACCCACTTCCCAATTTCCATTTAGCTGTTGTGCATGATCAATGGGAGTAGAAAAGAGTGCGGCTCGATTACTAGCAAATCTATTTGTAGCCGCATTGCTAAGCAAAATATGATAAAACGACATTTTTATATTGCTGATCTGCGGCTTTGCATAACATCATGAAGACTTGGATTTTGGACTCTCTACAATATATCAGAGTTGATCGTGATGGAAACGTACACTTCAAAAATTCTCATGGTCATACATCAAGAGGTATTACATTAACATGGCGACAATTTGTCAACCTCAATGATATCATGAGGGATTTGGAATATTTTGAAACATTAAGATTCATCTCCTTGGGTGATCAAGTTTGGCTTCAACATTACAGAAATGAAATTCAAATCTACCATTCTCATTCCACAAACTGTTTCTCATTTCGCAAATACAATTGGGAGAAGTATAGAAGATACATACATCGCTCCATCATGACATTTATTCGTCGTGAGTTCATCGCCCTACTATGCAAATGTTAATCAGACATGACTACCACGCACCATGAGTTGGAAATTAGATTCCCTACAACGTATTGAAACGGATCATGATCGAAACGTCTATTTCAAAGATTCAACTGGAAATGTGAGAAGAGAGTTTGCTATATCTTATCGTAATTTTCAATCTCTACATCATATCATGAAGGATTTGAAATACTTCTATATGAAAAGACATTCACGTATTGGAAATCGCATCTGGCTGCGCGTCAACAATCGGCGAATTCAACTCTATCATTCCCAACTTCATACTAACTTCACATTTCATCAAAGTAGTTGGGAAAAGTATAAAAGGAAGGTACATCGCTCAATTTACTCATTCTTTCATCATGAAGCGTCATCGCTACACCATCGTCAACATTCTCCGTCGCTTCAGACTCTACACCAAAATCGATCTCACAACATTACACCAACACCTTCCAAACAGCAAGTATTACCCTGGCCGACCTCAAATGTTAGTGGTGAAGATGAACAATTCACGGAATCTTCAACTCTTCCCAAATGGGACTGTACAGATTCTCGGCGCCCTTTCTCATTCATCGGCGCAGTCAATGCGCTTAGAGCTACAAAGACTACTACGTCGGATATGGAAGAGGGAGAGGTGTGTGATGTCGAATCTGACTGGTGGACAATATGGTGATCTCTACTCAATTGAGTGACAGTCTATCATTTTTGAAGATTCGTACCAGCAGTTACAATTTGTGTTATGAACCCGAACTTTTTCCTGCAGCTCTCATTAGTTGTTGGTTACCTGTGCATGTGGCAATCTTTCATAATAGTAAAGTGATCATTACTGGACTAAAATCTCATGTACAAGCAAATGTGATCCTAGACTATCTCATTGAGTATGTACGTACCCAGCGGATTGTAAAATAAAAAACAATTTTTCCAACATGATGTTTTTATTTCAAATCATGATAGAACTTACAAATCATTTTTTCATTAGAGGATGGATTACATGAAAAGTTTTGAATAATAGATGCAAATCGAGATACATGTAAACGTTTTAAGATGAAGTACAGTACAAAAGCACCACACGTTGATGAAAGTGGATGTTGTAGTATGCGTTCATTTCGCTGATATTGACGCGTATGTTTTCTCAACCACTGCTGTGTTGGTATATTTGGAGGTTGAGCAAGAGAGTCAAATAGTTCACCACGTCGGTCTTCTCCAATAAAGATCGCTTTCCAATGCTCACCGCCTAAATTCTGCGAATGAGTGTTTAGCACAATAAAGATGGGATAGTGATTTACTGCAGGTGGTAAGGTATCGAGTGAATAGACATTATCGAAAGCTTTCAACGTCGCTTCGTCTGCATTACGCTGCACTTTAGTCTTAATATCGTCAGCAGTCAACCAACTCATTAACGATTATACTGAAGAATCACGCCACGATACTTTGTAATTTCAATGTTTGAATCAAAGACTGCATAAATTAATACATTGATCGTCTCAGGTAGTGTTCTTTTGAACGTCAAATCCAAACGAATATTATGAGGCACGTTCGCTTGACGATAGGGTGCACTAATATCGCTGTCAGCAGTCAAATCAAATGCATAAATAGTATATCCACTCTTAAACTCTTTCATAGTCAGTCCGTTGGTGTCATCCGTATTGTAAAAGCCAAAGACATCCATAAAAGCAACATAACTGCGCATAAATTGATCCGAAGCAAAATCTGGTTTGTAGGGTGGACCAGGATGACTCACACCATTTACACGTAAAGCAATTTCACTTAACTGATTGTGTTTAAAATTGAAAGGATTCTTCTTTATATTACCATTAAATGCATCATTTTCAACCATTGCCACCATGAGGAGCTTCGGTGCTTCCGATGGAAAGAGGCCATCTTTCATGAAACTCTTTTGATCTTTCGGAATTGTAAAGGTGAGAAGCTTTGTATGCTGAACGGGGTAAATGGCATTTTGGCGGTTAAGACCTTCAGCATGTCCTCTAATGACACTTGGATTCGGTACTACTCGACGAATGTAAAGTGCAATATCTTCCACATGAATTCTAAAATTGTCAACTTTAGCAAATGCATTCAGCGCAAATTCAGGCTTATTCAATGTCAGCTTGAGTCACATGCTGGTATTACAGAGTAAAAACTTTGACTGTCTAAAGAAGTCTAAATTTAGCGGACCATATAGCTGACATACTCTACTATCTTTAATCATAGCAGATCGCTTTACAAAGCCACTGTTTGTTTCAACATCAAATTTTCCTGCTTCATCTCTGTACCATCCCATGGCTTCCATATGACTTTTTTGTGCTGCTGGATGAAACTGTGATACATGATTGAAATATGATTTATAGGGATAATCGCTTTGACCACCTTCCACCTGCTGCTCTCCAATCGTTAGAGAAACATCACGAAGTAATGTAGTCAATGGTAAATTGTTCAGTCCAACTTTATGTGTATCGTCAATAGCAGTTCCATCTGCTTGCTGAATTCTAAACCTCAAATCAACCATCGCATAACTCAAATCTATGTAGTCATCACTACCACCAGGAATAACAAATTAAATGGGGCCAGCATTCTCAGCTGTTCGAGGATGATAATCTATAATACTTGAACTAAGAATATCTGTCTGTATGGCTTGTTGATCAAACAAACAAAAACCGGAAGTTTTACACTCCATGATTAGAAGTTATGGCAGCGTCGTCGTTTAGCGCCTGATGAATGATTAGAGCCTCTGCGACGTTTGCGTGAATGCCTTTTGACTGAAGATCGCACCTTACCAGCTCCGCGATGTTTCCTCCTTCCTTTTTTCATTCGTTTAGGTGATTTCTTTCCTTGAGTAACACCAGCAAAGGTCTGCTTCAATGTTTTTAAACCGCGTTCCTTCGCACGATTCAACAAACTGCTCTTAAAACTTCTACCTCTGGAAAGATCACTAGCAACATCACCAGCAAAGCCAACGGCATTACTTAAAACATTTCGTTTTAAAGATCTACCGACATTGGATATGAGAGGTGCTACAACAGATTTCAGTGCACCAAGTATGCTACCTCCACGTTGGCGGCGAGCGCCGATGTAAATTTGTCCTCCGCCACTTACATAGGAGGGTCGTGAATAAAATGAGGCAGTTGGATTCATAGCTCAAATCCTGAACATTGTTAGTTACAACTTTGCATGAATCACTGTCGATCACTTAGGTGAAAGATGTCAGCACGACGCATCCAAGAGTTCATACTTGAAGGATAACCAGTCCATTTAACAAGACACCATTCTTCACCTTGGCGTTTTTTACATCGAATGATTTTCTCTACCAAATATGTTTCACTTTCAGTGACTACCTCAATCTCATCGCGGTAAAAGCTACCCTCAATTTCTTCATTATCGTAATCTTTCAACTTGTAGGTGGTCGGAGAGTCTTTTTGATTAATCCTTGATACTGTAAATACCTCCTCTGTCCAATTCGGGAGATAACCTTTGGCTAAAACACTCTTCACTTTTGATATGCGAACTTTATCACCTATTTTCACATCACTTTTTGCATTATTACGCTTGCGTTGGAATGTTTCACGCACTCTATCTACGTTGTCAGCATTCACATCCGCTGGTCTGAGTCCAAAAGAGCGATGAATAGAGTGATTGTAGGCATGTAGCGTATCTTGTAGAACCTTTGTCCAATTTTGTGTTAGGTTGGCAGTGAAATGTCTCCACAAGCGATTTTTTAATGTGCGATTAAAACGTTCAACGAGTGCAGCTTTATAAGCACTCTTTACACTAAACAACTCAATGTCATGCCTCTCAAATAATCTTGTCACATGCTGATTTTCAAACTCTTTTCCTTGATCACTCTGAATTCTTTTTGGAATGCGGCCTTCTCGAAAAATTGTTTGGAATGCTTTTGCTACTCCTTTCCCTTCTTTAGTTTTTAAAGGTTGAGCCCACGCATAACGCGAGAAAATATCAATGACGGTTAAAATAAAATTATTGCCCGAGTTATGTTTTGAAATGGAGGCAACATCGCACAAATCTGCTTGCCACTGTTCATCGATGTCATGAACAATATGATGGCGGGTGCGGTACTTCTTTTTCGCTTGTTTGTGGAGTGTATAGGTAGCCTGACCCTTTAACCATCGTTTCACTTGTGATTGTGGAAGACCACTCGCTTTTGATAATTTCTTGATAGATGCAAATCCTGCCGGATGTTTTACATCATAATAGATTGACTTCAAACGTTCAGTCGATGACGACTGACTCTTTTTCCTCCTTCTCATCTTTTTGTTTTCTTGCCTTTCTACATTTACAACAACTGCAGCATTTAGCTTTAGCGGTTTTGCGATCGTGTTCACATTGCTTAGGGGTTTCATTGTGAGAGCTGGCGCAGCAAGTGCAAGTGACAACGACACTCACCTCCGGCGGCTCATTACATGGCAAGCAACACATCTGCTTCATATTAATAGTCTGAGAACATGTATTTCCTAGGAGGAGCTGTTTTACGTTTTCCTTTTACTAGTTTTAGTGGTGATGTAGATCTACGTCGAGTTCTTCCTCTTGTTTGCTTAGTGAGTGTGGGAGGGGATGTAGCAGGTGACGTCTTAAACCAATTTGTTGGCATTTTCATCGTCTGAAGCATTGGAGCAGTAGCCACTGTTGAATCAAGTTCTTTCAATGTCTCATTATTCAAAGCAAATTTTGGCACATTATGCTTTTTCAATAGTTTAAGAAAGTATGACCAACCAGGTGGAACATAGCCCTGACGGCGCTTTCTACGTGTCGCATACTGAATCAAGTCTTCATAACGTGAAGCATCAATCACTTTATTTTCATCTGTAATGATTTCTCCTCTATCATTTACATTGAGATGGGGTTCAATACTGTTGAAAAGAGATATGGCATGTGCGCGAGATGATAAAGGTGTAGCAGTCGATACAGAGTCACGCATCTTATTCTTCAAGTTTTTCAATTGCTCAACAGTTTCCGATTGTAATAATACAGCACGATGTGGATCTTTGATGTGAACATTTTGCTGATAATCTATTTCTTTCCTATACATTTGATTTGCAAGAGGTTGCTTTACTTGCTGCATGACAGTCAATTGTACATATTCATCCTGAGGAATAACAATCATGCGAGAATAAGAACTCATAGTTTGTAGATAATCATGGGAGTTTTCAAAATATCACTTCGAAATCTAAATTCTTCCGGACACTCTTGCGTAAAGTCAATGAATAAGTAACCGTATGGTTTTTCAGTAGCTGCTTGAAAAATTTCAATTAAGGCTTTTGATCCTCTGGGTGCAACTTGTCGCGCTAAAATTTCAAATTGACTTTTATCTCGCGGATTCTTGAAAATAGCATAATAGTGTGTATTCAGGTTTCGTGTACGAGCTTCTTTTCCATCAGGAAACAAATTTTGTGTGATATAGATGATAAAACACCTTTTATGATGTGCTGCACGAGTGAACATATCTGTAACATCTTTGGAATTCTTACTTTCTTTTAATAAATCATCCAATACAACAACATCATTAGACTGAAGTTTATCCACTGCAATAATTCCTTCATGTCGAATAAAGTTTCGACTTTGCAATTCCTGAAACAGGGACGGTTGATAAATACCATAACACCAAATCACTCGATTAATAGGTTCCTTAAACAACTCCCTTCTTTTATCCAATAAATTCAGCGTGAAAACAGTTTTACCTGCATGAGATGGACCTGATACAGTCAGAACTTTATCACATTGAAGTCTGAAATCCATTTTATTACTTTGAGATTCAACATTTGCATAATTAACGCTTAGAGCCAAAGATATTACCCAATAGGTTGCCCACGGCAGGAGCTATCATTGGAAGTATTGCTGAAAGGAAACCGCCCTTTTGTGTTAGAGTTTTCCTCTTTCTTTGAAGGGTGACTTTAGGATTGGAGATGAAACGCAATTTCGTAGCATATCGCTTAAGTAACTTTCGTTGTTTTGGCGCTAATTTCTTCGTCCTCAACTTCCTCACATGAGAAATAATTTCACAAATGAATTTATCGTTAGCATGTCGTATAGCATTGTATCGCTGATTTGCTTTCATTCGTCGGAGAGCTTGAATGGCTGAAGAAAACTTTGAAGACTTTTGACTTTTACGTTTCGCCATTTTACGTTTCGCCATTTTCCGTGTTAGTCTTTGCTAAAACCTATCTTTACCACATTTGCATAGGTACTAACTATTGCGACATAAGTGACACTCGAAATTGGCAATATCACAGTGGCTACATTTGCAAAGTTGAATGCAATTACGTATGAAACAGCGTTGACAAAAAGCATGCTTACATCTCTTGAAGATGCGCTTTTCATTTCCATCCTTTCGCTTACATACATCACAACACATAGTTTCACCGTTACTGATGTCTATAGCAAGTCTTCTTGAAGATATGAATTTGCTAGCCTTTTCTAAATAATAGACACATGTACAGAAGGAATATACTTCGAGAGTGAGCAGACATAGCTCGAAAACCAGTTGTGCTACAATCAAGTACCACTGCATTTTCAATTTTCCTTTATCGAAAGTTGAATGTGAATATCTGAAATCGCTTCAATCACTAGACTGCTGCCATGATGGTTGAATGCGTTAAGACGTTCAGCAATTTTTATCATATGTCTTTTAAAAAATTCTTTGGGGTGATCTACCACTTCCATTGAATAAGAAGCAAAATGGAAAGAGCGACTTTCCACCTCTTCCTTTCCAAAATGACTAAACTTAATTTTCGCAACTAATCGCGCCATGACAATGCTATCAGAGAATGTATTCATTAACTATAGAAATAGAGTGCTAGAATCATCGACCACTGCTTCGATGTCGGTCTCATCTTTATGAAAATTTATCACATAATCTTGAACAGCTCCTTTTAAACTTTGCCTATGAAAATGTAATGTTCCGCAGTCGTTTGAGAAAGACATGATCGCCCTTTAACTAACCCATCCATTGCATGAAAACAACAACAACTCTTCTCATAGTAACATTTATTGAATAACGGTAACAAGCATGCATTATAAATCAATGGTTTGAAAGAGATAAAATAGATACAGCTGGTAACTATCATACAGCGAGCAATGATAACCATACAGGACTTTGGCAGTGCTGAGGTAAGGAGGAAAGAAGCATTGGTTATGAACGTAGCTACTACAACGAACAGACAAAATAGGAACACACAAATCCTTAAAACGTTTCGTGACTTCATGATAGTGTTGATTCACTCTACTATCCCAAGGTGGAAGCAAAATATCATCAATGATTAGATTGGGAAATACTTTCCTCTCCTTACCAGGATTATTACAAAAGATGCGTATAACATTGAAAGCAGCTAACCATCGTTTAAAGTCAATAAGAAGAGCACTCTCACAAGAAAAGCCATAGTCTTGCAAATATTTCAGATTAAGTCCATGAATGTGTTTTCTCGCCCATTGATCAACATTGGGATTGCAGTTGGCATGTTGATGATAGACACTGACAATCTGATATGTCCAATTGTTCATAGCAATAGCACTGAGCTCCTGTACAGGTTCACCCTCACAATCCATAAAAATGATGATAGAAGCCTAAAACGGAAATTTACACATCTAAGGAAACGTTCTATAACATATTACAAAATGAAGAATTACATCGATGCTTTTCACGACAAAATACACAAATGATATGATGGCAACGAAGAAGTAAAATGTATCTAATAAGACCACGTCTACGACACTCAAAGCACATAAGCGAATTGTCATAGGGTAGAGTTAGGAAAGGACTAGTAATTCTCCTTCTTTGATTTGCGTTTTGATGCAGCATTCTTCTCCGACTTGCGCTTCGTACCACTGCTGTTAAGGATTTGATCAATTATGTCGTCCACGTTGGGTGGTTTTGGAATATATAGGATGGATTCCATATGCATGGAGAGAGAGGCTATTTTATTATCCTTGTGTCGACCATAATATAGCCCATTCACTTTGAAAAGGATATCCCAAGTACCTTCTCCGAGCTCGTCGCATGTGATGGGTGTTGAATGATCTCTCTCCTTCTTATAGTAAGTGCACCAATGTGATACCGGTAGGCAAATTTGATTACCATCCCAAATCTTTCTATAGGGAGTATCCTTGTCATCTCTCGCCTTCCACTCTTGAGCAAGAGGAGTAGGAATGTCCATATTTAATGTCACGTACTCCTCAATAATATCAAGTTGGTGGCGAATGTACGGACTCACGGGGATCAGTATGTAGTCCCCATACTGATTGTGCATTATCTTGACATCCGTGGAAGGGAGCATTCCCGTTTGGAGTACTACGCCATGATCGTCATAACGCAAGACTTGTTTAAATTTACGCTGTAGCGGTGTAGGATTATGTACCTTGGTTGTTTCTTCCACTGGCCTCAGTTGTAGATGATCTGATTGTAGTGATGCAAATGGAAAATTTTCCGGAAAATTTTCCAATTTTTTCAAAATTTTCCGGAAAATTTTCCAATGGAAAATTTTGAAATTTTGTTTTCGTCGATTGACTTTTTTGCCTTTGTTTTGGAGACTTGTTGCAGTCGTTTGAAAAGACTATGCAACATTCAAAGTCCGAAAACTTCTCTATCATCCCTGCATGTTAACTTTTGGAACCAACTGTACCCTCCATGTCTATTTCAGATCTTTCCAACTGAATATCAGATATTAAATGGATTTAAGATTTCTCTAATTGAATTTCAGATATTTGTCAGAAACTCAACTTTGAAAGGATCTTAGATTCAACTGGAGAATCTCCAATTCATCTGGAAAAGTCTGAAATTCACAGATCTGAAATCGATTTGGAACTATCTGAACCATCTGAGCTAGAAATGGAAGATGTGTAGTTTGTCCTCCACGAAGATATCGGACATTACCCCAGAAGTTAGAAGCTATCATATAGATTTTCTTATACTCATCACAGATATCTTCAGTTTCCAAATATCTCACGAGTTTACAGTCTTATCTTCCAATATATGGTCGCTCATGCATAATGCTGTTTTGGACTGTGTGCTTGTGCTTCACATGTTCATTAACACATGGAGAATTTGTATCATTGCAATCAAGGCTGCATAGTAAAGCTTAACTTTCAAGCCATAAACAAGCTCCCAAATAAAGTGCATTCTTTTTGCTCCAGATCTTTCACAATGCATGAAATTATACTCCTATCGTAAAGGAAAAAAATCCACGTTGTCCCAAAAGATGTCTGTGTTATAATATTAAAAATGCCAACTGCCACAAGCCACTGGTGGCAAAGGCAAAGGAATGCTAAAAAATCCGCGGACGGGATTCGTATTGCCACGATTGTTTTAATCGAAATGATATGATGAAATCAAGAGTTTTGGAACAATTCTATTGATGTGTCTATGCATGCCTCGATCGGCTGTGATAGAAGACGTAAAAATTATGTCACAAAAATTCAAATTTTTTCATTTTTCAAAATCGGTTTAATCAAAATGATGATCAAGATCACCACTTTAAAGTGGTGAAAATTTTAGACCCATGCTATTGGTGTGTAGCTGCCTCGGCTGTAGAAGCGGTCAAAGCACAGGGCCTATCACAAAAAATTAGAACTTTCAAAATTTTCCAAAATTTTCCAATATTTTCCGATTTTTTCCAAAATTTTCCAATATTTTCCAAAATTTTCCATGGAAAATTCCCGGAAAATTTTCCGGAAAATTTTCATCACTATCTGATTGTAGCGAACCTTGTAACGTTTGACCGCCATTTTGTCCTACTAGCGCAGCAGATGGAGTAGATGCCTGAAAATGGAAAAGATTGTATTAAGTTTACGTTCAAGGGAGGAGAGGGAGGAAAGTAGCGACTTACCATTTTAGTTGGATAATAGAATAGGGAACTAGAGAGAGGAAATGTGCGTCCGTCACTCGTGTGATTCAACGATGGAATGATTCTCACTGTGGAAGGCTCGCTATTTATAAAGAAATGCTTGATTCTCATTGGATGATGATCCTCATTGGACAATAACATCAAGCTGATTCCAAATCTGGCCTCCGTTTACCAATCCGAGCCTTCATTCGCCCGCTGGAGCTGTTTCTTGGGAAATTCTAACTCTGTCGTTTTTCGTCAATCTCCCAAAATCTTAAATGGCGTCTCACATCTAAACGAAGACAGATATGAACAAGCCGATTCTTTCACTGAATTTGTCTCACTCTTAGCTTTTAAACGAGCTATGGCACGACAAAATCCGTCCACTGGAAGCCAAGATCGAAGCGAGCTCTCCCGAGGGGGGGGTCAGCGAAATTTGATGAAAAATGTTTTGGTGACGGTCCCAGGTCGAAATGCCACACTTTGGAAAATTTTCAAAATTTTGCCCATACAAAGCCACTCTGACACTTAGGATTTTTTCAGGTGAGCTCCGACCTAAAATCTTAAATGGCGTCTCACATCTAAACGAAGACAGATATCCCTAGTGATCATTTTCTATGGAAATCCCATAAAATTTCGCAGTAGAATTATCGCGCATTGTCTACTGCAAAAAGCAGTAATTTTCTACTGCCAAAAAGACCTACAGACATCAATCGTCTACTGCCAAAAAGGCCTACAGACATCAATTTATAAACGCATTCAGACAAGCAACAATTTTCACGATATTTTGCGATTAATTAGGAATAATATAAATGCCGATCGAACCTCAAGCAAGCGTAATTTTAAGTCCTGTGGATACATTAAATCATCCACCAGGATTCAAAACTACCGAATTTGAGGTATTGAACAGTGCCTAAAAATAATAATAAAACTCACATTATATTTTCCATTTTCTCCAATCCTCCTTCAGAGATTCAACTTGTATTATTCGATTATTTGTTCGACTGTAGCGGTGTGTGGATCGAATATTTGATTACAATATAATTTCACTTCAAATGACTTTTCAGCAATATAATCAATCACTTGTTTAATGGTTTTCAGCGAAAGTGAAAAGATATTAGGTAGTTGAGTCAGAATGATGCGAATCAAAACGTGTAGATGAAGATGATGTTGAAGGTTAGGAACAGGAGGTAGTTCAATTTTCCTGGCATTGTGCTAAAAACAAGCTGGTCTCTCGTTTGTATTTGCCTTTTATTTGAGGTTATGTGCAAGATAAAAATCCAGCAAGGTAAAACCACAGCGCTTCGTGTCAGGTGGGACCGTGCGGTAAACATTCGCACTGCAAGGTCCCACCCCTTGATGTGTCTGTGACACGAAGCGCTGTGGTTTTACCTTATTGATTTTCTATCTTGTGCATAACCTCAAAGGCAAATACAAAGGAGTGACCCGCTTGGTTTTAGTACAATGTCAGGAAAAGAGAAGATCGGGAATTATTTCCAGAATGAAAAGATGCGTCGGCGTAATCCTGAAAATGGTTGTGAAAGTCGAATTGTACGACAGAATCCTCTGAATGTTCAAAGCACAAATAACTGACTTGAGGCGTAGTTAAAAGTTTTGTAAATCCACAAGTATAAGACAGTAGAACGACTTGTATTGACGCTGCTGGGATGACTGAAACACGCACGATGCACTGAGAGGAATGACTCTGCAATTGATGACGCCTGGTTGATATAGCACACACAGTCTCCGCTCGCATCCTCTTTGTCGTGTGACTCATGGACCGAAGGTCGTTATGAGGGCATTCATTAGTCATTAACAGGCAGGCGATCGACGAGTTGTTTATTCCACAGTAGGGAGAGAGATGTGTGCAGAGAAAAATTGTGACGGATATCGGTATATACATTACGTCCTTTAGTCATCATAGTCTTGCAAATAGGGAAACAACTGATCCGCATATTGTGACCTTGAATATTCCAGCTAAGATACATTCAAAATCAGAAAATCAGCTTTCAAATGGAGAAAAGAAAATAAAAGTTGAATGGAGAGATGGAGATAAGGAGAGAGAGAGAGAGAGTGTGTGTGTGTGTGTGTGTGTGAGAGAGAGAGAGAAAAAGAGGAAGCTTGTTCCCCTGTGCTTCGCGCACTATGGCCCCGATCAAAAACAAACAGTTCTAGGAGACTCCGGAGTTTCCGGAGAGAGAAAGAGAGATAAGAAGAGACTAGAAGGACTTAGTTCTGTGCCTCGTGCATTGTGACACTCCATCAAAAGCGAATCATTTAGAGTCTAAATGATTCGCTTTTGATGGAGTGTCAAGAGGAGACAAAGTAGCAAGAGAAGGGACGCATGTATAAAACGAAATGTTCTTTTTACAGGTGTAAAGCAAGTAATAAATGAATATAATACATGCACATTTACATATCACATTCATTTATTCATGTGATATTTAATATAATAAGTATTAAATGTGATGTAGACATAATATCAATATATCAAATATATAAACATAAAAATATATATTTGATAAGATAGAATTTTGTAATTGCGTATAAAATTGTAATACATGTATATATTCCTATGAATACATTAGATGGTAATAATACGAGATTTATATACAAATATCTTTCTTTTGTATATTACAGTAAAAGAATTGCTGTATTCTACAAAAATGCTTGAGTTCAACGTTCTTGTAGAGGTTATGTCTGTCGTCGATAAACATTTACAGATATATTTGCCTGCTAAACATTATATGGATGCCATGAATGCCAGTAAGAATTCTCTAGAATTGCAGTAGGCATTCTTAGCTCATACAAATGTCTCTAAAAACCATAAAATGCTTACTGCCAAATCAAATATCTGTAGCGATTTTGAAAGGCAGTAGAAAATCGTAAAATCTCTAGAAAATGATCACTCGGGATGAACAAGCCGATTCTTTCAGTGAATTTGTCTCACTCTTAGCTTTCAAACGAGCTATGGCACGACAAAATCCGTCCACTGGAAGCCAAGATCGAAGCGAGCTCTCCCGAGGGGGGGGGGGAGGTCAGCGAAAATTTTTCTCTCCGATTGACTTGAAACTCACCATACCGATGCAGAATTTCACGCTGAATCCGAATCTGGCCTCCGTTTTCACATCCGAGCACTGCTTCCACTCGAAACAGCCCATTTTCAACCCAACATTCATCAGATTGCACGAAAAACATCACACACTATAGCCTCAAGACAAAACCTGGCGGTCGCCCAAGACCACCACGACATTCTGTCGTTCCAGACGGGGGGGGGACGTCAGACTCGAAGCACCACGGCGGCCGACCACGAGACTCTGCCGTTCCAGAGGGGGGGACGTCAGCGACGGCGGCCATCTTGCGCTATCCAGAAGTGGAGTTTTGCTTACTACTCATTCTGATGAATAATTTCTGTCATGTTGAGAAATTGTGAGTCCACAATGCTTCAAAAATCTGAAGCGTGGTGGCAGACATGGAAGATAATTATACCTGCTGTGTAGGTGCAATAGTTGTGACACCAAAATCGTACCAGCTCAGCCGATATAATAGCCACTGCCCATTTGCACACTAAAAGATTTCACAACGACTCATGAATTGACACAGCGAAAAGTTTAACTGCTGTATGTCAAATTGCCTGGTCCGGGTGCAAATACTTGTGAATCTTCCTAGACACTTAAAAGTTGCATATATTCATGTTGGGACAGCAGGTAGTTATTTTCTACGTTGTTGTGAATATGCAGCGATGATGTAGCTGTCACTTGCTTCCGCATTTCCTTGTAAATGTAATTTACACTTGCGTGATGCATCAGCGGCTTTGGAATGTGAAGAATGCAGCAGAATATAGGCAGCAATTGACTTGATATTAATTTTTGGACTTTAGCTTGGAAAATATTAAAAGTTGTTTATTGTAATCACCAAGGTGATAGCAATAAAAATGAGTTCAAACAAAATTTTATTGAATGCAAACAAATAAAATTCAGCCAATGAAATCAACCAAAAATCGTGATGTAGTTCCAACTTTGAGACGTGAGGACCCTTCTCCTCCACGGATTTTTCTTGGACCCCACGACTCAAAACTTTTAAAATTGCATTATCTTTCATCATGCAAAAATTCACAGACATTTCCGGTCTGGTAAACGTAAGCGTGAAATTGTGACTTAACAGACCGGACTATTTATCTCAGTTTTTATGTTATGTCTGATGTCTGATTTCAACGCTGAAATTTAATATTTGGTGCATTGATTCCCTACAATATGGTCCCAGATGTTTATTTGTTGGATTGTATGTAGAATTAGGGGTTTCGAATGGGCTATCCCGATAAAGTACAAGAAAGTTCAGAGATCATTGTTGATGATAGGTTTCATGTACATGAAGGCTGACTTTCATGAACTTTGACTTCATAGCCCTGGATGACATTTTTGACTTCATAATGTTGGGCCCTATACGTTCTTATTGCTATAACAATATAATCTCACATTTTGCTATGTACAACCCAGTGCTACATGCACTCATAATCATTGAGTTCACATTGCTTAGTTGATGTATCAACACTTTCGAAACTTTTGATAGTTGAACTTTACCCTCAGGCGACCATGCCTAAGCAATGCTGATAATTTTGTAATTTATTTTCACAATGTATCCTCCTAATACATTAAGTAATAATGTACATTTCAAACATAACTATTTGTTTTTATTTCATAAAAATAGGTAACCCCAAAACAAGTCTAACTTGAGACACTATTAATTCTGAGATGTTGCCTAAAGTAAGTAGATCTGGCAGAATCTTTTATTGTGCAATGATAGCACGTCACCTAAGCTAACTAACGGTGGCAAAAGAAATATGTTTGAAGAAAGTGTGGGTAAGTGCTAGACTCATAGTTTGAAACAAATTATCTCAAGTATCCCCATCTTACGGTATCTTTCTTTTGGATTCATAATAATTAAAGGAGTAAATAGACAAAGGCCTGTAGGAAAGTTTGCTCCGAATAAGAATTCCAAGACAAATTAAATTTATTTCAAAAATGCCTACGCCAATGTTCCAATCGATAAAAACACGCAGCCAGTGTTAAAACAGTAAAAGTTACAAAGGGTGGCCAGGGCCATAAAACGCGTAAAAAGCGTCTTTTGATCAAATTTTTCAGAGGATCTATCCATAGATTTTTCATCCATGAACATGCGCCAAAGAAGTCATAATAGAAAAAACTAAATTTCACAAAAAATGGTTCATTGAAACATGCAAGAATTGCAACCTGAGTCATACCGATCCTCACAATGTGTCTCTTCTTTCGTGGAGGTTCCTCTGCCGCACCTTGGCCGTACCCTGCTAGCGCTGTCATCGGCAATCAGCCTTCCAACTTCTGTTGGGTTTGAGCCGATCGCGTCATTACCACCGTTCTCAGATGCAGTTGAGGAACCCTCCCCAGTTGCTTTTTCACCATCCCCACTCCTGGGGGTCCTAGATGGTACTGGCGTATCTTCCTCGTGAACTTCTTCGTACTGCATTGGTTTACGGCAATAGAAAAGTGACAGTGGGTTTGCCATTACCAACCACCAACAGTGTGGATACCAGGTATGTTTCGATGGCATTTCCTCCATCTGGGGACCACTAGGCCTACCCTCCCAGACTACCTTGGTTGGCCAGGCTAATTCACCGCCAACCTGCACTCGGCGTTGTTCTGATAAGATTAGTTGGAAACAGGGTCACTGCGCATAAGTTTCAAAATACCAACTCCAAGAAGTTTACCAATGTGCCACATATTGTATATCAAATGTAAATCATGAACATTTAAAAATGGTCGAAGGCATTTCAAAACATAGAAGCGCTTGTTGACTGTTTCTAAGGAATCTTCAATCTTCTGTGATAGAGACTCCCAACATTTTTAAAGGATTGCGCAATTTTTAAGGGAATTAATCATGCAAAGTTGGATCTCTCACACAAGATTTTCAAACAAAAAACAGCTTTAGACTTAGAAATAATTAAAAACATATCGCTGCAAATGCACCAAGAGTCCAAATTATCGGTAATTTGCTTTATTAATAAATTGATAAAAAAATATTAGGATCCATTATGAAACAGGTACAATCAATGTCAGATCTGTGTATTTGATGCAACGCCCGTTCGGATATAGAGAGCAATTTGAATCTCTAAGGAAAGACGCAAAAATAATCGAAGATAACGCTGTTCCCTGGGGGATTCCTGAAACGACATCGAAATGATCAGAGCAAATTCCGTTCAAGCGTACACAAGAGGTTCTTTCATGGAGATAGTCTTTGAGCCATAAGATAAATCCGGTAGGTTAATTTTTATTCAGAAACTCTTTTAATAACCAAGTAACCAAGCGTGATTTATCTTGTCGAACACTTTCTCAAAATCGCATGTTAACAGGATATACCGTAATAATAGAACCGTAACAAGATGAGTTATCAAAGTTCTGGCTCGTTCAAGATAGTGACGACAGCAGTTGTTGGAAAGCCCATATGGAGCCGTTTTTGCGGAAGCCATGCTGTTCGAGACCGTGAGACTTTTGTACATTTGATTTAGGACAAATTGTTCGAGCATAATGGAGCACAAGTTGTAGTTGTTTTTTGTATAGGTCGTAGCTCCGATGTTATAATACCTTTGTCATGCTACCCAGTGGGAGCTCTATCAACTTGTCACGGCATTAAACAATTCTCAACTGTGAGGATATTGTTCTGCACAAAGACACTAAAGTATATTGTATTAATGAATGCCAAATATAGTCCAGATTTGTGTTGTTATTTTAATTTCAAGAACTAGGTAGTTGCCTAGATTCAGCATGTATCAGGCATGTACCATCATTCTACACCATACATGCCGTTTACCCATATTTGAGTGCAAGCATCATGGTAGAATGAGAATTTTAAATGTCTCTCAATGTGAGCTGGACAATGAAAATGTAGTGTGTAACACCAGTGACACAAAGCCCAAAGACACCGCTACTCTGAGACATTTTAGGCTGGAAAATATATCTTTTGTTCAAAAACAGTAGCTGGTGTTTCATTTTTACTTATGTATCATCTTCAGACATGTCTAAATTCAGGACCAGTTTACAGTAAGAACTTGTTATCACAGCTTCATCTTTAATTCGTACAGCAGCCGGGACAGGTAACAGCAGTGACATTTTACAAATACTTGATTTCGCGACACGAAGTAAGGCTAAATTTCAGATTTATTTTTTATTTGTGTGTGTTATATGGATCCTAATATTTACTATGACAGCAAAAAATCCGATGTCACAGATGATTGCGCGGTCTAGAACTCAAGGACATGAATTTCAATATTTTCGTAGAATGATCAATATGCTTATATACAAATATGTAGGTGACCTAATTTATAAGACATTGCATAGAGACCATTAATTTTGTCCCTTTAGCAAGCAGCTATTCAACTGATACCATATGCTGTAGTTGTGTCCATTGTTTGTCAAAATTTCAATAGGCTTAATTGAATACCGTATTTCTTTGAATAAGAGACGCGTCTCTTATTTTTTTTCAGATCCCTGATTGATGCATCTCTTATTCAGGGGCGTCTCTTATTTATCAAATGTTCAAGTTTTCATTCTTTCATTAGAAAAAGGTGTCTTAGTTTTTTGCTACTATTCTCTTAGGTAACCTTTGCATTCCTCACTTAGGCTTATGTCACGGGCAAATTTCGCCAGTAATTTTTCTTACATATATACGCTTTATCATAATTCAGATATTTTGGAAATGAAAGGAGTTTTATGGTTTTTAGTAGCATATCTTGTAGACTCATCCAATACATTCATATACCAGTACATGTTGGCCACTATACATGTAGACTAGATCTGAATTTACCGAAACGAAAATACCGATAATCAAGTAGTTTTTACAGCAAAAGTTACCGACCGGTACATGACTCCAAATGCAAAGGAAGCTACCGTATAATGCCTCCTTAAATGGTAGATGAAGTAACCTTAAGTAGGCCTGCATGTACGTATGTACAACATGCATGTACTGCATGTACAACAACAAGAAGCCTTATATATTATACAATATTGGTCATGATACCCGGTATTTACTAGTAGACTGACTTATTTTACTAAGATAAGTAGTCCTAATAATCGCTCAGGCGTATGTAGCTACCACATTACAATAGCCTGCATGTAATATGTCTATAGCAGTCTATTTTTTGTACATGCAACTCTTATTCAAGAGCGTCTCTTATTAAATTCTTTCCTCTCACGGATGCATCTTTTATTCGAGGGCGTCTCATATTCAAAGAAATACGGTAGCTTCTATCAAAATTACTGTCTTCCAATAATAACACCAAAAACAAAGTATAAATTAGAGCAACATGCATGCAGATACTGATCTCTGCAAGTACAATTTAATGATTGCTGTATTTCCGACATGTCATTCAATATGTGAGTTCACATTCGGTGTAAGTGTTAGAGTTTACTCCGGTGTAAGTGTAGGTGTAACCCCGGAGTAAACTCTCGGTGTAGAGTTAACTGCGGTGTAAGTGTAAGTGTTACCCTAACACCGAACATGAACTCAGGTCGAGTAAACACTTACACCGGAGTAAACTCTAGAGTTAACCCCGGAGTAAACTCCCGGTGTAGAGTTAACCTGAACTAAAGGAATCGAACCCTTTTTCAAATGCAAAGTATAGGATAGCAGCTGAATTTCACAACGTAATAAAAATCTTGAAATTTAAGTCATTTACAGAATTATATGAAAATACACATTTCCAGCATCAATTCCTACTGCTACATAGATAACTCGGACCATGCAAAAGTGAACCCCTAGAGCAGGGCTGTGGAGCCGGAGCCGATGGTTTTGGTCGGAGCCGGAGCCGATTAATCACAGTGGCTCAGGCTCCGGCTCCGATACTTTGAGCTTTGATATAAATCTAGAATTTTGAAAGGTATTAATTGGCATCATAAAAAAATTAAATCATTTGAAATCTAAAGATATGTCTTTGAAGTATACCAAAGATCTGTCCTCCACGATATCTTTCTTTGCAGTTGCCGCCTTCTTTTGTATTATATGTATTATATTTACACACATGCGTAATATTCTTTTATTATATATGTTTCGTAAGACTAATTTCCATAGCTTTTAGTGACAACTGACAACGTATTCTCCAAAATCCATTAATTTGAAGACATTGTTTTAAGCATGCTAACTAGATGATTGTAGATTCCTAGAGACAAGTCGCCAGTCATTTATGTAGCCTACACATTTCCAGTTCAGTCAGCAAAGACAATATAGCTACATTTCTTGCGCAATGTCTTAAATCTAATACGGGTAGTATGTAGGGTACCATCTATCGGTATGGCTACTGGCAGAAGCTACTGGCATCTGTGACAATGCCAATTTCCTTAGATTGTATTGTAGACTCTTGTGCAGTCCCCCATCTACATTTTTCAAAACAATCGATTATTCAATTTGATCAATTTTGATTGGAGGGATAACTCTTCACACTCACACGAATGACATGACTACAAGTCCTTGCATGGCTATAGCAATAAGCGACCCAGCCACTTCTAGTAGCGCCTTATTATTATAAAGGTATCTCATTCACAGTGAATTTCCTTTGACTTCAAAATTCAAAGGGTATATTTATTTCTATGCGAAAAAACCCGAAGGCAAATTACAATGTTGACTTGCTGACAAAAATTGCGACTATGACATTGCAATTACGCACGTAGATTTTTACAACAGCACGGAATGCTTCACTCAAACCGGTGATGCTGAAACGGACATCCAATGGTGCTGCATCTTTTGACCAGAGAAAAAATGGGGGGGGAGGACTGCACAAGAGCCGTATTGTGTAATAATATGGCCCCAAATGTCATAGACCTGTGGATTTCAAGAATTTTCATTATTATTTTTTCCGTCTGTCAACACTTTATGCTGATGGCGCCGTTCAGTTAGTGCGCGTCTTTGTTCTATAATTGTGTCACATGATTGCAGAAGTAATGGAACTAAGTCCTGTTACTGCGCGTGATGAGTGTTCACTTAGTGCGCGTAAAGACTGGGATGGCAATGACGATGGGTTGGTTCAATTCATGGACTACATAACAACCAACTATGTTGATGAGTACGATGCGAGATTTCCGAGAGAAATATGGACACAGTGCGACAACGTTCTTGGCGACAAGCTGGTGATTCGAACCAACAATCATCTAGAAGGCTTTCACGGCAAACTGAAGAAAGATTTTGGCAAACATCCAAATATTTTCGTCTTTATCTTTCGTCTTTATCGAAAATCTGAAGAAAGAACAGGAGTCACAAGAACTGAATTTGAGCATGATGAGAGCTGGTGCGGAAACAAAAGAAAAGCAAAAGAAGAAATACAAGAATGCAACAGAGAAGTTGAAGAATCTTCGAGGGCTGCTTGATGGTAACGAGATCTCACCATCCGAGTTTTGTGGCAAGTGCTCTGTTATCTGCACTTCGCAAAAGTAGTGTAGCATTTGATGCTTTTGTTTTTTATTCTTGTTTTTAAGATAAAAATCTACGAATAAATGCTCATCTATGAAAGCATTGTTTTTCCTAATTGGGATGTTTCTTGATAACCTTCTAGATAGTTGAGTCAAATTAAAGTAGAACTTATATCATAAAGAAACACGCGCACTAACAGGACAACATTTGAGTATCTAAAAACTGGCGCGTACTAACAGGACGCGCACTAACAGAACGCTCAGTAACGGGACGCGCACTAGCCGGAAGATACCATGCTGATATCATGTTGACTTATATGTAATCAATAAAAAAAAGACTTGAGACGCTCTCAATAAAGGCGCCTTTTGACCTCCCTTTTCTATTGTCTGTGACATTAAACCGCACGCGCATTCGAAAGCTAGCAAAGTAGATTGGATTTCTGCTCGGTGCTAGCAGTCAAATTTTTATTATGCATTGCACCTTGCAACATGCTGTGTGATACTCCGAGTTCAGTTTCATCAGCCTAACCATCATCAGAGGAATAGTGGTAGTATGTTATACATAAATTGAATATAATAATATACATGAATCATTGATGAATTATTTAGTGCAACTTTACGCCGTAATGAAAAATACGAAATTAACATAATGTAAGTTAAGCCTTAACTTATTAAGTATGCTGCATGGAATTACAAAACTCGTCCTAAATTATATATTTTTAATTTTTTTAAGTATAATTTTCAATTGTACATTTCTAGCCTACACTGCAATGAGACTATCTAAATTACAATGTCTACAGATGATGAGTCGTGGGCTACCCACCGATCATATTATTAATGGACCAACAGACCATTGGATAAAGGCAATAACAAATAGCAATAACAACCTATGCCTCGTAAATAATAACCTATTTAATATAGCCTCGTAGTAGACTGGTTGCAGGCTAGGCCAATTTATATTTAGCCAGTGCGGGAGATCTTTATCTAATTTAACCAATCCAGGCTATAACTTTATTTTATCTTTCAGAGATAGTCAATTCATGCAAAAATATATGACAAGTATGTTATTTATCATTATATTAGGCTATTATCATTTTTATTATTAACTTAAGTCGTTGCTTGTTAATGAAAACTAATTTGATGATTGTAGCAAGCCTCTAAAGGCCACACCGTTATCGAAAAAACCCGTTCAACGGATCCAGGATAACCAGCATAGATAGAACCTGAATTTGAAGTCGGAGCCGGAGCCGGAGCCTTTCATATCAGTGTCGTGGAGCCGATGAGATAACGCATCGGCTCCACAGCCCTGCCCTAGAGGATAACTCCTTGTCGAGTTCATGTCCGGTGTAAAGTGTAAAGTGTTAAGTTCTGCATATTGATGAAATTTTTCCATTGGTTGCACAACAAAGATATAGGTATGTTAACATAATAAAATTATAAAGCGCTATCAGATCATATTTCACAACCACCAAAATATCATTGAATATTGCTTTTTTCATGAAAATTGTGCATGGTGAATAAATGAATTGCGATTTTCACTCCTGTTCAATGGAAAGAACTCTCAAAAATAAAGAAACTTTGTACATTTTTGAATCGGACTTGTGCGTGACATAATTTCTAATTAATTTCCTGAACCCTTGCTAATTTTCTTATCTGAAATGATGAAATCGGAAACTTCAAGCCTTGATTCTATGAGAAATGCTGCCGGCAATCAATGAGCTCGACTTGCAAAAAACTAGAAATAGGTCCGCCCACCTGTCCATTGTCTTTGTGTAGGCATGTCTATACTCGTCGCATTCATAATGCTGTCTAAATGTACATGTCTTCCTGCACCCCGCCCTGTATCCGAAAGTGAATTTCGTGTTGACCTACTCGATCCTGCCCACCTGCGTAGGGGTCCTACCGGCACTTGTGCCCGGAGCCGGTTGCTCCTGAGTTAGCTATCAGCTACATACGAAATTTTTAAGCGAATTCAACCGAAGCTATGGTATATTTGCTTTTATTTAGCCAAAGATAGCATAAAACTGAGTGAAGTTATGCGATGACAATTATTGCAAATCTAATTCAGTCTTTTAGAAGTGTACGAACCGCGCGTGGGGGAGCCAGTATACGTACATTCATTTCAAATGCATCCGTGTGGCACTTGTCATCTTAAAACTGTAGCTTGGAGTTTGACTGCCATATGCTCGCATGAAGATGCTTAATTGCAACCTAGGACCTGATGGACGGTGTCATCGCACACGTCATCAGCAACTTGGTTGATTATCTCTTAATTTTACTTTGGATTCACTCAAACCGGTGATGCTGAAACGGACATCCAATGGTGCTGCATCTTTTGACCAGAGAAAAAATGGGGGGGGGAGGACTGCACAAGAGCCGTATTGTGTAATAATATGGCCCCAAATGTCATAGACCTGTGGATTTCAAGAATTTTCATTATTATTTTTTCCGTCTGTCAACACTTTATGCTGATGGCGCCGTTCAGTTAGTGCGCGTCTTTGTTCTATAATTGTGTCACATGATTGCAGAAGTAATGGAACTAAGTCCTGTTACTGCGCGTGATGAGTGTTCACTTAGTGCGCGTAAAGACTGGGATGGCAACGACGATGGGTTGGTTCAATTCATGGACTACATAACAACCAACTATGTTGATGAGTACGATGCGAGATTTCCGAGAGAAATATGGACACAGTGCGACAACGTTCTTGGCGACAAGCTGGTGATTCGAACCAACAATCATCTAGAAGGCTTTCACGGCAAACTGAAGAAAGATTTTGGCAAACATCCAAATATTTTCGTCTTTATCTTTCGTCTTTATCGAAAATCTGAAGAAAGAACAGGAGTCACAAGAACTGAATTTGAGCATGATGAGAGCTGGTGCGGAAACAAAAGAAAAGCAAAAGAAGAAATACAAGAATGCAACAGAGAAGTTGAAGAATCTTCGAGGGCTGCTTGATGGTAACGAGATCTCACCATCCGAGTTTTGTGGCAAGTGCTCTGTTATCTGCACTTCGCAAAAGTAGTGTAGCATTTGATGCTTTTGTTTTTTATTCTTGTTTTTAAGATAAAAATCTACGAATAAATGCTCATCTATGAAAGCATTGTTTTTCCTAATTGGGATGTTTCTTGATAACCTTCTAGATAGTTGAGTCAAATTAAAGTAGAACTTATATCATAAAGAAACACGCGCACTAACAGGACAACATTTGAGTATCTAAAAACTGGCGCGTACTAACAGGACGCGCACTAACAGAACGCTCAGTAACGGGACGCGCACTAGCCGGAAGATACCATGCTGATATCATGTTGACTTATATGTAATCAATAAAAAAAAGACTTGAGACGCTCTCAATAAAGGCGCCTTTTGACCTCCCTTTTCTATTGTCTGTGACATTAAACCGCACGCGCATTCGAAAGCTAGCAAAGTAGATTGGATTTCTGCTCGGTGCTAGCAGTCAAATTTTTATTATGCATTGCACCTTGCAACATGCTGTGTGATACTCCGAGTTCAGTTTCATCAGCCTAACCATCATCAGAGGAATAGTGGTAGTATGTTATACATAAATTGAATATAATAATATACATGAATCATTGATGAATTATTTAGTGCAACTTTACGCCGTAATGAAAAATACGAAATTAACATAATGTAAGTTAAGCCTTAACTTATTAAGTATGCTGCATGGAATTACAAAACTCGTCCTAAATTATATATTTTTAATTTTTTTAAGTATAATTTTCAATTGTACATTTCTAGCCTACACTGCAATGAGACTATCTAAATTACAATGTCTACAGATGATGAGTCGTGGGCTACCCACCGATCATATTATTAATGGACCAACAGACCATTGGATAAAGGCAATAACAAATAGCAATAACAACCTATGCCTCGTAAATAATAACCTATTTAATATAGCCTCGTAGTAGACTGGTTGCAGGCTAGGCCAATTTATATTTAGCCAGTGCGGGAGATCTTTATCTAATTTAACCAATCCAGGCTATAACTTTATTTTATCTTTCAGAGATAGTCAATTCATGCAAAAATATATGACAAGTATGTTATTTATCATTATATTAGGCTATTATCATTTTTATTATTAACTTAAGTCGTTGCTTGTTAATGAAAACTAATTTGATGATTGTAGCAAGCCTCTAAAGGCCACACCGTTATCGAAAAAACCCGTTCAACGGATCCAGGATAACCAGCATAGATAGAACCTGAATTTGAAGTCGGAGCCGGAGCCGGAGCCTTTCATATCAGTGTCGTGGAGCCGATGAGATAACGCATCGGCTCCACAGCCCTGCCCTAGAGGATAACTCCTTGTCGAGTTCATGTCCGGTGTAAAGTGTAAAGTGTTAAGTTCTGCATATTGATGAAATTTTTCCATTGGTTGCACAACAAAGATATAGGTATGTTAACATAATAAAATTATAAAGCGCTATCAGATCATATTTCACAACCACCAAAATATCATTGAATATTGCTTTTTTCATGAAAATTGTGCATGGTGAATAAATGAATTGCGATTTTCACTCCTATTCAATGGAAAGAACTCTCAAAAATAAAGAAACTTTGTACATTTTTGAATCGGACTTGTGCGTGACATAATTTCTAATTAATTTCCTGAACCCTTGCTAATTTTCTTATCTGAAATGATGAAATCGGAAACTTCAAGCCTTGATTCTATGAGAAATGCTGCCGGCAATCAAGGAGCTCGACTTGCAAAAAACTAGAAATAGGTCCGCCCACCTGTCCATTGTCTTTGTGTAGGCCTGTCTATACTCGTCGCATTCATAATGCTGTCTAAATGTACATGTCTTCCTGCACCCCGCCCTGTATCCGAAAGTGAATTTCGTGTTGACCTACTCGATCCTGCCCACCTGCGTAGGGGTCCTACCGGCACTTGTGCCCGGAGCCGGTTGCTCCTGAGTTAGCTATCAGCTACATACGAAATTTTTAAGCGAATTCAACCGAAGCTATGGTATATTTGCTTTTATTTAGCCAAAGATAGCATAAAGCTGAGTGAAGTTATGCGATGACAATTATTGCAAATCTAATTCAGTCT
This sequence comes from Prostheceraeus crozeri, assembly GCA_907163375.1. NCBI lineage: Eukaryota > Metazoa > Platyhelminthes > Polycladida > Euryleptidae > Prostheceraeus > Prostheceraeus crozeri. The sequence goes on from CAJQUW010013009.1 coordinate 96,875, forward strand.
TTTAGAAGTGTACGAACCGCGCGTGGGGGAGCCAGTATACGTACATTCATTTCAAATGCATCCGTGTGGCACTTGTCATCTTAAAACTGTAGCTTGGAGTTTGACTGCCATATGCTCGCATGAAGATGCTTAATTGCAACCTAGGACCTGATGGACGGTGTCATCGCACACGTCATCAGCAACTTGGTTGATTATCCCTTAATTTTACTTTGGATATTTTGTAGACCTCAGTGCTGATATCCGCTGTCTATGATTCTAACTTAATTGATATTTATCCCATTTACAATTATAAAATTACTTGTTTGCCAAGACGAGTAATCTAAATGACATACCAGTATTTATACCGGTATTTACATTAAGGCATTTGGAAAGCGGATTAGGCCTACTTAATTCATCATTGTCATCAGATACTGGTCCTTCCTCACATGATCCACTATATAAGAAATTGACAACTTTGCTCAACCATAATGTTCATCAACTTCGATATATCGTGACCATATTATATTATCGGATGCAAGTAGACTTTTTAGGCTTTAATGTAAGTCTGTACTTCCAACAAGATAGCTGTATGATTCCGCATGTGCCTTATGCACATTCTGTACTTCTGCATTTTCCTTTGATACATCGGAATTTTTATAGCAAATAGTGAAAAGATGAATAAAATGGCGTTTCAGTCAATTGTATTTATTGTGAACAAATACCACTCGATACAGATATGCGAATCAAAATTAGAATAAAATTAAAAATCAATCATTAATCGCATAAGAAGCAACTTAAGATGCACAGAAAACAGCGCCCATGAGGACGGTGGCATTCAAGTGGACGCTGGCAACGCAGTCTTAGAAAGAGTCACATGGTATGGCGACTTTCGTCCGTTTTCCTACGTCTGTCTCTGTCATAGCTCCAGTGCTCTAAAAGGACAGGGCACAAATTGGAATCACCGATTCAATGCATTTCCTCCTCTTTGAGCCTTTTCAGCGACAACATTGGGATCAATCGCACAATCGTTGACACAATTAACCGAAACTATATCGTTGCATGTAGATGTCCCCCGCAAGAGGGCCTTCCTCGATATGACATCTCAGCATTGGCATGCAAGGGAACAGTCGGAGAAATTTAATAAATTGGCAGTAAAAATTTAGAAAGATACACAGCTCTTCAAGCTCGTCCGTCTAAGAAATTACTAATCTTTCCTTTATTAAACTGCATGAACGATACTCTTGCTTTAACATCCTTCGTCTGTTCAGCTTTCTCCGCGGAATCGTAATGAGAATGATGAAAAATGCAACCAAATCATTTGTCTTTTGTTTTCTGATGGAATTTGTCTGATTTCAGTCTACTTTCGCGGTGACTGAATAAAAATTTCGATTTTAAGAAAGCGCTGCCAAATGTCGTTCGTTCAAACATGACCGGTTTAACCCGGAGTTTACACCGACGCTGGAGTTAACTCTGGAGTTTACTCCGGGGTTAACTCTGGGTTCGGGTAAACGGAGTAAACACTAACACCTACACTTACACCGGACTTGAACTCAACTAATGTATGACGAATGAGAGCTGGACCTTCAGGAGGCGGAACTTGCGCAATCTCACTAAACTATTGCTTCAAGCTACTTAAAAATTGCTTGAGATAGTATATTTTCTCATTCCCTACTTGAAAACGTTGTTATTTAGACGATTAAACTCATTATTTTCTTTCATGCATCGTTGTCACAGATCGAACACAAACTGTCTAAAATATTTATGACAATCATTGATCCCACTTCCTCAACTTTGACAAAATATGTAGAATCAATATGTTAGTTGTACTGTAAGTTGTATATATTCAGGCCCATTTACAGTGTGAAGTTTTGTGGTGTTAAGTAAACATGCATATCCTAATTTTGATTTTAGTTAGATATATATTACTTAGATTTTATACTAATTTCAGAACCTGATAGCTTGGAGAAATTAAGTTAATTCAACTAACCTGCCCCGATATTTAGAGCAAACGCGACAGTCATAGTGTAGGCCTATAATTTGCTTAGAGCCTAAATTGACTGACATTCACGAAACGAGGCGCAACTTCATAGTATGAGTATTAAGAATGCTAAGTTTACGGTGTTATTGTTTTCCGCAGCTTATGCCGTAAGACTTGACAATATACTACTTAATGTGTTCCTGTTGTTCCACTAAAATGCTGCGTGTGAGAGCGAGAGAGAACTCTGAAAGCAGTGCCTTGTTGACATGAATTGAAATAGTAATAGGAATGCGTAACGAGACAGACTTGTAGTGTTGACCAATGGTGAAGAGTCTGCTAGTGTTGATGCTGAACTGCTTTACAAAAATTCACTAGCATATTAAGTTGCTGCGATCCCTTATTTTTCGTCTCAGTGTGGCGTATTGTACTTGGGAAACAACACTCAATTCTTCGTCTAATCACGCAGACACTGGTGTGTTACCGTTTTAGAATTCAATACGTTTGTATCATCTTCTGCATCACTCCCAAACTTCTTCGTGAGTGCTGCACGTGGAGTCAATATTGCTGCAATGACTTAGTTAGAATCACGGCTGTCTCGCAGGGTTTCTTGCAACTTCCCCAATTCCTTAATTGTACCCTGACCACTTCGGCTATATCAAGGACGAAATCGGCTTGTCATCATCAACTGAGTGACACCCAAACACACCAGTCTCTAACTGGCGTTCGCAGATCAAATTACTTCGAGGAAAAAAGCGTCTATCAGGTGAGTTAATGTCAGTGAATTATCGAAAGACGGGACACGTCGTTCCGCACTTTTTTTGATACGAGGGTAGGGTATGTGTTCTGTATCTTCATGTCTGTCTTGCATTTATCGCAGTTTATGCACACCTATGACATATAATAAGCTACAGCCTATTTAGTCTATACGTCATCAGTTCATCAGAGTGGAGTTCGTATGCTCAAAAGGCAGTTTTCACTCCTAAATCTCTTTTATTGCATTAATTTTGTAAACAAACCACCGATGTTTCAATTCCGAACACTTTTAACTTCTGACTTGATCATGTATTTGATTGACTTACCAGATATCTGTGCCTTCCTGCACTGAGGCTTGAGCTTTTACGTTGATTGTTGTCATTTCACTTTTGCTTCTTAAATGATATATACCGCAAAAATATACCACCATAAAACTATACCACAACATTACTCTATTTGAGAATGCTTCTTCATAATAATGTCACTAGCATTGCGGCCACAGAATTAATCTAATTCTGTGATTGCGGCAGTCATTTTATTGTCTTTACTATACAAACCGATACTTAATCAACATGTGCTTTTCAAACTGTCTTTTTCATGCGTTTTGATATTTTGTTTGGTTCGTTAAGAAACGCAACAGTCCGACAGCCAGAACAAGTTTCGGCAGGGAACGAGACCGAAAATGAGACTTTCACTGAATGATGTACACCTTGTGACCACACGAATCTGTACATCTGTAGCGTTTTCTCCGATTTCTCTTCTTGCTAGAAGGGATCAAAGAAAAATGCGTGTTAATCCAATGGCAAGCAGTTTCTGGTGAAAAAGTTGTTTTCGAAGCTTTCATTGATTAGGCAATCGAGACGTAATAAGTACAAGCCATGCTTTTTGACATGGAGTGTCTGCAGATCATTTCTAATCATATTTATGCACCTTTGTACAGAAAGCTAAACACATTCATATTCAACAAACATCCTAATAGTGGCAAACACAAATTTTTTCCATCTTAGCCACGTTTGAAAACATTCTTACATTTATCATCGATCAGAGGCATGATTATAGCACATAGGCTACACATGACAGAAATGGCCTAAAGACAACAATCCTTGTAGAAAATTATGGCACTGGGCTCACTTTTCGCTTCATCAGAGAAAAACAGAAAATCTCATTTTAACAAAGAATTCAATCTGCTTCCCAATGGATTTACATGTGTTTTTGATCCTGTCTGAACTGGATAGAGCTTGACAAACGCGCAGATTTGCAGTCTGTTGGTAGCCATAGGATACCAGAGTGCATTATTCTGTGAAAGTCTCACTTTCGGCCTCGATCCCTCCCCGCAGAAACTCGCTCTTATTTGAATTGATGCTGTCGATATAATATAACCTATTTCATCTTAATTCAGAATGAATTTAAAGCTATAAATTCTACATTGCTGTTCCTTAACGTTCGTAAGTAAATTTATCAAATAAACTAAAGGAAACATACATATTATCCACTAATTCTTGTAGGATATGTTATGCGAGACATTTTCAGAAAAGATACATTCAGTAATTTCAAGAACGATTAAATGTGATTGAAATATCAATATTGTCATTGATATTTTTGCTGCCAGTTTGGCGTTTATTCATTTATTTATTGAACGAGCATTTTTGAGTGACGTTATTGTCCAATCGGACTTCAATGACACTTTAAAAGTCTAAACAACTGTCGGGAATGGTGGCGATAGGCTTTTCGTAGAAGTCCAGTCTTCAGGCCACTGTTGGAAGTGACCATTGACTGGTCAGCTTTCAAGTTTGTTGGAAAGTTACACCAGGTGTGAACTGCAGGCACCAAAAGGCCTCGAGCACCAATGGCCTTTAGTCGGGAAGGCGTAATGAGGATTTGGTCGCTGGTGGAGACAGATCGGAGATGGCAATGGGAAGGGTTATGGCAGATATAGGCAGGACAACAGATGGCTGGTGCCATCCCCCCGGATGCACCATCCCACCAACGATTCATAAACCAGGATTTTTGTCATCCAGTCTCACATGGGGACGAAACCACTGTCGGGACGGACTGAAGACGAGAGGTCAAGAGGGCGGGCATTGCACAGTATTCGCCCACTGGCGTTTGTGGTCCATACCCTACAACATCTTCAGTCTACTGTATTTCGTGAATTTATACCTTAATTTACTTGCAAGATTTTTCTTCAATTTTTAAGTGTCGTGTACTTGGTCGCTTTGATGGCGATATCAATGGCGATATGACATATAGACGATCGTGCCTTATGCTCCCTCAATTTAGAATGCTGACAGGTAAGAGCTGACCGTCTCTAGAGAAAGCATGTAGAAAAGGAAAAGCTGCTGTTTTAGTTCCTGATAAGCGTGATTGCTCAGGTATGTTGCAAGTACCTGATGCTGCTGGAAACCATTGCAAACAAGAACAAAAAAGCTGGTATTGACATTGTCGAACGTCACACCTGAGAAACATCCGTCAAAACGCAAAATCTAGAGTAGGTGGTCTCGTGGTAAGCGGCAGCACTAGCACATTCAGTGAACGCTCAACTTATCTGGATGTTTCAGATGAACGCAAAATTCATGTTTATACCTTCTAGCGGAGACTCAAAACGCACCACACACGCTATACATTAGAAAACGAGATGAGATTATATAACAAGACCATCATTCTTAACTGATTGATTTTATTGCTACGTGTCAATTAAGCAACTTTTCAAAAACTGTTTGGAAATCGTGTTGCCAATAAATCAAAATTTCATGGACAAGATATCTCTCACGCAGATGTCGAAAGTATAGAGGTCTCTGTAGACTGGAAATGGATATGTGTTTACCATGCATGCACTGATAGAAAAATTCACATAAACAGAATCCTTGCTTTGTATTCATTTATTCTTCACGTTGTTGTACACTGTAATGATACTCATTTTTAGTGACCTGCGGATGAAGCGATTTTCGGTATCCGTACACGCGCGAACCCTTGAGTAGCTTACCAGTAGCGGTAAGAAGCTTCCTCGCATGTACCTGTACCCGCGAGTAGTCTACCCGTACCTGTCCTTACCTATATGCTTGCCTTTATTACATGTGTATTTGCATCTATACATATAAATCATAATTTTATTAAAGACAAAAATTATTTTTGATAGGAATAATGATGACTAATTCATACTTCGGTCATCAGAAGTGGTCATCATTAGATTGTTATCTTCCAATTCACTTATTTTTTTACTTAATACAATTGATGACTTAATACTGATAAGTCATTTACTGGCCAATACAAAAGATCAAATTGAATTACTGATTTAAATAGTTTTTGCTGAATACCTTGGGCAAGAGTTCCAAATCGCTGATACTCCGAGAACGTCAAGAAAATATGTAAAAAGCTAATCGACTAATTCAGATAAGTCAGTTTTGCTGTCATGACATTACGTACGTACGTACGATTATAAGATCGGACATCTTTTCGAGCACTTTAAAACTGTACAATAAAGGGCTGTTGTTGTTAACGGTTCCCAATGATGATGTCTGTTTTTTTTATTATTTATGCCACTTTCAGTTATAAGTCGCAATGATGTGTAGCCATAACTCACCACAATGAGTTTATAGAACTGTGCAATTGTATTATTGTGAAGACTACTAAGAAAATACGAGTAACTGCAGTAAAACACTCGAAAAGTTGCAGCTATACAATGGCTGCATGTAATTTTGATAACTAAATGTACTGGTAAATGACTCAAGATCAATACAGTGTGAAAACGTTCGAAATTCTGTGCCGCTTGATGAGGGCTGATTTTTTTCAGCAGTTTAGTCAAAGTTATCAGTTGATGTAACACCATAGACCCACGACAGAAAGGCGTTAAGTAAACGAACAGCGATTGACTTTTTGATTTTCACTCATATTCTACTCGTAGTAGTCCATACTCGAAAATATCTTTATCCGTACGTACCCGTGACGAAGTTTTTCTCCATCCGCATTCGCCCATAACCGTAAAGTGTCTATCTATACCCGCTCGTACCCGCGGTTTTAGGCGGGTACGGAAAATTCGAGGATACGTGTTACCCGCAGGTCACTACTCATTTAAAATTATACTTGGTAGATGCTCAGACTTCAATGTGAAAACGGTAGTTCGTGTGTTCCCTGAAACAACTTCCCTCACGCATTACGCGCGCTTGGCCCATAACCCGAAAGGTTATTAGAGCGGGAGCCCAGAGGGTCCCTGAAAAGGTACCAATTTTCATTCTTATAATGAAGTTCAGCATACTTCCCCACTCTAGGAACTGGACTTCTGCCGGGTCGGCGTTCGTGGGTGTGGTCAAGGGGGCAGAAAATAGGACCCCCAAAAAGGGACGCTAGATCAGCCGAGACGGGTGCAGGCTGAAACCAATTCCAAATCATTGGTCATGATCCATCTAAATGACAGACATTTTCGGTGGTGGGGGCGTCAGACCCCCATAAAACACACTAAATCAGCTGAGAGGGGTACAGCTTGGAACCAATGGCAAATTGTTCCTTGCGATCCCAGGCATCCGAGATCAGCAATGGGAGGCATTTTTAGTGGTAAGTGATCTCTAACAGACACTCCAAATAGACCCCAAAGGTAAGCCTATAAGCTGTCAGCCAGGCAAGATTGGCTGAAAATGTCGGATGCAACTTCAAGCGTACATGCCAGATCGCATATGATTGTATAAATCTCAATTCCAGTGGTGGGTCAACTCCAGTGTCAATTCCACTGGGGTTAGATCAACACTTCTGAAATCAGCGATGACAGACATTTTTAGTGGTAGGTGTAATGTTATTTTCTATTTGTTTCGGAAGTCAAAACACTGGATCGAGATATTCTTTATTATTCAGATAATGATCGATTGTGATCGGAGTCAATGGACTATAACATATTGCAACAAATGCATTGATCGAAAGCGTGGTTAACAGCGTGTTCGTATACTCGAAAGTATCTATATCGTCTGTTTGTCCATTTTCTTCACTGCACACAATAATCATTTGATGAACTAAAACAAAATAATGTTCATGTAGTGTATGGTGAAACAGATACAGAAAAATTCGGAATGATATTTCCGACACTCCCACCTGAGCTATGGCACAAGTTAAGCGAGAGCACAAGATTTAGCTTTGCGAGGAGGCCTAGGACGACTCGGTGGTTCATTCAAAGCGATAGATGTGTTTTCTTCGGTTGAGCTTTTCATTTCTTCATCTTCCTGCGTTTTCATTTCGGGCTTGTCTTCCTCGATGTCACATTCTTCGGTATCGTCGTATTCTAAGGGTATCAGCAATTGTAATGGGCGACGTAATAGTTTTCCATTGTGCGTTGAAACTGTGGCTGATCGTATTTTTCCATCCTGGCTAGTATGTAATGTGGATATCTTTACCAGTTTCCATTGACCGCGAGGACGTTGAATGTCTTTGAGAATGACAACTTGGTCCACTTTCGGAGTAAAGGGGGAGGAATTTCGGTGAGATTTCGAGTCATTCCGTTCTCTCAGAGACACGAGGTAATGTTTGGACCAGGATTCCCAGAACATATTGGCGTAATGTTGCTCCCGTTTCCATAAATCAATCAATACTGCAACGCTCCTTTGTGGAGGTTCTCTAACTCGTGAAGCAGCTGGTATTCCGAGGCTTGACGACCTGCCTCCAACGAAGTCAGCGGGTGTTAAAGCTATAATGGCATCGATGTCCGAGTCCACATATGTCAGTGGGCGTGTGTTTATCATCGCTTCAATTTCTTAAATTAGCGTTTGTAACTGTTGAAGAGAAATGAATGATCGTCCCAATACTTTCTTCATGCATGATTTGACTGATCCGATGAGGCGCTCATAAAACCCGCCCATCCATGGGGCTTTTTGTACAATGTATTTCCATGAGATGCCATGTTGCGCAACATAGCTCTGTACGTCGTTACTATTGAATGTATTCATCCACATTTTTTCGATCGCGCTTCCAGCGAGGCGAAATTGCTTAGCGTTGTCGGTGATTATTACTTCAGGTGTTCCACGAGTTGCGATGAAACGTCGTAGGCAAAGAATAAAATCGTGTGTAGACATCGATTCTACAACTTCCAAATGTATTGCTCTTACTGTGGCACATGTGAATAGACAGATCCATATATTTTTGGTGGGATCTGTGTTTTCATTTGATCTTATTAGCAGTGGTCCCAAGTAATCAGTCCCAGTTACAGCGAATGGATATCTTCGGTTTACTCGACCCTCCGGCAAGGGTGGCGGTGGAGGTGTACGGAAGCAGCCACCGTCATGTCTTCTGCAGACAGTACATTTTCTTATTATCTTCTGTACCTGTGATCTGCCTGACGGAATCCAATGTGATTCTCGCAGCGTAGCTAAAGTATGCTTTGTACCTTGATGAAGGATTCTTTCATGACACTGTTGAATAACGAGATTGGAATAATGATTGTTCTTTGGTACTAGGACAGGGAACTTTGCTAAGTCGTTCAATGAAGAGTTTCGCAGTCTGTCACCACATCTCAGGGTACCCGTTTCGTCTTCAAATAGATCAAGGTGTTTTATGATTTTGCACTTGACACCTTTCTGTAGGTCTTCCTTTGTCGAATGAAACTCAGTACTTTGAACTGATTTATCCCAAAGATTCTGCGCTTCTTTAATTTCCGTGTCATGCAAATGATTCGTTCTTTCAATTTCACGTTTGAGGAAGGCATTTGAAGCACGGAGACACCAAGCAGTCACGTTAAGTAGTCCTTTTAAGGATGAGTAGTCGGTAACATTCAAATCAAACGGTGATTTCTTTCTGACTGCTTCGCTTGTAACTAGCGCACTTGTGTCAACACATTCGATCTCTTCGCTCACAGAGTTATCCACGGTCATCGACTCAGGCCAACCGGTAGGCCTATCCTTCAGCCAGTGTGGACCAGACCACCACAGTGAATTGTCGATTAACACACTTGTTGAAATTCCGCGGCTGAGGAGATCGGCTGGATTTTCTTTCGTTGGTACATATCGAAATTCATGAATTTCCCCTTGTCGAATTTCTCGTACTCGATTCTCCACGAAAACTGGTTTGGGCTTCTCGCTTTGTATCCAATGAAGTACGCATTTTGCATCACTCCAAAGTGTTTTCTGTTTGATGGACAGACCTGATATCGTTTCAACGTGTTTCATGAGGCGAACTCCAATGACAGCAGCCATCAACTCAAGTCGGAGAAGCGATATTTCTTTCACTGGAGCGATTCGATTTTTTGCGAGTAGTAAAGTAAATGTTGTATCTGATTCATCTTCTTCCTTCCTTACGTAGACACAAGCGCCGTACGCATCCTTAGATGCGTCGACAAAGACATGAAGTTCAGCATCGTCATCTCTGATAATGCCAGCAAACCGAGGCCACTTTATGTTGCTGAGTTCAATGAGATCAGACTGAATACCATTCCATCGTTCATTGATTTCCGGTGGTAGAGGTTGATCCCAGTCATACCTATCCTTCCATATGGTTTGTATAAGGAGTTTCGGTCGAACCGTCACCGGTGATGCATATCCCAGTGGATCAAACATCTTTGATGCGTTATGTAGAATATTCCTTTTCGTCAATGGTTGCGCTACTTCTCTATTGAGCGATGCAAATGACATCTGATCTTCAATTTGATCCCATTGAAGTCCTAGAACTTTTACGGTCTTCTGTGTGACCTTTTCCGTTTCAGGAATCTGCTTGAGAACATTTGGCGAATTTGACCCCCATTCTCGAAGAGTCATGTTGGCTGATTGAAACAGTTGTTTGGCGGACATGTAGAAATGCAAGGTGGATTCGGAGTTCCCCTGGCCACTCACTAGGTTGTCGACGTACATGTTTGAAGTTATTTGTTCAGCATACGGAGATTGACTTGATCTGATATGATGATTGATTGTAGCTACGAGTAAAAACGGACTCGAGATCACCCCAAAGGGGATCCTCTTAAAGCGAAAAATCTGAATTTCCTTGGAATTCGATTCAAACGGATTTTTGGGTCACAAGAAGCGACAGACATCGCGATCAGGATTGTGGAGGCTAATTTGGAGAAATGCCTTTTCTATGTCGGCTACTAGTCCGATTGGGTGTAGTCGAAATCGAATCAATATTCCAGGAAGCTCTTGCAAAATGGTTGGACCTTTCAGGAGACGATCATTCAGTCTTAAATATGATCGTTTTGGTTTTGAAGATGCGTCATAGACTATCCGTAACCGAGTAGTTTGACTGTTTTCTTTGTGTACAGCATGATGTGGTAGGTAGTGTACCACACGATTTTCTTCATCATTTGCCAGTTTGGCCGTCAGGAATGATTCCTCAACCTTTTCGATTACTCCAGCCTGGAGCTGTTCGGTTATCATTCCATGATATTGCGCGAGAACATCCGGTCGATTATTAAGACTATGCAACAGCGATTTCAGTCTGCCCCAGGCGAGGCCAAGATTTGATTTCAGTTCAGGCGACTTCCTTTTCCATGGCCAACTGACTGTGTATCTTCCGTTTATTAGCTGGATTGACTTATTGAATTGATGTAGAGCCAGGTCATTGTCAGAAGTTTGACCGCAGTCCTTAATTCCGATTGTGTCGAGAGTCCACAGCTCCTCAACAGATTGCATGAGACGGTCCGACTCAGTAGTTAGAAGCGCAATTTCAGGACAAATCAGGTTTGTTGATTCAGCGTTTCCCCTTTCGATCGAACCCGTAGGTACCCAACCAATGCGAGTGTGCAAAAGCACCAGATTTGTTGTCAGGTCTACTCTTTCCTTGAGTACGATTGGGAAGTAATGATCAAGTCCTATAAGGACATCCAATTCAGTCCGTTCCATTGAAGCTGACAGAGGCTCAGCTAATTGAATAGAGTTCAAAATTGGAAATTTGGTTCTATCGATTGGGTATTTGTTTACAGGACTAGTGATTACCGGTACTATCGTAACTTTGAGTTTGATCCAGTTATCATCGATCGTTTTGATTGCGATATCAGGAACAGGAACCCGCCGAGAGGTTATCTTGTCCGAACCAAATGATGCATACGTAAGTACGTCATACGAGTGCGACTTCAGGTTTAGTGCTTTGGCCGCTCGTTCAGTGATATAGGACCTACCACTTGCCCCATCGATTATCAATTTCATCGGCATTTCCTTCCCTACATCCTTTCTGTTTGCACGGTTGAGATCATGTTTGACAATTACCGTAGCTAGGGGAAGGAGCGATTTTGATGGAGAGACCAGCGACAGTGATGGCTCAGAATTTTGAACTTCTGCTGGTACCACCGGTGCGACATTAATATGTTCATCCGTAGGTCTCCTGATCCTTTCCGAACTCGATTTCCGTTGTGTACAAATGGCCGAATGATGTGTCTCTCGTTTGCAATAGAAACATGGTTTCGATCGTTTACAGCTAGAAGCTTTGTGAGATTTTTTAGACACTTGAAACATGCTTCATTTTCCGTGAGCCGATTTATCCTAGCTAGTCTTGTGTTGTACCGTTGACATTCATCGGAGAAATGTCTCTCAGAACAAAACGCACAACTGATGTGCTTATTGTCGTTGCTGACTAAAGCCTGGGTTGTCATCGGAGGGCGGTGGGGATTGTAGTAAAGTTTCTTATCCTTCGAATCTTTGGTGGTGCTGTTGCTAGGCTTATAACTATCAAGCGCTCGAATTTCATCGGTAAGCATTTCACGAAGCAAAGTTAAGCTCCAGTCTAGATGACCCTTTCTACGAGTGAAGTCGGCTCTGACACGTTCAGGTATCTTGGATAGTAAGACGCATGTGAACAATTCTGAGTTTTCCTTTTCAGAAAATCCTAAGGTTGTTAGACATCGCAGGTGTCCTTCAACTTTGTCAATTACAGATCGTAACTCATTCATTTTAGTAGCAGGCGTAATGTTTAGCAACTCCAACATGTGAGCGAATTTTACATCCTGTTCACGACCGAATCGAGACATGAGTAAATCGATAGCCTGATCATAGCAAGCGTCAGTGATTTGAAAGTGTTGTAAAGCCTCAGCTGCTTCACCCCTTAAATTCTCCTTCAAAAATGCCATTTTTGCAACCTTTGAATATTCTACATTTTCGTGGACATTGGATCTGAACGTGTCCCATAATGTTTGCCAAAACAGTAGATCACCTGAGAAATTTGGGATTTTAACAGCAGGCATCTTGGGTCCTTTAAGGGTAACTGTTCTGTGAGCAGTGGTTGGTGGACAATTGCCCCCCCCGGACTATGCTTTTCCATTGACACAGTATTCAATTTGACCGACAAAATAAGTTCCTCCACATCTTGTTGAATATCTGCGCTTTTAGATATCTCTTCCTCCAAATCATCATCCGGATAGTTATCTGGATCTTCAGAATTCACTTGTGCCAATCGGTCTGTAACGAGTTCGTCTGCCTTTTTCAATTCATTCGATGCATCCTCTAAACTCGCTATAATTAGAACCAAAGAGTCGCGCGAATTTCCTGCTTAGCTGAGTCTTTTAATAAGTTTTTATACTCAGTTACTTTAGCCCTGATGGGAGTCCTCAACAACTTATACTTTTTCAAAGAAAAATCCATATTAGGGTTATGGCTTCTCATGCGACGTTATTAACAGAACTGCAAAATACAGACAGAATTATCAGAGTAATAATGGCAATCAAAGAAGAGTTCTACACAATGAAGAATCAATAAAATGTTCACAGATCCGTGACACAAAGAAGATGTGGCGAATTCGATGTACTTCTAACCCTCTCCGTCGTGATGTGAATGCAAGAGCAATTACACTTCCCGGGTCGCGGTACCATGTAATGTTATTTTCTATTTGTTTCGGAAGTCAAAACACTGGATCGAGATATTCTTTATTATTCAGATAATGATCGATTGTGATCGGAGTCAATGGACTATAACATATTGCAACAAATGCATTGATCGAAAGCGTGGTTAACAGCGTGTTCGTATACTCGAAAGTATCTATATCGTCTGTTTGTCCATTTTCTTCACTGCACACAATAATCATTTGATGAACTAAAACAAAATAATGTTCATGTAGTGTATGGTGAAACAGATACAGAAAAATTCGGAATGATATTTCCGACAGTAGGTGACCTCTGACTGACAACCCAAAGTACGCACCCCATAAGCCTTCAGGTATGCAAGATCAGCTGAGAGGGGTACAGGTTGAAACCAATACCAAATCATTGGTCATGATCTCCACCTTAACTCGAATGGACAATGACAGACATTGTTTGTGGTGGGGACTTCAGACAGACGTCTTCAATGAACCCTAAAACATGGATTGATCAGCAATTCTTATAACTCGGGTAAGTGATGATCCTTTTATGGAAGTATAACTGAAACACCCACTTTGTAAACGTCAATGCAATATTGTGTGAGAAATGTGCCTCTCGTTTTTGACGATTTACATGCCACTCACCAGAGGCAGAAACGGTCGAGATTTTTGTGACCCGACCCGACCGGCCGGTCAAGTGATTCGATCGGTACCCGACCGGTCCATTCGTAATACCGATGCATATTCGTATGCCTTGCGAATGTATTGCATATACAGTACTTCATAATCATAGAAAAAATAGGTACGTGCATAGATGTACAGTGGGTAGGCCGGACTGATTATCATGAACCGCGTTTATAAGAATATATCTACTTTAGCGTACTATAGTAGAAGTGCTTTACTAATATTCTAAATTGAGTACATCTATTGCTAGAATTAGACAGTCAGGCGTATCTCATACATGCACACATGTCATGTACATGCACATCATAAAAATGAATCAAGAATACTATTGAAAGCACTTATCATTGAATGAAAACAAATACGAATACGGTATCTCCATACCTTGTCATCTAGACATGAACAATAAAAATTAGACTTCCCAATGATAACATTACCACAGTCCCCTGAGTTCACATTCATTCAGAACTACAAGACTTTTGACAGTCCCTGGAGAAAAACTGCTTCTTTTTGAAGACACAATAGCACCACCAGTGCTGAAATGTCGCTCGCTCTCAGCAGAAAATGCCGGAATCACACATGCCTGTATTTTTGTGGCTAGTTGACTGAAAGATGGAAATTCCTTGCTGGATTTGTGATGGTGGCGGCAAGGTATTCCTCAAACTCAGATTTGAGTTTTTTATTAGTGGGTATCTCAGTAGTTGTTTGTACTGTGGGTCTGTTACGCAAGGAAGATAGCCAAGTTTGGAAGGTGTTGATCGGTAGATGTGATCATTCAGCTGGTCTTTTATATACATTCTAGCAGAAATTGCTTTGCCAACATCTTTATAAACTTTTCTTCTAAACACTACATCATTTATGAAATGCAGATGCCTGAACGTCGAGTATAGAACTGATGCAACGGTGCATTATTGTGGTGGAGGTCCAGAATTTTCCATCGAGACCTTCCTGCACGTTGTGAGCTAATCGTTTAATAGGGGGGCGGTGAAGAGTGAATACAGAGCGCTTAGCGTGGCTTACGGGAGATGAGGGAGCTCCCATTGTTAAGTTTTGATGTATGAGGCGAAGTTTGTGTAAAGGCGGATTACATATTTATCACACAGCGATTACATGTTTATGGGATTGGATGATGAACAGGATTTGTTTACTTATGGGAATCGAAAAGGCAAAGATTGATGAACAGGATTTGTTTACATGTGCGGATCGCAAAAAGCATACTGTATTTATTGATGAGATGAATTTAATGACAGGATGAGTTTACATGTGGGAAACGTACAATTAAATGATGTCTGATTTATCTTTGTGACATATCTTTCAAGACATATAATTACCTATTCAGTATTTTGTCAGTCACTATGTGTGGGACCCCGCTTGTCTGGGTTTGAGTGTTCAGGTTAGGGGTCGAAACACAACTAGACGAGTGCATGCTGATGACTGACGGACTGCAGTATTATGTTTTATATCCCTCAATGGGTAGCTGAAGTAGTGGTCGATGTATTGTATTTCAAATGAAGAAATGTGGGATTACATGAAGTAGTACAGACGGATGAAGAAACTGGCGATAACAAATTCAAGTGAAGAAATAGTATTTTCCATGTGTAGTCTTAGGTATAGTGTGTATAGTTTCATTGCTTTCGGTGTAGTAGAGTGTCATTGTAGTTCTATTGTTCACCTCCATTATCCACTTTCCACTTATCCACTATTACCATTATCCACCATGTGTAGTGTCAGATATAGTTCACTTGTAATCGGTGTAGTAGCATCGTTGTATTTCCATGTTTTACCTCCACTTTTCCAAATTTTATTCATCGGTCTCTTGTTGTTTTATGATATCCATTTTTAATTTCCTTAACCTATGGTGACCGTTGTCCTATTCTATTTCCACTATCAGCATCTGTAGTCGGTACAGTATATTAGACGTCTGTTTTGAACGTGTATGCGGCAATGTTTGGAATCTATGGTATTAGTATATTAACAGTAAGAATGAGTAGTGTTACAAGTCTTACGATTTCCATTTTTACCAGTTATTGAGCCAAAGCTGATCAATTTTAATTCGTTGCTACGAGAAAGCTCCATTGAGTTCTTTTAAGAACTGATTAATCCAATGGTTACAGTAGCATTGCCTTTGTACACTTGCGGATTGGAGAACGCCATCAGTCCTCATTAGGACTACTTTCATTAATGATTTCAATTAGTAAGCATCATATTCTATTATAAATGGCTGCTGGGATGATTTTCATCATCGTATGAGAATAGTTTCGCAAGTGGATTCTTCTTGAAGAGTTGCAGTCATTCCACTGCTGATCAAATAGTAGCGTGGGATTACATTCTGCAACGTTGGCGTACTTGATGACCCCAATAATCAAAAATAGCATTGATGAATTGCTTGAATTCTATAATTGCAACTAACTAATATTCTGGACTCGGTCCCTACCTGTCCCCCTGGCCAATTTCTTAAAAACCAAAATAAACTTGTGATTTTTCGTATGTGCTAAAAAAATTGTATTTCAATAGTATATCCAGTATCATTTGTCACGTCAGCAAGCAATTAAGTTGGTTCTCTTTCGAGGTAAATAAATTTTAATTAACATTAATCGCATGTTTCGCTGTTAATTATCATTGTTGATACAAGCAAATATGCGTCATTAGTTTCTCACAGATATGTGAATGCCCATAGTCGTAGGCATTTCTTGCCTTCATACGGGGAATGCACGCATGTAGTATAAAGCAACTTATTTACGCGTAGTGCGTAACTAAATGATAGCAAAGAAATGGAGCTCAAGTTAAAAGCCCCTTCAGATACATATTCAACAAAGTAAAATTGACCGGTCTTGACTGGCCGGTCGATACCGGTCAGAGACTTGACCACCACCAACCCAACCGGTCGGTCAACCCGCGACCGGTTCCACCTCTGCCACTCACGATATACCCATCCTTTGAATATTACAGAGTACCTATCAACATGATGAATCCCTTCAATTATCCAGTTTGGATAATTGATCATTTATAGTTGACTGAAGGATAGAAAGCTTTGCAACATAGGATATGCGTTTTACTACTACGACTCTTGACTGCTTACTTTAGTATCTTATTTACTTTGACTGTTCCTTGCTATCTTTACAGATGCTGTGTATGTGACACTTGTAATTCGTGCATTACTACTCATCAACATTGGCAAAAAATATATAAAATTACTTGGTGCTCTTCTAGTCATAGAGTAAGTATACAATAGATAGAGTGTCGACTCAATGAAGTTTCTGCATACAATGAAAATTTTTATATCAAAAGATTCAGTTTTTTGCCGAGATTACGTTCGTGCGGTCCTAAAAAATTATTTGAGCTGTTCTTAAAAGAGCTAAATTTTGCAAATTTAATACTACCGACATGACGCCCCTTTGTAAGTAGTATGAAACGAGTTGGATTTCAAGGGGAATGAATATTTGCTAATGAGCATTCTAACTAAAGCTGATTATGAAGGGAATTTCATGAACCGTATTATAATGGAAATCTTCATGAAAAAGTCGCGATCTTATAGTGCTTTGGCTGAAATTTCAAGTTTTCAATTCCATTTTCATCGGCATGATTTTATGATTCAATAAATTTATGTTTCATTTCTTCGATCTGAATGTTGATGTGGATCCGTTTACATATTGTAGAGTTAATTGAAATCATTGCCTTTGATTAAGTTATTTTGCTCTACTAGTGGCAGGTTCCTTGCGATATGATCACGGTCAAGAAAATACACAGTTGAGGTTGAGAATGAAAGTAGCAACCCATCGAATTGCTTATTTAACAAGCATTACCTCTCCAAGGCTGCCATGACACGCAGGATCTGTAAAATACAATCATTCCTTCTGTATTACTATCATGATCAGTCAATTCCGTGGTAATATCTTCAGAAATTTGCATATCTCACATTTGGTGGCAATACCCAACTGTATTCACCTCGAGTTCATTTAATAATATCAAAAGTGTATACACATTGTGGATTTAATAAATGCGGAGTTAACACTCTACCTAATATACTTACTCTACCCTTCTAGTATTTTCTTCTTGGTAAAGTGCAGTTATATTTCTTTTTATTTGCTTTGTATAATCAATTGCAAATACGTGGACAATTCGTTCTCCCTCAGATGTGCGGTTGAACATACACGTATGTCGACATAGAAAATGGAAAGGCCATTTTTACTGTTTATTCGTTAAGACTCGAATGTGGAAACGAATATTGACATAATTAATGAAACAAACTATCATTGGCTTGAATTGAAGTTTGTTTCGTTTTTTTCTCAGGTATGATGCAACATCTCGCTTTCTATGTATTACCATTCAACCCATTAGAGAATGGAGAAAGATCTATGGTGATCAAGTTTCAAATTTGAT
Source organism: Prostheceraeus crozeri (assembly GCA_907163375.1). Classification (NCBI taxonomy): domain Eukaryota; kingdom Metazoa; phylum Platyhelminthes; order Polycladida; family Euryleptidae; genus Prostheceraeus; species Prostheceraeus crozeri. The sequence continues at coordinate 115,389 of CAJQUW010013009.1, forward strand.
ATCGATACAACTGTCACAATTGCTTTTACAAATTGAACATAAACGTGAACTGAAATCCAGCTTTTGCAAAATAAAATGGCACATTATCAATTTGCCAGAGGTGTGGCTATTGGAATGATTCGTTGTGGTAGAAGTTGTGCGAGTGTTGCCGAAGCGCTGCAACTATCGAGAGTCGTTGTTTGGAGGTGGTGGTGTCGATGGAAAGCAGAAGGAGATGATAAAAAGAAGGAGGGATCTGGTCGACCAAGAAAGTCTGCAGGAAGGACAGACGCACGTCTATTTTTAGCTGCAAAGAGGAATAGATTTGTGTCAGTCCCAAAACTAGTCGTACACTGGAAGAGAGCCTCAAATATAGACTGTAGCGTTCGAACGGCTTACCGAAGATTGCGAGAAGTTGGAATTCAATCGCGACGACCAGCTGTCCTAATGCCATTAGTTTTGAGCACCGCAGAAGACGAGTTGCCTGGTGTGATACCCATCGCTCATGGAATGACCATCACTGGAATGGCAGAGAGTCTTGTGGACCGATGAATCGAGATTCACTCTGGATTTCAATGACGGTCGTGTCAGAGTGCATCGTCTTCCAGGTGAACGCTTTGCCCCATGCTGTATTAAAGAACACGACAGATATGGTGGTGGAAGTGCTATGCTGTGGGGTGGCATTTGGCATGGCGGACGAACGACAGCAGTCATCATCAAAGGCACGTTGACAGAAGAGAGGTATCTCAATGAAATTGTGCTTCCTGTTGTTGCCCCAGTGGTCAGGGTGGAGGATCTCGTCTTCCAAGACGACAACGCAAGACCACATCGCTCCTCGGCTGTCATTGCCACTGTTGGGAGATTGAACATTCAAACCCTTGACTGGCCTGCACGCTCACCTGACTTGTCACCCATTGAACAAGTATGGGACGAGCTTGGGCGGCGAGCGAGATACCGCTATTCACTTCCACCAGTGTCCCTGAAGATTCTCTTTGAAAGACTGACAGAGCAGTGGCTTCTCCTTGAAACATCCTTCATTCAGAAACTTTGTGAATCCATGCCATCTCGGATTACTGAATGTATTGGAGCTAGAGGGGGGCACACGCGCCATTAAAGTTGAATCTGCTACATGCGTTGTTTTTCTGTGCTAGCGACTTGGTGGAGATTGTGACAAAATTATCAAGGTATCATACATACATGTATATATACCAGTCAAAAAGAAAGAAGTTAAAGAAGTAAATGTTTAAAATATTTTGTCAATGAGTATATAATTTACCATTGGTATTTGCAGATATCCGCCTATACTATCGTAAATGTAGATCTAGTGTATACAAATACAACATATCCATGCAAGACATTTCCCTTCTTATTTCATATTGCATTCATGTACATAACCTCGGATTGGGAATTACATTTGAATATATTTTTACAGAGGTGAACATTCTTGCTGAAGGCTCTTTACTTGGTTTTACAAATAGCAAGTATTATAATAGATGCATGCGAATCCATGAGCTTCTTGCAAACGTCATGGAGAGAAGGATGTACGAAAGATTTCTCCAGAAACTGTCATCTGATGAACTTGATTAATTGTAAAAGACCATGAGAAACATTCCAACTGATAGCAATCCAGTGAATAGTGGATACCTTGAAAATGAATCGATTTCGCAGCATTTCGAAAAATATGAAGATTTTTTCCTTCTGATGCATCGTGGTGATTTTGGACCAACTTCACAACATGGGGAATTTACGTCTAAATGATCAATCTACTTCATAGGGAATTGAAACGGTGCGTGAAGAAGAACGATGTCGATGGATCCTTTACAAGTACATTGGACGTAATCTTCGGGCTTCATCAGCCAAATTATGTCAGATAGGGAACTTTATTCCTTCAGCGACTTGTAACTGCTGACCCTGCACCTCGAGAGATTCTTTGAAATGGAGCATTTTCAGTTCGACGGACAGGTGAAAATTATAGCAGAAGTACGATTGATTTGACGTTGGAACAAACGGTCAAGAAGGATTCGTTATCACAGAGCAGAGGAATAGTCCTGTTTAGGAACTCAGATACTGCACTGCATAGATGGTCCATGACTTTGACACAAAGATCCTCGGCAGTAACAAGGCTCCGTATGTATTTCGGACTGGATAATCAAGAACAGGTGGCCACACAATGTCGACAATCACGGATACGGAATGACAATATTCAAATGAAATGATTGAGTGACATGATCGACAGCTCCTGCAATCCATTCGATACAGAATCCGATTTCTTGTTGAATGTGGCTACAGGTCACGTAGCATCCAATTAAGAGACTTCTGACTATTTATTGAACACTCATGAAAGAGGGTTGAAAGCAAGACAGAAAATTATCGACGAATGGGCAAGTAAGAATGAGCGATTTCTCCAACCTATGAAAAGAACAGAAGCTATAAATTTTTCTGCTGAGAATTTGCAGTCAAAAGCCAGCAGCATATAGCAAAAGCTGTTATAAATGCCCAGAGTATCCGCGACGCATTTATCCGACTATTAATATATTGATAAAGAAGTGGTCGCTGATCTTCGCAAAATTAGTTGTTTTGAAATGGCATGATATCGGTCTCCGACTGCACATTGTGACGGATCTCTCTAAAATGGAAAAATCAGTCCTTCTTCACAGGCTTGAGTCCATACAAACAACGATATTTTCAGAAAAGAACCTTCCAAACAAGTTCTCACTAGTATACGATGGAGGATTGCTGCTACACTGTGTTTCCCAAACACACATTGGAACATCTTATGGAACAATCGCAAGATCTGTCTTGTCGACGGCCTGCAAGGCAAAAGCCTAAGATATTCATGTTTGCCTTCATAAATATAGCAAGAATTCCATCAAGGATAGTGAAAGGAGGTTGCGCGGTGAACTGGATTCTTCAAATTAAGTAACTGGTACTTATGGGTTATCTCCCCCCACGTTTTCAAATTTGTCTAAAATCCGTAGAAATGAATCAATCGCTACAAACATTTGAGTACACGTAAGTGAGGATATTCTGTACCCACATGCCAAAATTTGGGCGAATCGGACACGTAGTTCTCGAAATAGGAGCGAGACTTTGAAGTGCAGCGTTGCCAACAGCTTGATTTGACTTCTTCTGACCTCATCGTCGGAGCAGAAAGCACTAGTCAACAGAGTAATTTCCCGACAACTCGTGAAGTGATGATGACCAGGCCACATCCCTTGCACTAATATGCTTGGCTTAAAAAAGGTGTGGCAAGGTAGTGGTCGTGGGAAGATTTCAAATAACAGTGAATGAGACGAAGAGGAAGAGAACAATGCACACACGAGTAACAATAATGCGTCGAGGAGACGAAGTCAGATCAAGCAGCTGACATCGCTACACTACACGTTATCGTCTCTAATGCAAAAAGTACTTGTCCGATCTGCGTGAAATTTTGTATTTGGGTAGAAAATATGCTTAATTACGTGTACTTAAAACTTTGGTGGCGATTGATGCATTTTTGCAGATGCTAGACAAATTTGAAAGCCTGGGGGAGATAACCCATAATTTTTGACTTATCTTAAGCAGCATTTCTTTGACTTGTCGGTCCCAGAGAATCATAACCCATAAGTACCAATCCAACTTCTCAGCAATCGCCAGATCGCGTCGTTTTGCTGCCATCTGTATCGACGAAATTCTGCCTTCGAACTGATGTGTACAAGACTTTTTAGTTATTGAGCGATGTTAGAATAAACGGGAATAGCTGACGTCACGGATTTCCAAGAAACTACACCGTACTCCGTCTGAATACAGTTTGGAAACTGAGCTGTTTCTGTTAAATCTATGTGACGTCAGCATTTTGGCTGTGTAGCATGGCTATAAAGCATGCTGTTCGACCGTGTATGATTTATCCCGCGCCGTCATCCATCGATCGAACAAATATGATGTATGGCTTGAATTAAAATGATGATTTGATACTTCCTCGCCTGCACACTAACTGCGAGATTTTGTACTTTACATGTCGTTGAAGTTAGCATCAACTTCAACACCAACTTTTTGAATAGAGTTTGTACAGAATAGAAAACCACATGTACAGGTACTTTTAATGACGCAGAGTTTGTACAAACAAAATTTTTTCAAACTTCGAACTCCTTCACCTTCAAAATTCAAATTTAAATTCGAAAAATTGGTGCAAGTTTTGGTGCTACCTAGTTAGCGAGTTTGTACAGCATTCTGATCATAGAGTAGGAATATTAGGTAGAGTGGTAACTCCACATTTATTAAATCCCCAATGTGTATACACTTTCGATTTTATTAAATGAACTCATGGGAGATACACTCGGAATTGTTTCCAAATGTGAGATACGAACATTTATGCAAGAAATTACAACGGAAGTGAATGATCATGATTGTAATGAAGAAGGAATGATGGTATTTAAGATTCTCATGACAGCCTTGGAGATTTAATGTTTGTTAAATTAGCAATTCGATGGTTTCCTATTACTTTCATGTTCAACCTCAAGAGTATTTTCGTAAGCGTGATCATATCACAGGCAACCTGCCACTGGCACAGCAAAATCATATAATCAAAGGCAATGATTTCAATTAACTTTGAAGGATGTAAATGGTTCCACATCACTATTCAGATTCCAGAAATGAAACATGAATTGAGTGATCGAATCATAAAATCATAATAACCGGTATTTACCGGTCGTAGGAGTGCTGGAGTGTCGGAGAAGTGTGTGTTCAAACTCAGACTCGATTAGTAGAACACTATTCCACCGGTTAGAGCGCTGTACAAACTCATTTTCCATGTAGCACCAAGTACTTTTCTGGAAAATCTTATCATTTTTTTGAAAAAGTCGGTTTTTGGCGGTTTTTGGCGGTTTTTACCGGTTGTTCGTGTAGGGAAGGTGCTGGAAGTTGCTGTACGAACTCCATTTTTTGTGCTTGTACCTAATTTTTTCCATCGAAATCATAGAGTAGGGATATGTAGGTAGAGTGTCGACTCAAAAAGTATCTGTATACAGTGAAAAGTTTTATAACAAAAGATTCAGTTTTTTGCAGAGATTACGTTCCTGTGGTCCAAAAATTGTTTGAGCACTTTTGAAAATAGTCAAAATTTGCCAATTTATATACTACCGAGATGACTCTCCTATAAAACAAGTTGGATATCAAAAGGAATGGATATCTGCTACTAAGCATCCTAACTAAGCGGAAATCAAACTGATTTTCAAGGGAAATTCATGAATTGTATTAGTTGCTGTAAGAACTCCGTTTTTTGTGCTTGTATCTAATTTTTTCCATCGGAATGCTGAAGAAACTCGATAAATACTAGGTAGCCTAATACTTGCACCAATTTTTCGAATTTAAATTTGAATTTTGAAGGTGAAGGAGTTCGAAGTTTGAAAAAATTTTTGTTTGTACAAACTCTGCGTCATTAAAAGTACTTATATATGTGGTTTTCTATTCTATACAAACTCTATTCAAAAAGTTGGTGTTGAAGTTGGTGCTAACTTCAACGACATGTACTTTACTGCAGTTGACAGCGCTGCGAATTGATTACATGATGACCAATATTTGATTATATTAACCGGCGGCTTGATCACAATAAGCGGCGTAAAAGCCATACAAAAAGATTGAAGTGAGTTGATCACATATTTGATCACATTAACCGGCTGATGACATTAAGCAGTGGTAATATTAAACGGTAGTCACTGTATTTATATTTTAGGAAAGGCTTGGCTAAGTGACGCCTCAAAAAGGTTCGCAGAACTCTATGTCAGTATGGCAAATGGCACGGATGACTTTGACCAGGATATTTCATCTGAATTCGTATGTGAGATGTGCGGTCAGAGAACATGACTGTCAATGAAGCTCGCTATCTAAACCTTCGAGAAAATGAGCAGAAAAGTTAATGAGGTGCGCTTTACTAATTGAAATGTTGTTACACAAGCCTACACCGTGCAATGTGCAGTATAATGCCTTCTCTCAACTTTTTGACTTCATTTTCTTGTGGCTTTGTGTGCGTTGCGAGCTGTGAGTCAAATCTGGGTGCTGTGCTACATAAATACATCCAAATGAATATCGCGCTTTATTTATGTACCCACGCAAATTGCATGCGTAAATTTACTCTGCTGAGTAACTCACTTGAGAATATCAAGAGAGCGGATTGCTCTGTTGCCGCCAACTAAGAAGACTCAAGTCATGAAGATGCACCGTACCACCTAGGTGCATTGCCATTATCTTGTCAGATGCGACCAATTCATCTCTGGGTACTGGTTTCGATACACTATGGGTGGCATTTGAACGATACCATTCTTCAACCTGTTTGGTCTGAAGGGTCTGCTATACCATCTGCATATTTGCGAATGTACACGGAAATTTGAACACACGTCCAGTGAATGGAACGAGTGAGTGAATAAGCTTTTCAATCTGACTGTGGCGATAATGAGAAACGTAGTGAGGTTGATTCAGAGGATGAAATACAGAGTGAGGAGTCAGACGAAGATGCAGCCAATGTCGACGCTCTTTAATTTATTATTAACTATTTATATGTATTCTGTGACAACCGTGCTATACAGTGAAACCACAAGTACACAAATTTCTCCCTCGAAGACATGAAATTTGACACGTGTACATGTAGTTGTGGTACATATCTGGAACATTTTTTACATAGTTTACTGATTTTTACATTCAGTCAGGCATTAAAAGATTTTTGTAGCTTCTTATTTTGAAAAGTCAATAAGTATATTTGAGCGAGGCATATTCCTGCTTTGATGTCAAAATAGCGGCTTGCATGAAGGCCTATGTTGGCTTGTTTATCTTAGTATTGAAAGATGCAGTAGAAGTGTTAATCTAACCCCAGTGGAATTGACACTGGAGTTGACCCACCACTGGAATTGAGATTTATACAATCATATGCGATCTGGCATGTACGCTTCAAGTTGCATCAGACATTTTCAGCCAAATCTTGCCTGGCTGACAGCTTATAGGCTTACCTTTGGGGTCTATTTGGAGTGTCTGTTAGAGGTCACCTACCACTAAAAATGCCTCCCATTGCTGATCTCGGATGCCTTGGATCGTGAGAAACAATTTGCCATTGGTTTCAAGCTGTACCCCTCTCAGCTGATTTAGTGTGTTTTATGGGGGTCCTTTTGGTGTGTCTGTCTGAAGCCCCCACCACCGAAAATGTCTGTCATTAAGATAGATTATGACCAATAATTTGGAATTGGTTTCAGCCTGCACCCCTCTCGGCTGATCTAGCGTCCCTTTTTGGGGGTCCTATTTTCTGCCCCCTTGACCACACCCACGAACGCCGACCCGGCAGAAGTCCAGTTCCTAGAGTGGGGAAGTATGTTGAACTTCATTATGTGAATGATAGTTGGCCCCTATAAACTGTACTCTCTGGGCTCCCGCCCTACATATGCAGTGAAGGAGATTGCAGATGAGTGTGCAATGATATGACATGATAGCACGGATCGAAAGAAGCGGTCACAATTCATTACGCATATAAATCAATGTCATATATCATGTAAACTAGTTGTTCTTAATAGAAAATATTCAATATCATTACTTTGTGATACTTTGCGAATGCATGTTTACCTCTATGCTTGCTTATAAGTCATGGCGTTCATGTTGATGAAGATGTTTTGTTTATAACACTGCGCTTTTTCCTGAATTTTTTTCCTTCAAACAACAATCACAATTTATTGATAAGCCTCGGAGAGCCATTCTATATAATGCAAGAAAACAAAGACAGTTAGCATGCTTTTAATCAGATAGAGATATAAAGTTGTCAAGTAACTCACCTATAATTGAATTGACAATTATGAAATGAAAATTTTGTGTAGGAATGACCGGCTCTCCGAAGATTTCGTTGATGTACATAATTTTGTAGATGACCGGGTAGAGACTTTGCTTACAATCCATTTTATCAATCAGCATGAGTATTATTAACATCAAATCGAATTTATTTGCGTTTGACAATATTTTCTTCGTTCTCAAGTCGTGTCACGATTAGGGTTCGCAGTCCGGATAAAAATCAAGCCCGGGCTAGCCCGTTTCAAAAATTTGAGCTCGGGCACAGAGGCTCGGGCTCCATGCTTTTATCCCGGTCTGTCCGGGCAGCCCGATTTTTTAAAGTTTGCTTCGAAGTTCTATAAAGTATTGCTGTCACCCTACATTTCTCGCTTCTTGATAACATTTTTTTCTACATCTTGTCTTGCTCCACACCCTTTATCTTCATGATGATTTCTCTGATAGAAATATCTGATTTCGGAAGATCTGACTTCAGTTGATGGACGTCTCTTCTTTTGGATATGATTGTCAGTAGCAGCAAGACGTGCAAGCAAATAGCCTTCACTAGAAATTCTTCAGATTCGCTGTTTTTAGGCTTCCCTAGCTGCTGGTGTTTGAGCAGGCTCACGTTGTGTTTTCAGGAGATTGCGCAGTCCCTAGCTGGAGCCTACGCTTACTGCTAGAATCTTGTTGCAGGCCTTACTTTAGGTTATATGATTGCTTGCCAGATAGGAGTGCTTCCAAATTGGCGTGTTGTTTCTTGATTCTACCTGTAATTGATTGCTTTAACTGTCAACAAACTGATATTGTTTTGAGACCGCACCATTTCTTATGTAGTTCCCGTATAGCGACTGCATTGCAAGTTTAAAGTCAAATGTCATGCAATACTGAAGGGAAGGAGATCGCCGTTGAGGCTGTTCCCAACTTTATCCGCTACTTCAGACAGGCGCATCGCCAGACAATTATTTTTTTGGGGGGAGGGCAAGTTTTTCTGTGACGTAATTGCTATTGCGTAATAGCGCAAGTGAAGCAGCATGTCACCACTAGACTTTCCATTATGCAGAAAAATAATTATATATTTTCAAACTCTTTGGACTCTAATTTCAAAAATCAAGCGTCAAATTCTAAAATTAATGTGATTGCATCCACTGTCTCCAGCTAAGCCAATAACAGAAAATTGTTTGATTTTTTGAAATTGTTGTTTCTTAATTTAGGGTTTCAACTCACTTCGGACTTCTGAGATTGTAGCTGTATGATATCCCTTGATTTGAGTCTCGGAGGAGTAATAATGATGCATGAACCTCTGGATGATTTTAAATTGATCGGCCTGACCAAAGTGACGAAGAAATATATAAGCACTTACATATTGAAAGGATCGAACGTGCGATGTCGAAGACGTGAAACTAAATGAACTCATTCGATCTAGTAAAGCCATAAACCAGTCGATGCAGCCAGCCCGCATGGCGAATTTTGAGATGATTATGATCCTTTTAGTCAAAAGTCGAGAAAATTAGCCAAACATTCTGCACTTCGTTTCTGACGCAATCGTTTTGAAAGAGAGCAGTGAAATACATGTTCACACAATGGATTATTCCCTCAAAACTTTGCAGGCCTGTCTGCCAGATTCATTATATATGAGATAGTCATCTTCTGACTGAATGAAATCTGAATTTTGGTCATTATTCTGCTATGCAGTTCTTGATCGAAATCCCACTGCGCGCACATGTGGACGTCACTCGTCAAATGTCTATCATATTGCAAGCAGAAATTCGTTATCAACTGATGCATACAATTTGCAATGCGCGATCGGAAGAGAAATTTGCAGGATCGACTCCCACATCTACCTGTAAAACACATTGGCAAAAGAAAGTGAAACATCTCAATCTATTCAAATCATGTCTACAAACTGTTTCCCAATAAGCTTTAAAATTTGTGAAAAAATCTCCTGACTGATTCAAGCTGCGCTGATTCAGTTAAGTTCATCTGCGCGCGCTTCGGTTTCCTGGAAAGGAGGAGTTATATGCACCCTTAATATCGAAATGGCACATCACAGAATTAGACAACTTGCTCCTTCTCGAATGGATGATTCTTGTATCGCTTGCTATTGGAAATGGCAAACAATAAGCTGTCAGCAGAGGGCACCAGAGCCAGTGCGAGATGCGTGCGTACTGTGATATGACTTCGCGCACACCAAAACACACATCCCTGTCTTGGTTATGCACTATACAGTGAGAAATGCCGAGGAGAGGATGTGAAAACATCAGGTGAACTAATTTTCGTACGCCTGCTACTTTTTTTAATAATGATCGGAAGGGCAAACATTATGGAGAAAACTTGTGCGCAATGATCTGAATTCTTCGAATCTGAAGGAATTTTGGCCATCGAAGCACTTTGCTTGCTCACATTAATCCGCAAGCGACGCATGACTGTTTTCCTATCTCTGTAAGGTATTATAAATTCCTTTTTGCCCACTTAACCCATTCATGCCCATGGCTAAATAAATCATTAAAAAATTAGTCACTGTTTAAATTCTATCTTTTTGTGAGTGAAAAACATCATTTCATGTGAAATTAGCTAAGATGCTAATTAACAACTTAATTTTTGAACCCGAACTATATATAGACTCTGGGCACAGCAATAACAAAATTTAGGTATTTTCACAAAATGTGTTAGTAGTAACGAATCCTCCCAAATGCGCACAGTGCCCCCCCCCATCCGGGGCGCGAGTTGGGTTGGTGCGGTTCTGGATCGACCGGCCGGGTGTGTCGTGGTCGACCGTCGTGGTTGTTCTTGGGCGGCGGTCTTTGTTTCTTGGTGTGTAGGATTGGTTGTAGGGTTGTTTTGTGTCTAGATTTGGTTTCCTGATGAAGTTCTGCGTCGACATGTTGTGTTTCTTGGGTGTAGGTGTGGTTTAGGTGTTCTTTTGCGTGTTTTTGAGTAAGAAACTGGCTGTAGCGGCGAAACGAAGCCTCGTACGTGAAAATGGACGGCGGATTCGGACTTTTTGGCCAATTTTGGGTCTAGGAGAGTTGTTTCCAGCATCATAGGTCTAAAAATGAAGAACTTCGACCCCTTCCCCCCTCGGCAGCGATCTTCCAACTTTGGTTCTAGAAATGGTAGAGAGTCGTGCGATAGCTCGTTTGAAAGCTAAGAGTGCTACAAATTCATTGGAAAGCACAGTTTGGCCCTATCTTCCTTGGGTGAGGCATGGGAGTGACATTGAGACTTTTGGTCATGCTAGAGCGCCGTCAGAGGGTTTTTGAGTGAGAAAGTGTCTGTAGCGGCAAAACGAAGCCTCGTACGTGAAAATGGACGGCGGATTTGGACTTTTTGGACAATTTTGGGTGTAGGAGACTTATTTCCAAAGCCGAACAACAAAGAACTTCGACCCCCCTTCGGCAGCGTTCTTCCAACTTTGGTTCTAGAGATCGTAGAGAGTCGTGCGATACCTCGTTTGAAATCTAAGAGTGCTACAAATTGATTGGAAAGCACAGTTTGGCCCTATCTTCCTTGGGTGAGGCTTGGGAGTGACATTGAAACTTTTGGTCATGTTAGAGAGCCGTCAGAGGTTGAGTTTTGTGTTTGGGGCCCCAGCGGGCGAACGAAGCATCGGACGAGGAAACTAAGACCATATTTGGATTCAGCGTCAAATTTTGGATAACCAATGTCTAAACCCCCCTCTTATCGATTGCATATTTACAGGATATATAAGTACGAGTTCGGGAGGGGAATCTCACTAAGCTGAGAAACTGACTACAGGTAAGTCGTTTCTCTTGAGGTCCGATATTTGACTTCTGACTTTTCATTGCTGATATCAGCTAAGGAGTCAGACTTATAGGTTAGTCAGTATAGCATGACTGACCATTTGATGATAGTAGGCCGACATCTTCAAACGGCTATAACTTTGTTTCTACAAGTCCTTTAGACTTGATTCAAAAAACGTTTGACAGCTCATGATGTGCTGTAGGTGGCAGACTACTTATAAACGCTTTATGAATAGTACTAAAATACTGAAAACTTAAATTCGTATTTAATGATGATGATTAAAGTTTCTGAATAAAAAGCAGTCGCTTATAAGTCTCTGCGACTTGGGACGTTTCCTCTTGTAAATAACTCCACCGGTTTTCATGTGAAAATCGGGGCCCGGATACCAACACAGTGACATGACGCACGCTCTGTCCGCCCGAGGTTGAATTTGTGGGTCGAGGCCTTGGAGCAGGGATAAAATCCTCTCTGAGTATTGCCTGTAATGGATTCAAGAGCCTAAGGCCTAGACGACTGCTATCAAAGATTTTGGACTTAGTCTTTCAATGCATATCAGCAAGTAGCATCCTATAAACACTTGCTATCAAATTTTTACTCTATCTTTACAGAATCGTCACTATGACCAAGATGATTAATGCGCGTATGCTCATCGGCAAGTGTAGCTGCGGCCGTATTGCCAGAGGCAGCGAGCTCAAAAAGCACATCAAAAAGGGACAGTGGGCGAGTATGTGAGGAAAGTGTTGTTGAGGGTGTGTGTGCATCATAAGGTAGTAAATGAGGATGGGAGTGATGTAGACTTCATTAGGAACCATAGCCAATGCCCTAGTGGCAATATTAGTATGCAGGGGTTTAAGTCGTGGTTTGAGGGAGTTTTGTTAGATATGGAAGAGGTAAGAGTGGCAGTGGCGACGATTGCGGGTGCGGTGGGGAAGAAAGGTGCTACCAAGGCGACTGATGAGGGTTTGAGTGAGGAAGAAGTGGAGTTGAGAGGGGACATCAAGAAGCCTGATGTTGATGTTGATTTGGATGACGTGTTGGAGGAATTGTTTGGGAACATTGGTGATCTTGAGGAGAAGGGGAAGGATGAGGGAAAGGAAGTGGGTAAGCCGTTGGCGGCATCATCGCCTCGGAGGGAGGAAGGGAACACCAGGAATGAATATGTAAGGATGAAGGATCGATTGAGGGCGGTTGAGGAGAAGAATAAAGTATTAGTGATGCAGAATGAGAAGTTGACTGCGAAGGCTGAAGGGTACAAGGTGACGAGAGAAGAGTTGGAAAGTATGAGGCAGAAGGAGAAAGAGTGGGTGGTGGAAAGGAGTGAGCTGATGAAGAAAGCAAGTTTGGTGAGTAGTCTGCAGGCGAATTTTTTGAGGAAGGATGATGAGATAGATCGGATGCGAAGCGTAGTGAAGGAAACAGAAGAAGTGAAGGGTGTGAACAAGAGGTTGGTGGCTGAAGTGGAGCGATTGCATGAGCGTGAGAAGTGTAGAAAAAGAAGAGTGTATGAAGTCCATCTTCCCCTCTTCGAAAATAATGTGTGCGACGTACCGACAATAACGAGCGACCCCAATCAGACGCAGCAATGCTACGAGGGCGACGGAGTCCGATGTCTCCATATGAACATGGACATCACCGGCGAGCTTGAGGACTTCGTCGTCCGAAAAGTCCGGAAGAAAGTTCCCAGTATGCTACTTCAACATGATCATTTCCTAATCGCATCAAATCTCCTATTCTTTTCCTTTCAGAGTTTTTACATCAACAGTAGGATCTTTTGATCCCGAGAACGCCCTAAACGGCTCTTTTAAGAGCCACACGGAGCAAGAGTGATAGTACCTCCTCGTGGTTTGCTCTGGACAGACTTCGGTCTGACTGAATATATCACATAATTAGAAAGACTGAGTCATGTCTTTGTATCAGAGGGGTATATAAACCATTCCCTCTCTTTCATTTTCATTCTATACTCCATCATGAAAACACCTATGACGACAGTCATCTCTCCTGACAAGCCTCGGCTTAGACCGAGAAATTTATTTGTTGAGTTTCTACGTATGAAAGAGCGAGAGCGAGTCTATAACAATCTTGCTCGAATTGACTCATCAACAACTGACGATGATGCCAATTCAACAGAGTGGGGGTAGATACCGCCCCCTCTAACAGTCAGCTGATAGTGGAGGAGGTCGATGCCGCTGACATAGAGAGATTACAAGTCTCTCTCAGCGGAATCGGTCAAACCTAAGTTTATTCATTTCCCGAGAACGAGCCAACGGTCTTTTTAAAGACCACCATGGGGCAAAATATGATAGTACCTCCACGTGGTTTGCCCTGGACAGACTTCGGTCTGACTGAATCTATCAGACAAATAAAAAATAAAATCACAAAGTTGTATCTGCTATCAGTCAACTTAAACGTTGTATGTTAAGGAGGATTTCGGTATAGTTCTTCCTGTTGGTGGGCGATCTCTCTTGAGACAGCGGATGATATCGTAGTGATAAGTGTGGCAAGGGAATGTGTCATATTTTAGGCCGAAACCTCTGGGGCAACTCATGTTGGGCATTTGACACAGTTCTCAACGTAGCACTTTGAACGCCAATCGGTTGAGTCTTAGCTATCTGCCACAGGTTACTTTTTAAGTTCTCCATTGCGAACGTGATCTGAGAATGAGCCATGAGTTCTTTTAAGAACTGCCTCTATCATTGAGGCTAAATGATGAAGGGATGAAATGGGAGGTCACTCTTACGCCACACGTATACAAAACCACTTTCTATCTTCTCTAATGGTGCGATCTCTTTTGATGGAAAAGTAGACCGATAATGAATGTGTTAACTAACCCCATATCTAAATTCCTCCATTTATTTCCATTTCTAGATAAATACATTGCAAAACAAAGACATGTAGTATGTAGGTTTATTTACAATTGAAGGACATATACTTTATAGCGAGGAAAAGTCAAGTGGAAGAACCTTTAAGTCATTTTAGATTTTGTAGCACCTTGGTCGTTTTAGGGCATCGGGCGCTCTTCTCACGCGCGTTGTTTTTGGTGTAAAATCACCATTGTTCCACACAACTTGCACAATCTTGCCTTTATCACAAGTCTTCTTCTGATCACAGTCTTCATCCCACTCGTCGACCACTTCAAAGATTTTGTTGAAGATCTCTAAGGCGGGAGATGTACCTTCCATCATGAGATAGATGAGAATGAGAAGTGTTTCAATTTTCTGACTTTTATATGTTTTTCAACAATGAATTCCTCAACAACCAATCAGAATGATTCTAATTTAGATGAAGACTACATAAGTCGGAAGATTGTAGCACTCTTATTCACACTATGCGAACTAGCACGCCAAGATGACAAACTCAGAAACACCATGTAATTTTGTGAACGTCAATGAGTGGTGTGATGAAGATAAGTGTGATCAGAAGGTGCGAAAAAGGCAAGACTATAAGAATTGTCTGGGTAGATGAAGAGTGGACACCGAAAACAACGCGCATGAGAAGAGCGCCCGATGCCCCTAAACGTCCAAGGTGCTACAAAGTCTACAATGACTTAAAGGTTCTTCCGCTTGACTTTTCCTCGCTATAAAGTATATGTGCTTCAATTGTAAATAAATATAAAGAACTACATGTCTCTGTTTTTGATATTCAATCCCTTTATCATTTATCCTCAGTGATAGAGGTAGTACTTAGGAAAAAATGATTGTATCTATCATCAACTGGTATGATTTATACTGAGATGTCAAATGATCAGATTTTCACTATGATGTTAATGATTATGTATGCTACATTACCCAGAAATAAGTGAAAACAGACAGATGAAGCAAATAAGCATTTATTAAGAAATTTACAAATAATTTAAAAGTTCCTCGGAAGTCACATTGTCCCATAAATTCTCACAACCACTGCAGTTGCACTTCAACTGCCTTAATCGTTCCTCTGCCGCGACCAACACACCATAGATGTAATTCCATTCCACTTCATTCCGGGGTTGGGATAATGGACTGTACCATCTCCGTATATCATGGAGAAGGTTAATGTCAGTTTCCGTTTTTACATCTTCCTGATTGTAGAGCAGCTTTTTCCATCGCACATAAATCATTTCTAACTCTTCTTGCTCCGTTAGATCTGGTAATTCCAACTTTGGAATATCATCCAGCCTTCTCTGCTTCTCCACCGTTGCCTTCTTCGGAGCGGGAGGGCAAGTTGGCATGCTTGATGCAGACACTGGTGATTGAGTTGTTGGTGAATCCATGACTTTGAAATGTATTTCATAAACTTCATTTCTTAGTCCTTAAGTATAAGCAAGCAACCAATCAAAGTGAATAGCCAATGAATGTTGAGTATGGGAGTACATTAAAGGGAAAAATAGACTAGATTTCATTCCATATTTGAGATATATTAACACTAAGTGAGCTTTTCTCTCCACTCAAATATAATCTAGCGTTGCTGACGTATCCTATTTTGGTTTGAGTCAATTACTACATTCTGACTATCAAAGTATCAGATTTTGACTTAATTTCGTTGATATGGTAAGTTAAAGATTTCATCACTCATCTTCCTTAAACGTTAGGTTAATAGCATCTTTCTCAATTTCAGGCATCTACTTCATCATCAAAGCGCTCCCTTCTCGAGGAAGCTTTACAACTGTTGAGTGAAGGTAGGTTGTAAAAATAAACTATGACTTCAATAGAGATGACAGAATGATTTCTCCTCCAGTTGATGACAGTTCCAACTCAAGTGCGCAGTCACGGGAAGCATCCAAAACATGTGCTGATTGTGGGCATATCTTTACGAGGAAGCGCGATCTCACCCGACACATCAGACAACGTGTGTGTCAACCCAAACCATCATCAATCTCCGGAGGTGAGGATGATTCTATTCAACATATCTCCTTCACTTGTGACTTCTGTTTCCAATCTTTTGAAAAAGGTTTTGAATTATCTTCACATAGACTTCACCACACACACACAAATGATAGTTATAGCAACAGCACCTCTTCTATTCGACTAACTGAAGTATTGCTCAATAATGCAGTGAGAAATTACCATATGGAATCCTCAGAAATTATTGCTGATTTTCCGGAGTGGTTCCGTCAAAATTCAACATTGATAGATGCGCTCTTTCATAATTTAGAGTAGTTTAGAATGTAAGCGCTCATCTACCTTAAAATAAAATATGTTAAAGTTGATTATCATACTAATGAAATAGTACAGAGGTTAGTGTTTTACATACCCTCCTCTCCTGCTACAGAGGTAATCGATAAAGAAGCTTGGTTAAATGTTCACATCCAAGGACTAAAATCAAATATTGATAAATTTGACGAGCGCGATAGTGGTCTAATTTTTGATGGCATAGAATCTGCCAAGTTTAAAATTACTCTATTAGAAACTTACCGTGGTCGAGGCTCCTTCAATCTTTCAAAAACGTTAAGAGCTAAGAATGCAGTCATTTCTGTTGATTGTGAATCACACTGTTTTAAGTATGCGGTATTATCTATTCTCCACTATCATGATGTACAGAACAACCATTTCCGTAGAAGCAAATATCATGAATGGGAGAATGAATTGAAGTTTGATGACTGCAATAGCAAAGACATGAAGTTTAAAGATATAGAGAAATTTGAAAAATTAAATGAAATTAAAATAGTTGCTCACATATGGCAAGAGGGGCTTAAGGGTGTGCGCTACAACAACCGTTCATTAACTTATGATCGGGTAGTCAATCTCCTGCTAGTATATCAAAATGATAGTGAAAATTGGCATTACTGTGGTATTCCTAAAATGACTCGACTGTAGTCCCACTTAACATCTAGAAGAGGAGAGTATTTCATGTGACCGTTGATGCGCCCCTTCTGGTCAAAAGATGAATTTGAAACACATTGTGAATGGTATAAGCAAGGTAAACTGAAAATAGAATGCATGCCCAAAGATAAAGAGTTTTCATATAGAGAGAAAGGTGATAAATTAAGTCCTTTTCGTGTCATCCATGCTGACATGGAATGCTATATTGATGACAACACCCATAGAGCGGCAGCCATATCATGTTATGAGGTATGGCATGATAACTTCAAAAATAAAAATAATAAAATGCAATTCTGGCAAGGTGAGGATTGTATACATAAGTTCTTACAATTCCTCGAAAGCGCTGTCAAATTTCAGCAAAAATATGATGGTGAACTCCAACGCAGATCATTGAATATGTCAGTAGATGATGAAGTAAAATTTGAAAGTTGTAAAGTCTGCCCAAAATGTAATAAAACGTTTGATGAAGATAAAATCAAGAAAGTGCGCGACCATGATCACATCACTGGTAAATTTAGAAACGCGCTATGTACAAGATGTAATTTTTCACTGAGACTGAAACGGCGTACTCTACCCGTTACTTTTCATAACTTCAAAGGTTATGACAGTCATGTGATAATAAAAGGGGGTTAGGAAAAATGAAAGAGTGGAAGTTAAGCGTAATAGCTCAAACGAGAGGACAGTTCATGGCCATGACAGCAAAAGTAGCAGTTGATAAAACTAAAGAAAATAAGACAGTCTATTTTGATATAAAATTTTTAGATTCCTATCAATTCATGGCTTCATCACTAGCATCTCTCGTTCAAAATCTTAAGTCTCTTCCACTAACTCAAAATTTGAAGAAACAATATCCTAACTTGACGGATGAAGTCATCACACGCAAAGGAGTGTTTCCATATGCATACTTTGATAACATCTCTAAACTTAGTGAGATTTCTCTTACATCAATAGACAAATTTAAAAATGATTTGAGTGGTGTAGAATGCAAGGTAGAAGATTACAATCATGCTCAAGTTGCATGGACAAAATTTGACTGTCAAACGTTTAGCGATTATATGATCGCCTATCTAAAATTAGATGTATTTTTGCTGGCTGATGTATTTCAGAAGTTT
The DNA here is from genome assembly GCA_907163375.1 of Prostheceraeus crozeri. Taxonomy (NCBI): domain Eukaryota; kingdom Metazoa; phylum Platyhelminthes; order Polycladida; family Euryleptidae; genus Prostheceraeus; species Prostheceraeus crozeri. Next base: position 133,816 of record CAJQUW010013009.1, read on the forward strand.
CGACGAGTGGCATTAGAAGAAGATAAATTAGATCCTGTTCACTTTGTCAGTCTTCCAGCCATGTCATTCCAGTCTGCTTTTAAAATGACTGGAGAGACCATCCATCTTTTGCAAGATCCAGAGATGGATAATTTATTTGAACGAGGAATTCACGGTGGTCTCACATTTGTAAATAGGCATCAAATAAAATCAAAAATAGTAGATGATGATCAGATTCATCTTAAGTACTATGACCAGAATAATTTATATGGTAGTTCACTGTCCAAACCTCTACCTCACTCTGAGTTTAGCTGGTTGGGTGATACTGATAATGAAATTCAGCATTTCTCCAACCCTTCAAGCATACTAGCTATTCCAGATTATGGTGATTGGGGATATTATCTTGAGATAGATCTTATCTATCCAAATAGTATTAAAAATATAACTGTGGATTTTCCACTTGCACCCGAATCAGGCGAAGTGACTGAAGATATGTTTTCGGACTTTATGAGACAATTTCATAAAGATTTTGAAGGGAGCGGACAGCCCAACTATAAGCCTTGCCGTAAACTTTTCCTTACTCAATTTGATAAAGAAAATTATTTAGTCCACTTCTCCATCTTAAAATTTTATTTAGAAATGGTGATGATTTTAAAAACAGTTCACCACATTATCAAATTTAGACAGAAAGCCTTTCTGAAACCTTATATTGATAGTAACAGCCAGAAACGTGCACTAGCCCAAAATAATTGTGAAAAGGATTTCTATAAATATAAGAATAATAGTATTTTTGGTAAGACGATGGAGGACGTTAGAAAGCGTATTAACTATAAACTTGTGAATCATAATGATAAATTTCAAAAGTTAGCGACATCACCTCTCTTTATTGATAGAGATATTATAGATGATGAGTTGGTTGGTGTTAAAATGATAAAATCAGAAGTAGAGTTGTGCAGGCTCATCTACATTGGACAAGCTGTGTTAGATTATTCCAAGCTTGAAATGTGTCAATTCTTCTACAGAATATTGAAACCATGTCCTCTAATTAAAGACGTGCGTTTGCTGGGCGGTGATACCGACAGTTTCTTTTTAAGTATCGCTGCTCAGAAAGAGCTAAGTTTCAATGAAGTAGGAAAATCTTAAGAAAAATATTTTGATACATCTACAGATCACCCACTATACTCTACTAAAAATAAAGCAAAATTAGGATGCTTTAAAGATGAAATGGCAGGAAAGGAAATCAAGGAAATGATTCTTCTTCGTCCTAAAATGTATTCTATGAAACCAAAAGACTCCAGTGACAGTATGAAGCGCGGTAAAGGCATATCTAAATCGATTGTTGTAAATATGAAACATAGGGTCTATAAGATGGCCTACATAAATAAGAACATAACGTTTGTCAACATGACCATCTTAAAATCAAAGACACATGAGGTGGAAACTCATACATTTAGGAAGCGAGCACTTTCAGCGTGGGAGGATGAGATGTGTTGGATGGGACATAACATATCACTTCCACATGGACATCCTGGCACAAACATATCACCACCCAAAGGAATTAAACTCACACTACCACATTCAGGAGATGTGTAAATAGATTCATTCTTAAATCAGTATGATGATGATGTTTTTTGTTGATATTCATTGTTGCTTCATGTATCGCTTTAGATTGCACTTTCTTGTGAATATAGCCTACAGTCAGTTCATTCCAACTATATCTGTGAAAAGACTTTCCCACTTTGTCAACATTTCTTCAAAACACTTTTTCGTACATATCTTTTTATTTCAATAAAATTTTATAATGACTTTACTTCATTTTCCGAAGCACGAAACTTATGTGGGATGTAGTATCTTTCACATGGATGCACTCATGTAAACCATTTGTAATTTTTAGAGAAATAGACGGGATAGTTTGTTTGATAACAGGATGGTAGAAAATAGGTTTAAACATCTTTTCAACGATTCCATAGGAAGCGTCTTTATCATGAATGAAATTACGTAAAATGTATTATTTTTTCTCACCAACAGAAATAGGTGAAATCAGATCACTTTGAATGTAGAGATGTTGTTCATGTTTATCAAGTGTCATTGGTATTCCTACACCAATCGTGTATGAAGTAGCAAACTTATCTTGTAGCAATGAAAAGCCAAAGAGTTCTTTCAAATTGTTACTCAATTGACATTGAATGTGATCACCCAGCTTCAGAACAGCACTTTGATTTTTAATTGAAAACGAAATGTGATGTGCCTTTGCATCATATCTACTTTTCAACACTTTCTTCAACTTATGTTGTATATTGGGATTTATGACACGAATAAAGTTTTCAACTGTATTGTATAGACTCGGCATTGTATTGATACTAACTTTAGTTTCTTGATAAGATTGGTAAATTTTCTTGATGCGATCACCATAGATGTCCACCCACCATTCATCATTAACTGAATCAGTTCTAGTGCGATATTCATGAGAAGCATAAACCAAACCGCTTCCAATAATAGGCGATACATCTGTCTTACAAAATGACTCAAGGTTGGAGAGAAATAAACTGTAAGTTTGTCATTATATTTCTGAATAACAAACTTATCCTTCCGAGCCATGACTTTCTCTCCATACTTCTTATCCACAGTCTCATTCCATCGTTTTACTAACTCAATAAGTGTCAAAGGCTTGACACCACGCTTTTTCAAAATGATGCGTTCTTCACATTCTACAACATCTTAATCAAATATTTTAAATTTATAATGAAATTTGTTTATTCGGTTTGAATAGATTTTGTAACATTTGCAATAGCCATTGATGTCAGATGCAGACTGTGTCCAAAACCGAGATGTGGATAGAATTCATTATCCAACTTCAATGTAAGACCTTTAGTAAAAGAGTGAAAACGATAGAAATGTCTCCTATACCATTCATAGATAGTAAACTCATAAACTTCCTGACCCTTATTTTTCATAATAGAAGCATTGCCACTATTGAATGCCTTAATGATTTTATCTTCATCTGATGATCCATAATAATCTGATTCTAACTGATTTCATTCATAATTCCACTTTCCATCCGATGTTAAATTGTATGGAAACTTGAATGCATTATTCATCGTTATTCCATCATGGGTGCGAGGAGTCAATACTATTTCTTCCAATTCATTCACATTCTGAATATTACTATCATAACAAATGCTGGAAACACCTACTTCCCATTCACCTTCCAGAAGTAATGGACGATTTAATTCTACTCGATAGTTTGATAGTTTATTATTGGGAGATTTATTCATAGATGCATTACTGGGTAAGTAGATTAGAAACGATTCCTTATTTTCACTTTCCATATCATTCACATTGGAAGCATATATTTCCACACGTTTGCATTAATTCTTCATTCGAAAATGGAGTGTGATACTTGTCACAGCATCTTTATGAAAAGGAATCAACGCACCAGCATCGTCATAAATTGCAATATCAATTTGTGGTATATAGTTCGATTTCAAGTTTGTATAGTGCACTTTCTGAAAAGTATGCTCAGATAGAGTACTATTGCTTTTTGGTTGGTAGGGTATCATTGCTAGAAGTGGAGCTTCAACATCTCCCACACGTACATCTTCACCAATATTGGAATATATCTGAAAATAGTTAATACGACGCGATAGCGATATGCTCGCGCCAGCTTTTGGTACAGTGCCACCTTTAAAAGTATTTTAAGTTTAAAAGGATCAGCCACTACTCGACGAATGTATACTGTAATATCTTTCACATCAGTTTTAAATTTCAGAACTGAAGCAAATGCATTCAACAAAAATTCAGGCTTATTCAATGTAAGTTGGAGTCGCATACTGGTATTACAGAGTAAAAATTTTGATTGTCTGAAGAAGTCTAAATTAAGGGGACCATATAGCTGACATACTTTACTACCTTTAATCAAAGCGGATCGCTTTACAAAACCAGTGTTTGTCTCACTATCAAATAATGCTGATTGATCTCTATACCATTCCATTGTTTCCATATGACTGTTTTGAGCTGCTGGATGAAACTGTGATAGAGCATTCAAATATGCTTTTTAGGGATAATCGATTTGACCACCTTCCACCTGTTGCTCTCCAATAGTTAGAGAAACATCGCGAAATAATGTAGCCAGCGGTAAATTGTTCAGACCAAATTTATGTGCATCTTCAATTTTAGTTCCATCTTCTTGTTGAATTCTAAACCTCACATCAACCATCGCATAACTCAAATCAATGTAATCATCGCTAGCGCCAGGAATAACAAATTCAATAGGACCAGTATTCTCAGCTGTTCGAGGAAGATAATCTACAATACTTGAACTAAGAATATCTGTCTGTATTGCTTGTTAATCAAACAAACAAAAGCCTGAAGTTTTGCACTCCATGATTAGAAGTTATGACAGCGTCGTCGTTTAGCACTTGATGAAGGATTACAGCGCGCGCGACGTTTCCGTGAATGCCTTTTCTTAGCTTTGGTTGAAGTTCGCTTCTTATCACCTCCGCCCTGTTTTCTTCTTCTTCTAACATTCATTCGTTTAGGTGCTTTCTTTTGTTGAGTAGCATTGAAAGTTTGCTGTAATGTTCTTAAACCGCGTTCCTTCCCACGATTTAGTAAAGTACTCTTTACATTTTTACCACTGGTAATATCATTAACAACAGCATTATTGAAAAAGGTTCGTTTTAAAGATCTTCCGACAGTAGATAAGAGAGGTGCTACAAAAGATTTCAGCGCACCAAATATGCTACCTCCACGTTGACAGCGGGTGCCGCTGTAAATTGTTCCCACGCCACTTAGATAGGAGGGGCGTGAATAAAACGGTGCAGTCGGATTCATAACTTAGACCATTACAAGTTATACATAATAGTCATTACAAGTTATATCTTTGCATACATCACTGACGATCGCGTAGATGAAAGATGTCTGCACGACGCATCCAAGAGTTCATACTTGAAGGATAACCGACCCATTTAACAAGACACCATTCTTCACCTTGTCGTTTCTTACTTCGAATGATTTTCTCTACTAAATATGTTTCACTTTGAGTGACCAACTCAATCTCATCACGATAAAAGCTACCATCAATTTCTTCATTATCGTAATCACTCAACTTGTAAGTTGTTCGGGAATCTTTTTTATTGGTACTTGAAACTGAAAATTTCTTCTGTCCAATTCGGGAGATAACCTTTGGCTAAAACACTCTTCACTTTTGATATGCGAACTTTATCACCTATTTTCACATCACTTTTTGCATTATTACGCTTGCGTTGGAATGTCTCACGCACTCTATCTACGTTGTCAGCATTCACATCCGCTGGTCTGAGTCCAAAAGAGCGATGAATAGAGTGATTGTAGGCATGTAGCGTATCTTGTAGAACCTTTGTCCAATTTTGTGTTAGGTTGGCAGTGAAATGTCTCCACAAGCGATTTTTTAATGTGCGATTAAAACGTTCAACTAGTGCAGCCTTATAAGCACTCTTTACACTAAACAGCTCAATATCATATCTCTCAAATAATCTTCCCGCATGCTGATTTTCGAACTCTTTTCCTTGATCACTCTGAATTCTCTTTGGAATACGACCCTCTCGGAAAATTGGCTGGAATGCCTTTGTTACTCGTTTACCTTCTTTAGTTTTTAAAGGTTCAGCCCGCGCATAACGCGAGAAAATATCAATTACGGTTAAGATAAAATTGTGTCCCGAGTTATGTTTTGAAATAGCAGCAACGTCACACAAATCTGCTTGCCACTGTTCATCAATGTCATGAGCAATATAATGACGGATCCGGTACTTCTTTTTCGTTTGTTTGTGGAGTGTATATGTAGCTTGACCCTTTTAACCATTGTTGAACTTGTGAGTGTGGAAGACCGATCGCTTTTGACAATTTCTTTATAGATGCAAATCCTGCAGTATGTTTTACATCATAATATATTGACTTTAAAAGTTCATCCGATGACGACTGACTCTTCCTCCTTCTTCTCATGTTTTTGCTTTCTTACCTTTTTGCATTTACAGCAACCACTGGATTTATTGGATTTACGTTTACAGTGCTTAGGAGTCTCATTGTGAGAGCTGACACAGCAAGTAAAAGTGACAGTTACATCCGGCGGCTCATTGCATGGTAAGCAACACATCTGCTTCATATTAATAGTCTGAGAACATGTATTTCTTTGGAGGAGTTCTTCTACGTCGTTCTCTTCCCCTTGCTTGCTTGATGGGTGTGGGAGGGGATCTAGAAGGTGATCTCTTAAACCAATTCCTTGGCATTTTCATTTTACTCTTAACCGGTGAAGTAGCATCAACTGCTGAAATAGAATCAAGTTCTTTTAATGTTTCATTACTCAAAGCAAATTTTGGAACATTGTGCTTTTTCAATAGTTTAAGAAAGTAAGACCAACCAGGTGGGACATAGCCTTGACGGCGCTTTCTGTGTGTTACATACTGAATCAAGTCTTAATAACGTGAAGCGTTAATAATTTCATTTTCATCGGAAATGATTTCACCTCTATCATTCACAGTGAGATATGGTTCAATGCTGTTGAAAAGGGACATTGCATGTGCGCGAGATGCTAAAGGTGTAGCAGTCGAAACAGAGTCAGGCATCTTATTCTTCAAACTTTTTAATTCTTCAACAGTTTCCGATTGTAATAATACAGCACGATGTGAAGCTTTGATATGCGCATTTTTCTGATAATTTAATTCATTCTTATAAATTTGATTTGCGAGAGGTTGTCTTACTTGTTGAATGGCAGTCAATTGCACATATTCATCCTGAGGAATAACAACCATGCGAGAATAAGAACTCATAGTTTGTAGATAATCATAGGCTCTTTCAAAATATCACTTCGAAATCTAAATTCTTCTGGACACTCTTGTGTAAAATCAACAAATAAGTAACCGTGTGGTTTTTCAGTTGCTGCTTGAAAAATTTCAATTAAGGCTTTTGAACCCCTTGCCGCAACTTGTCGTGCTAAAATTTCAAATTGACTTCTATCTCGTGGATTCATAAAAATAGCGTAATAGTGTGTATTCAGGTTTCGTGTGCGGGCTTCTTTCCCATCAGTGATATAGATTATAAAGCATCTTTTGTGATGTTCTGCTCGTGTGAACATATCTGTGACATCTTTAGAATTCTTGCTTTCTTTTAATAAATCATCCAATACAACGACATCATTGGACTGAATCTTATCCACTGGAATAATTCCTTCATTTCGAATAAAGTTACGACGTTGCAATTCCTGAAAGAGTGACGGTTGATAAATGCCATAACACCAAATCACTCGATTGATAGGTTCCCTAAACAACTCTTTTCTTTTATCTAGCAAATTCAGCGTGAAAACAGTTTTACCTGCATGGGATGGACCTGATACAGTCAGAACTTTATCACATTGAAGTCTGAAATCCATTTTAATACTTTGGGATTCAATATTTGCATAATTAACGCTTAGGATTAAAGATCATACCCAATAGGTCACCTACTACAGGAGCTAACAGCGGAAGTAACACTGAAAGGAAACCACCCTTTTGTGTTAGAGTTTTCCTCTTTCTTTGAAGGGTAACTTTAGGACTGGAGATGAATCGCAATTTCGTAGTATGTCGCTTAAGTAACTTTCGCTGTTGTGGTGATAATTTCTTTGTCCTCAAACTTCTCACATGAGAAATAATTTCTCGAATAAATTCATCATAAGCATGTCGTATAGCATTATATCGCTGATTTTTTTTCATTCGTTAAAGAGCTCGAATGGCCTCAAAAAATTTTGAAGACTTTCGACTTTTGCGTTTCGCCATTTTTCTCTTAACCATTGTTACAACTGGATTTTTCCACATTTGCATAGGTGCTAACTTTAATGACAGAAGTGACACTCAAAATGTGACTGCATTGACAAAGTTGAATACAGTATCGCATGAAACAGCGCTGCAGAAAGTATGCTTACATCTCTTAAAAATACGTTCTTCACTTCCATCCTTTCGTTTACATACATCGCACATATTTTCACTCTTTCTAACAACTTCTAAAGCAAGTCTTTTTGAAGACATGAACTTGCTAGCATTTTCTAAATAATAGACACATGTGCAGAAGGAATATACTTCGAGAGTAAGCAGACACAACTCAAAAACTAATTGTGATACGATCATGTACCATTGCATCTTTAAGTTTCTTTTATAAAAAGTTGAATGCGAATATGTGAAATCGCTTCAATCACTAAACTGCCACCATGATGGTTAAATGCATCAAGACGTTGAGCAATTTTTCCCATATGTCTTTCAAAAGATTCTTCAGGATTATCTACAACTTCCATCGAATAAGAAGCAAAGTGGAAGAAACGATCTTCTACCTCTTCTTTCTCAAAATGACTGAAATGAATTTTTGCAACTAATATCGCCATTACAATTCTATTAGAAGATGTATCCATTAATTTCAAAAATAGAGTGCTAGTATCACCAATAATTGATTTGATGTTGATCTCATCTTTATGAAAAGTTATCACATAATCTTGAATAGTTCCCTTTAAGCTTTGTCTATGAAAACTTAATGTTCCACAATCATTTCAGAAAGACATTCTTATCCTTCATCTATCCCACCCGTTGCATGAAAATGACAAATCTCTTCATAAAGCATTTAATTAACGACTTTAACAAGCATGCATTACAAATTTTGGGTTTGAAACAGATAAAATAGATACAGTTGGTAGCTATCATATAAAGAGCAATGATGACCAAACATTACTTTAGCAGTGTTGAGATATGGAGGAAAAAAGCATTGATTATGAATGTAGCGACTACAACGAACATTTACAATAGGAACACTCAATTCCTTAAAACGTTTAGTGACTTCACGATAGTGTTGATTAACTCTACTATCCCAAGGTGGAAGTAGAATATCGTTGATGATTAGATTTGGAAATAGTTTCTTCTCCTTAGTAGGATCATTGCAAAAGATACATACAACATTAAAAGCTGCTAACCATCTTTTAAAGTCAATAAGAAGAGCACATTCATTAGAAAAGCCATAGTCTTGCAAGTATTGCTGATTAAGTCCATGGATGTGTTTTCTCGCACAGCTATCAGCGTTGGGATCACACTTGGCATGTTGATGGTAGACACTAACAGTTTGATACGACCAATTGTCCATAGCAATAGCACTGAGCTCCTGTATAGGTTCACCCTCCCAATCCATAAAAATGATGATAGATGACTAAAAAGGAAATTACAAATTTTTACTCATCTGATGAAGAGTCCTATAACATATTACAAAATTGTCATAAGGTAGAGATAGGTAAGGACTACTGATTCTCCTTCTTTGGCTTGCGTTTAGCAGAAGCATTCTTCTCTGACTTGCGCTTTGTACCTCTCTCGTTGAGGATTTGATCAATAATGTCATGAACGTCTGGTTGCTTTGGTATATATAGGATGGATTGAGCATGCATCAACATAGAGGCTAATTTGTTGTTCTGGTGATAGCCATAATATATTCCACTGATAGCAAAACCAATATTCCAAGTGCCTTCTGCGAGGTCTTCACATCTGATGGGTGTCACTTCATCTCCTTCCTTTTTATAGTATGAGCACCAATGCGATAGTGGTAAAGAAAGCTTTTTACTATCCCATATCTTTCTATATGGAGTATCATTGTCGTCTCTCGCCTTCCATTCCTTGCTAAGGGGAGTAGGGATGTCCATATTTAATGTTGCAAACTCTTCAATAATATCGAGTTGGCGACCAATGTATGGATTCACAGGAATGACTACGTAGTCCCCATACTTAAGTTCTTCGTGTTTAGCCCTATGACGCTGGAAACAACTCAGCTAGACCCGACATTGTCCAAAAAGTCCAAATCCTCCGTCCATTTTTACGTACGAGGCTTCGTTTAGCCGCTACAGCCAGTTTCTCACTCAAAAACACGCAAAAGAACACCTAAACCACACCTACACCCAAGAAACACAACATGTCGACGCAGAACTTCATCAGGAAACCAAATCTAGACACAAAACAACCCTACACACCAAGAAACAAAGACCGCCGCCCAAGAACAACCACGACGGTCGACCACGACACACCCGGCCGGTCGATCCAGAACCGCACCAACCCAACTCGCGCTCCGGAGGGGGGGGGCGCTGTGCGCAGTTGGGAGGATCCTTACTACTTACTCCTGCCCGTGTGCTCAAATTATGTGAGTTTCGAAAATCAAATACTGACTATTTTCTAGTTGCATTGTCAGCTCAGAATTTCGATTTCTTGTCGACCCTTTCATCTGTGGACGACAAATGTGATTACTTTATCACTGTTTCAATACTGCGAAATCTGTTATTCCATCCAAATATGTCATAATGTCGTCAAGCGACAAGCCCTGGGTTACGCCTCTTTTGAAAGAACTTACAAATCAAAATGGTCAGCTTTTCGGAATAAAGACTGGTCCCTATTCATGCACCAGAAAGCCAAGGTAAAGACAGAGATATCAAAGGCAAAACGTCTGTGGTCAAATCGACAAATTGATTCTGATAAGAATATAGGGGAGGTTGTCAATGAATTAAATGGGAAGTCAAATCGCAACGATTTTGAATCAATTATCCGGAATTTTGGAAATGTTAAAGGTTTCATCTCTTCACTTGATGGGAAATTTTGCAACAGCTACAACACGGATATTTCTCAGAACAGATTTGATGTAATTGATGACAATAAATGGGGCCCCGAATTTTCCGTTCGAAATGTTCCCTGTCAATTATCCAAGATAAAATGTGGTAAATCTTCGGGTGGGGATGGCATTCCAAACTTTTTGCTGAAAATCAGTGCTGAATTAAATTGTTATCCGTTACATGATATTTTCTGTTCCTCCATAATAGCAAGGACTTTTCCGAAACGATGGAAAGTTGGAGATGTGGTCCCTACTCGGAAAGAAAGGAATCCTTTAATCAGAGATTTTCGTCCCATCTCTCTTTTACCAACACTCGCAAAAATTTCTTGCGAGAACGTTGGACGTTTTGTTTTGCAATCTGTTCAATCGCAACTGATTTCTTCATTTGGACCGAATCAGCACGCCTACCACACTAATGGCTCCACCGACACCATCTTGGTATCCACACATGACTCAATTACATCTTATCTTGAGACTTCTGATGTTAAAGCAGTTCCTATGACTTGCCTAGATCTGTCTAAGGCATTTGAAAAAATACACCATGGAAGCCTCATTGATCTTCTGACTTCAAGGAACATTGAGAAAGGTTTTATTCTGTGGCTGAAAAACTATCTGTCTTTCAGATCTCAAAGAGTAAAAGTCTATAATTCGTATGGCCCTGCTTTTCTTTCAGGGGTACCTCAAGGGTCAATTTTAGGACCATATCTTTTTGCAAGTTACATGGGTTCCCTGAATGTACCGCCTCCAGGTAATATTATAATGTATGCCGACGATATAACTGCTTGAACCTTTGCCTGCTTCTCTCAACATTAATGAATATTATGATTCTCAATTATTCTGAATAAACACTTCACCACCACCACCATCATCTGCCGAACTCGAATAATTGCGTCTTTCCTTCTCCGCATCGCAATCAAAGCATCTTCTGAGCTGTGACACTGAAGAATCATTTTGCTCAGAGAGAATCTCCTTTCTACACCAGCGTTTGCATGGCTGAGTGTCAATAAGCATTTTATCAATGCCTCCAGTTGGGAGTAGTGGAGGACTTCCGAACTCCGATCTTGCTCTGATTATGGGTGCTGCAGACCTTGCTCAAAAATGATCGATTCCAACAAATTGTTTTTCATAACAATTTAGCACTAAGTCCGTCTAACCTAGCTTGCCCGCTCTCCAATATGATGCTTGAGAGTGATTTCTTGGCTTGATATTGGCATCACTAGTACGCCACTTTCCTGGAACCGAATCTATCTGATACTGACGTCACTGAGTGCGCACCAGATCACAAAGATCTTCAGAAGTGGCACTTGCACCAGCATTAAACACATATTGGAGATGAAACTTCAAACAACGAGTCGGTATGATACTAAAATCGTGATTTGGTGATATGGCGCGTCATTCATAAGCATTTCTTGTGACGAGCATGATGAGCCTAACTGGCAAAAAGCTGGATCCTGCTGTGATATTTTACTGGAAAAAATTACGGAAAGTTATATCTGAGAGGCGAGCTTGAGTTTGCCCAACCTTTGTTTGCAAACTAGAAAGATTCATCTATTTTCTTCTCATACCTGTTTGTATTATCCGTCATGACAAATAAACAAACATATTATCAAATGAATGTGTCTTGTGGCTTATGACTTAATGGCTCATGGCTTAGAGCTTGTGGCTCATGAAGGATCGTGACTAGGGTTCGCAGCCAGGGCTCCACGATCTTTTAGCCCGGGTTCGAGCCAGGCTTTACTGTCGATTCTCGGGCTTAGTCCGGGCTTTAGAGCCTGGCCGGACTGTAAGAAATAGCCCGACTTTCTAAAACTGACAGCTCTATCTTAACTGTGCAATGAAATTCTAGTGAAAAATTGCTGAAAGAACGATTTCTCATTCGCCCGCAAACAGGGAGAATTCATCAAATGTACTGACATGTATTGGATGCGCTGTCAGTCGCATTGCACTGATGACATCAGATTTAGAAAATTATTGTCCCGGTTAGATTTAAGGGCATTGGCTGGCAGGAGAATACATATGCCTCACTGCTGGTGGAATGGGCACACATTATGATGATGCAACGTAAAGATGTAATTAATGTTAAACAACTCGTCAAGCTTTCGGAAATCATTCTACATAAATGTCTTAAGTCAGTGGCGTCGCCAGAGGGGCTACCGGGCGGACCCCCGGGCACCGAGACCGCGTCGAAAAAAAGAAAATTAATTTCTAATATCGGGCGCTTTCATCATTTTCTCTGTCGAGAAGCGCGCGAAAATCAGCTAGCTAAGGTACCTGATTCATCTGAATCTTGAGATAACAAAGAAATTAGTATTTAACGCGGAACTCAATCAGCAAAAGCATGGATTCATTTTGTTTACACAAGAGCATGAATGGTGATTGAGTGAGATTGGGCGCTGGGCGCACTGATTCTTATTATGACTGATGTTCGCTTGAATCCACAGAATCAAATATTTTGTTTATCTGCTTCGGTTTGCTAGAAGTGTGACTAATACGAAATCGCCAGCACATCGAGGAACCTATTAACCTATCCCTGCCGAGGATCTAAATATAGTACGCAACATTTTATGTTCAAACTTTTGGTATATGCGAAAATTTGTGTAGATTTTAGTTCCAATAAAAATTTTACATTACAGAAAAAACAGATTTCACTTTTTGTTATAGTTTTCTATTGCAGGCAAAAATTAATAGTCAATTTATTTTCAAATTTTCGAAAATCATGGAGCCTCGTCCGAAGTAAGTAAATTTCAAAGTGAATTTTGATATATAAAAGTTTCAAATGTTATATACTTGTTTAGTGAAATATCTATTTCCTCATAATTATGACTGTTAAGTTCAATTCAGCGGAATTAACTGATTATATTACAATGTACGAGTATGTCAATAGTCTAAATATAGACTCTGGGATGTTGTGTTACAGAAAGTAGTCTAAATGAATCCAGTTTTCATCATGAATTCAATTTTTTTCTCACAATTGTTTGCTTAAATTAGGGCCTATGGTCATTCATTTATATTCATGTTGCACCACAATTGGTTTAGGCATTATCACAGTAAGCTCAAGTCTTTGAAAACCCGCCATAATACTTTGTATATAGCCTATATGTTTAGATCGGTTAGGTAGCCTATATTTGTTAGATTGATTTGATATAGGTATCCGAACACGTGTACGGTAATTACGAGGTAGTTCAAGAGTACGGTTCAACTTGATCTTCTGTTGGGAGTGAGGTATAGATAATGGATAGGAGCAAAAGAAAATTGGAATTCTGCATCAGGTGAGATTCAAACTAAAAATGTTGACGTATTGTGAAAGTTACTAGTGTCGTAACCCCTACACTATGGGATCACTGATATTTCGGAAGTTTCAATAAAATACGTTAGTTATTCCTCACTCTCAGGTCTACTGATAATTAATTTTTAGTACCATCAAATTTTTTTATTCTGATCAAAAGTATTTCATTTCAGGAGATTGGCGTTACTCGACGCATTAGGTAAAATGGAGATGAATCCGGAATCAATTTCTGGGATATACATTACTCCACCCGAAAATCTTAGCAATGATGCTGATGCAATAACGAGGACGATGAAGTCGACAGTGGTCCTCCGCCGTCAAAGAAAAGAAGAAAATGGTCAAAAGTTGATATTGAAATGTTGCCCGATAGCTATGAGTGCGATGAGATAACTATACAAAGTTTTACTTCCAAAACACCAGTAGAATGCTTCCAGTTGATGTTTGATGATAAGGTATTTGAATGTATTATCCAGAATTCAATCAAATATGCTCAAATGAAAGGCAAGCCAGATTTCACAACTGATGTCAACGAAATGAAAATTGTGCTAGCTGTGCTTTTGGTATCTGGCTATTTATCTCCAATAAAACGCAAATTTTATTGGGCATCTTCAAGTGATACTGACAATGTTTCAATTTCATCAGCCATTACACGAAACCGATTTGAAGAATGCTTGAGTTGTTTACATGTAGCAGACAATAATGATCTATCCCAAAATGACAAATATGCTAAACTCCGTCCACTTGTTGACAAACTAAGTGAAAACTTCAAGAACAATTTTGTACCATTTTCTCATAATGTTGACGTAGATGAAGCTATGATACCGTATTACGGTAGGCATCCTTGCAAGCAACATACTCGTATGATGGGAAAACCTATCAAATTCGGGTTCAAAAGTTGGTGTCTAAATGACCCTCACGGCTATCTAATCGTATTCGACTTGTATCAAGGCAAGAGTGAAAATTACGTTGTACATGATCCCAAATTTTGGTAAAGGAGGAAATGTTGTACTTGGCCTATTGAAAGAGTTACCCGAATCTTTGAAAGAGAGGGTTCGAATATACATGGACAATTTCTCTTCATCAGTCGACTTATTCCTGCATTTGAAAGCAAATGGTTGCGGAGCTACGGCACTGTTAGAGCCAATCGTTGTAAAGAAGCCATACAAGACATCAAAGATGTCAAGAAATGTGATCGTGGCTACTTTGATCAATCTTCAACTTCGGATGGCCTCTTGTGTATTACATACAGAGACAATGGTGTGGTAACCCTTCTGTCAACCATCGATGCAGTGAATCCACTCAAGATACAATAAACTTTCAAAGACCAAGATTCGAGTGATTCGAGTAAGAACCAAACACAGTATCACAATACAACAAGTTTATGGGAGGAAAAGATCGTATGGACAGGAGTATTAGTGATACAAGAACCTCGATCAGAATGAAGAAATGGTGGTTTTGTATTTTGTCATGGTTACTTGATGTCTCCGTTCATAGTGCTTGGCTTCTGTGTCGTGATGTTGGGAAAAACAGTCACCCTAATGGAATTTCGACAATGTATTGCATTGTCTTACCTGAACACATGTAGGTGTCCGTGATTATCTATGATCATGTAATCAATAAATAGATAGTATATTATCATTTTAGGTGCTGTGGAATCAAAGAGGAAACCTTTGAGAAAGCAGCAGCTGGATCGATGAGTTTGTGAGAATTCGAGATATGATCAAACGGGTCACTTCCAATGGAGATATGGCTCGCAGATCAGATACGCAGCCTCCGGATGTCTACGAAGGACAATTTACAAATGCAAGAAGTGTTCAGTCGGACTTTGCATCGAATGCTTTGCAGAATTTCACTATAGAGAATTGAACGATTGATTTGTATATGGATTTGATTTGTAGACACAAGTAGTAAGGATCCTCCCAACTGCGCACAGCGCACCCGCTCTGGAGCGCGAGTTGGGTTGGTGTGGTTCTGGATCGACCGGCCGGGTGTGTCGTGGTCGACCGTCGTGGTTGTTCTTGGGCGGCGGTCTTTGTTTCTTGGTGTGTAGGATTGGTTGTAGGGTTGTTTTGTGTCTAGATTTGGTTTCCTGATGAAGTTCTGCGTCGACATGTTGTGTTTCTTGGGCGTAGGTGTGGTTTAGGTGTTCTTTTGCGTGTTTTTGAGTGAGAAACTGGCTGTAGCGGCGAAACGAAGCCTCGTACGTGAAAATGGACGGCGGATTTGGACTTTTTGGCCAATTTTGGGTCTAGTAGAGTTGTTTCCAGCATCATAGGTCTAAAAATGAAGAACTTCGACCCCTTCCCCCCTCGGCAGCGATCTTCCAACTTTGGTTCTAGAAATGGTAGAGAGTCGTGCGATAGCTCGTTTGAAAGCTAAGAGTGCTACAAATTCATTGGAAAGCACAGTTTGGCCCTATCTTCCTTGGGTGAGGCATGGGAGTGACATTGAGACTTTTGGTCATGCTAGAGCGCCGTCAGAGGGTTTTTGAGTGAGAAAGTGTCTGTAGCGGCAAAACGAAGCCTCGTACGTGAAAATGGACGGCGGATTTGGACTTTTTGGACAATTTTGTGTGTAGGAGACTTATTTCCAAAGTTGTAGGCCGAACAACAAAGAACTTCGACCCCCCTTCGGCAGCGTTCTTCCAACTTTGGTTCTAGAGATCGTAGAGAGTCGTGCGATACCTCGTTTGAAATCTAAGAGTGCTACAAATTGATTGGAAAGCACAGTTTGGCCCTATCTTCCTTGGGTGAGGCTTGGGAGTGACATTGAAACTTTTGGTCATGTTAGAGAGCCGTCAGAGGTTGAGTTTTGTGTTTGGGGCTCCAGCGGGCGAACGAAGCATCGTACGAGAAAACTGAGACCAGATTTGGAATCAGCTAGATGTCATTGGCCAATGAGGAGCACATCCAATGAGAATCCAGCATTTCTCTATAAATAATGAGGTTTTCAGAGTGACAATCATTCTATCTTTGAGTCGCACAGGTGTCGGACGCACGTTCTCCCTCTACATTCCTATTATATTATCCATCTGAAATGGTAAGTCGGAACCTTCCTTCCTCTCCTTCCTTGAGTGTTAACTTAATAGCATCTCTTTTATTTTCAGGCATCTACTACATTTACTACATTTACAGGACCAGATAGTGTTCAGACGTTACAAGGATCTCTACAATCAGATCGTCTTATGTTGAGGCCAGTAGAAGAGACAACAAAGGTACATAATCCTACCCAACTACAGCGTAAATTTAGACAAGCCATACGTTATTGCGATCATAGTATAGTATTGCAAACGGGAATGATTCCTTCCACTGAAGTGAAGATATTGAACAATCAGTATGGGGACTACGTAGTCATTCCTGTGAATCCATACATTCGTCGCCAACTCGATATTATTGAAGAGTTTGCAACATTAAATATGGACATTCTTACTCCCCTTAGCAAGGAATGGAAGGCGAGAGACGACAATGATACTCCATATAGAAAGATATGGGATAGTAAAAAGCTTTCTTTACCACTATCGCATTGGTGCTCATACTATAAAAAGGAAGGAGATGAAGTGACACCCATCAGATGTGAAGACCTCGCAGAAGGCACTTGGAATATTGGTTTTGCTATCAGTGGAATATATTATGGCTATCACCAGAACAACAAATTAGCCTCTATGTTGATGCATGCTCAATCCATCCTATATATACCAAAGCAACCAGACGTTCATGACATTATTGATCAAATCCTCAACGAGAGAGGTACAAAGCGCAAGTCAGAGAAGAATGCTTCTGCTAAACGCAAGCCAAAGAAGGAGAATCAGTAGTCCTTACCTATCTCTACCTTATGACAATTTTGTTATATGTTATAGGACTCTTCATCAGATGAGTAAAAATTTGTAATTTCCTTTTTAGTCATCTATCATCATTTTTATGGATTGGGAGGGTGAACCTATACAGGAGCTCAGTGCTATTGCTATGGACAATTGGTCGTATCAAACTGTTAGTGTCTACCATCAACATGCCAAGTGTGATCCCAACGCTGATAGCTGTGCGAGAAAACACATCCATGGACTTAATCAGCAATACTTGCAAGACTATGGCTTTTCTAATGAATGTGCTCTTCTTATTGACTTTAAAAGATGGTTAGCAGCTTTTAATGTTGTATGTATCTTTTGCAATGATCCTACTAAGGAGAAGAAACTATTTCCAAATCTAATCATCAACGATATTCTACTTCCACCTTGGGATAGTAGAGTTAATCAACACTATCGTGAAGTCACTAAACGTTTTAAGGAATTGAGTGTTCCTATTGTAAATGTTCGTTGTAGTCGCTACATTCATAATCAATGCTTTTTTCCTCCATATCTCAACACTGCTAAAGTAATGTTTGGTCATCATTGCTCTTTATATGATAGCTACCAACTGTATCTATTTTATCTGTTTCAAACCCAAAATTTGTAATGCATGCTTGTTAAAGTCGTTAATTAAATGCTTTATGAAGAGATTTGTCATTTTCATGCAACGGGTGGGATAGATGAAGGATAAGAATGTCTTTCTGAAATGATTGTGGAACATTAAGTTTTCATAGACAAAGCTTAAAGGGAACTATTCAAGATTATGTGATAACTTTTCATAAAGATGAGATCAACATCAAATCAGTTATTGGTGATACTAGCACTCTATTTTTGAAATTAATGGATACGTTTTCTAATAGAATTGTAATGGCGAGATCAGTTGCAAAAATTCATTTCAGTCATTTTGGGAAAGAAGAGGTAGAAGATCGTTTCTTCCACTTTGCTTCTTATTCGATGGAAGTTATAGATAATCCTGAAGAATCTTTTGAAAGACATATGGGAAAAATTGCTCAACGTCTTGATGCATTTAACCATCATGGTAGCAGTTTAGTGATTGAAGCGATTTCACATATTCACATTCAACTTTTTATAAAAGAAACTTAAAGATGCAATGGTACTTGATCGTAGCACAATTCGTTTTCGAGTTGTGTCTGCTTACTCTCGAAGTATATTCCTTCTGCACATGTGTCTATTATTTAGAAAATGCTAGCAAGTTCATGTCTTCAAAAAGACTCGCTTTAGAAGCTGGTTGCAAGAGTGAAAATATGTGTGATGTATGTAAACGAAAGGATGGAAGTGAAGAACGTATTTTTAAGAGATGTAAGCATACTTTCTGCCAGCGCTGTTTCATGCGATACTGTATTCAACTTTGTCAATACAGTCACATTTTGAGTGTCACTTCTGTCATTAAAGTTAGCACCTATGCAAATGTGGAAAAATCCAGTTGTAACAATGGTTAAGAGAAAAATGGCGAAACGCAAAAGTCGAAAGTCTTCAAAATTTTTTGAGGCCATTCGAGCTCTTTAACGAATGAAAGGAAATCAGCGATATAATGCTATACGACATGCTTATGATGAATTTATTCGAGAAATTGTTTCTCATGTGAGAAGTTTGAGGACAAAGAAATTATCACCACAACAGCGAAAGTTACTTAAGCGAAATACTACGAAATTGCGATTCATCTCCAGTCCTAAAGTTACCCTTCAAAGAAAGAGGAAAACTCTAACACAAAAGGGCGGTTTCCTTTCAGTGTTACTTCCGCTGTTAGCTCCTGTAGTAGGTGACCTATTGGGTATGATCTTTAATCCTAAGCGTTAATTATGCAAATATTGAATCCCAAAGTATTAAAATGGATTTCAGACTTCAATGTGATAAAGTTCTGACTGTATCAGGTCCATCCCATGCAGGTAAAACTGTTTTCACGCTGAATTTGCTAGATAAAAGAAAAGAGTTGTTTAGGGAACCTATCAATCGAGTGATTTGGTGTTATGGCATTTATCAACCGTCACTCTTTCAGGAATTGCAACGTCGTAACTTTATTCGAAATGAAGGAATTATTCCAGTGGATAAGATTCAGTCCAATGATGTCGTTGTATTGGATGATTTATTAAAAGAAAGCAAGAATTCTAAAGATGTCACAGATATGCTCACTCGAACAGCACATCACAAAAGATGCTTTATAATCTATATCACTGATGGAAAAGAAGCCCGCACACGAAACCTGAATACACACTATTACGCTATTTTTATGAATCCACGAGATAGAAATCAATTTGAAATTTTAGCACGACAAGTTGCGGCAAGGGGTTCAAAAGCCTTAATTGAAATTTTTCAAGCAGCAACTGAAAAACCACACGGTTACTTATTTGTTGATTTTACACAAGAGTGTCCAGAAGAATTTAGATTTCGAAGTGATATTTTGAAAGAGCCTATGATTATCTACAAACTATGAGTTCTTATTCTCGCATGGTTGTTATTCCTCAGGATGAATATGTGCAATTGACTGCCATTCAACAAGTAAGACAACCTCTCGCAAATCAAATTTATAAGAATGAATTAAATTATCAGAAAAATGCGCATATCAAAGCTTCACATCGTGCTGTATTATTACAATCGGAAACTGTTGAAGAATTAAAAAGTTTGAAGAATAAGATGCCTGACTCTGTTTCGACTGCTACACCTTTAGCATCTCGCGCACATGCAATGTCCCTTTTCAACAGCATTGAACCATATCTCACTGTGAATGATAGAGGTGAAATCATTTCCGATGAAAATGAAATTATTAACGCTTCACGTTATTAAGACTTGATTCAGTATGTAACGCGCAGAAAGCGCCGTCAAGGCTACGTCCCACCTGGTTGGTCTTACTTTCTTAAACTATTGAAAAAGCACAATGTTCCAAAATTTGCTTTGAATAATGAAACATTAAAAGAACTTGATTCTATTTCAGCAGTTGATGCTACTTCACCGGTTAAGAGTAAAATGAAAATGCCAAGGAATTGGTTTAAGAGATCACCTTCTAGATCCCCTCCCACACCCATCAAGCAAGCAAGGGGAAGAGAACGACGTAGAAGAACTCCTCCAAAGAAATACATGTTCTCAGACTATTAATATGAAGCAGATGTGTTGCTTACCATGCAATGAGCCGCCGGATGTAACTGTCACTTTTACTTACTGTGTCAGCTCTCACAATGAGACTCCTAAGCACTGTAAACGTAAATCCAATAAATCCAGTGGTTGCTGTAAATGCAAAAAGGTAAGAAAGCAAAAACATGAGAAGAAGGAGGAAGAGTCAGTCGTCATCGGATGAACTTTTAAAGTCAATATATTATGATGTAAAACATACTGCAGGATTTGCATCTATAAAGAAATTGTCAAAAGCGATCGGTCTTCCACACTCACAAGTTCAACAATGGTTAAAAGGGTCAAGCTACATATACACTCCACAAACAAACGAAAAAGAAGTACCGGACCCGTCATTATATTGCTCATGACATTGATGAACAGTGGCAAGCAGATTTGTGTGACGTTGCTGCTATTTCAAAACATAACTCGGGACACAATTTTATCTTAACCGTAATTGATATTTTCTCGCGTTATGCGCGGGCTGAACCTTTAAAAACTAAAGAAGGTAAACGAGTAACAAAGGCATTCCAGCCAATTTTCCGAGAGGGTCGTATTCCAAAGAGAATTCAGAGTGATCAAGGAAAAGAGTTCGAAAATCAGCATGCGGGAAGATTATTTGAGAGATATGATATTGAGCTGTTTAGTGTAAAGAGTGCTTATAAGGCTGCACTAGTTGAACGTTTTAATCGCACATTAAAAAATCGCTTGTGGAGACATTTCACTGCCAACCTAACACAAAATTGGACAAAGGTTCTACAAGATACGCTACATGCCTACAATCACTCTATTCATCGCTCTTTTGGACTCAGACCAGCGGATGTGAATGCTGACAACGTAGATAGAGTGCGTGAGACATTCCAACGCAAGCGTAATAATGCAAAAAGTGATGTGAAAATAGGTGATAAAGTTCGCATATCAAAAGTGAAGAGTGTTTTAGCCAAAGGTCTCCCGAATTGGACAGAAGAAATTTTCAGTTTCAAGTACCAATAAAAAAGACTCCCGAACAACTTACAAGTTGAGTGATTACGATAATGAAGAAATTGATGGTAGCTTTTATCGTGATGAGATTGAGTTGGTCACTCAAAGTGAAACATATTTAGTAGAGAAAATCATTCGAAGTAAGAAACGACAAGGTGAAGAATGGTGTCTTGTTAAATGGGTCGGTTATCCTTCAAGTATGAACTCTTGGATGCGTCGCGCAGACATCTTTCATCTACGCGATCGTCAGTGATTTATGCAAAGATATAACTTGTAATGACTATTATGTATAACTTGTAATGGTCTAAGTTATGAATCCGACTGCACCGTTTTATTCACGCCCCTCCTATCTAAGTGGCGTGGGAACAATTTACAGCGGCACCCGCTGTCAACGTGGAGGTAGCATATTTGGTGCGCTGAAATCTTTTGTAGTACCTCTCTTATCTACTGTCGGAAGATCTTTAAAACGAACCTTTTTCAATAATGCTGTTGTTAATGATATTACCAGTGGTAAAAATGTAAAGAGTACTTTACTAAATCGTGGGAAGGAACGCGGTTTAAGAACATTACAGCAAACTTTCAATGCTACTCAACAAAAGAAAGCACCTAAACGAAGGAATGTTAGAAGAAGAAGAAAACAGGGCGGAGGTGATAAGAAGCGAACTTCAACCAAAGCTAAGAAAAGGCATTCACGGAAACGTCGCGCGCGCTGTAATCCTTCATCAAGTGCTAAACGACGACGCTGTCATAACTTCTAATCATGGAGTGCAAAACTTCAGGCTTTTGTTTGTTTGATTAACAAGCAATACAGACAGATATTCTTAGTTCAAGTATTGTAGATTATCTTCCTCGAACAGCTGAGAATACTGGTCCTATTGAATTTGTTATTCCTGGCGCTAGCGATGATTACATTGATTTGAGTTATGCGATGGTTGATGTGAGGTTTAGAATTCAACAAGAAGATGGAACTAAAATTGAAGATGCACATAAATTTGGTCTGAACAATTTACCGCTGGCTACATTATTTCGCGATGTTTCTCTAACTATTGGAGAGCAACAGGTGGAAGGTGGTCAAATCGATTATCCCTATAAAGCATATTTGAATGCTCTATCACAGTTTCATCCAGCAGCTCAAAACAGTCATATGGAAACAATGGAATGGTATAGAGATCAATCAGCACTATTTGATAGTGAGACAAACACTGGTTTTGTAAAGCGATCCGCTTTGATTAAAGATAGTAAAGTATGTCAGCTATATGGTCCCCTTAATTTAGACTTCTTCAGACAATCAAAATTTTTTCTCTGTAATACCAGTATGACTCCAACTTACATTGAATAAGCCTGAATTTTTGTTGAATGCATTTGCTTCAGTTCTGAAATTTAAAATTGATGTGGAAGATATTACAGTATGCATTCGTCGAGTAGTGGCTGATCCAAGTGTAATTAGAGGACATGCTGAGGGTCTTAACCGCAACAATGCCATTTATCCCATTCAACATACAAAGCTTCTCGCATTTACTATTCCTAAAGAACAAAAAAGTTTTATGAAAGATTGTCTTGTTCCATCGGAAGCGACAAAGCTCCTCATGGTAGCAATGGTTGAAAATGATGCATTCAATGGTAATGTCAAGCAGAACCCTTTCAACTTCAAGCACAACAGTCTAAGTGAAATTGCTTTGCGCGTAATTGGTGCTAGCCATCCTGGTCCACCCTATAAACCAGATTTTACTTCTTATCAATTTCTGCGTAGTTATGTTGATTACATGAATGTCTTTGGCTTTTACAACACAGACGATACCAACGGACTCACAATGAAAGAGTTTAAAAATGGATATACTGTTTATGCATTTGATTTGACTGCCGACAGCGATATTAGTGCACCTTATTGTCAAGCTAACGTTCCTCATAATATTCGCTTGGATCTGGAGTTCAAAACAACGCTAACGGAGACGATCAGTGTATTAATTTATGCAGTCTTTGATTCAAGTATTGAAATAACTCAGTATCGTGACGTGATTCTTCACTGTAATTGCTAATGAGTTGGTTGAATGCTGACGATATAAAGATTAAAGTGCAGCGTAATGCAGATGAAGCTACGTTGAAAGCTTTTGATAATGTCTATTCGCTAGATACCTTACCGACTACTGTAAAACAGTATCCCATCTTTATCGTATTGAACACTCATTCACAGAATTTAGAATGTGAGCATTGGAAAGTTATCTTTATTGGAAAAGACAGATGAGGTGAACTATTTGATTGTCTTGCTCAACCTCCGAATATACCAACATAGCAGTGGTTAAGAAAGCATACTCGTCAATATCAACGAAATGAGCGCATACTGCAACATCCACTTTCATCAACTTCATTTTAAAACGTTTACATGTACACCAATTCAAATCTGTTATTCAGAAGTTTTCATGTAATCCATCGTCTAATGAAAAGATGATTTGTATGTTCTATAATGATTTGAAATAAAAAGCATCATATTGGAATAAAAATTGTTTTTATTTTAAAATCCGTTGGTTATGTACATACTCGATTAGATAGTCTAGGATCGTATCTGCTTGCATTTCAGATTTCAGTCCAGTAATGATAACTTTACTATTATGAAAGATTGCAACATGTACAGGTAACCAGCAACTAAGGAGAGCCGCGGGAAAAAGTTCTGGCTCATAACACAAATTGAAACTGCTGGTATGAATCTTTGAAAATGATACATCTTCACTCAATTGAGTAGAGATCACCATAGTGTCCACAGTCAGATTCGACACTGTTCCTTCAAACTTCCGTTTGTGTCGCCTCCCCGATAAAAGATAAGCTGCTGAAAATATGTACAGTCTATTTGCTAAAAGATATGTACAATTCCGAGCTTTCGCGAGCCGGCTCGCATTGTCAAGGTTAGAAACGAAAATTGACAAGGTTTGAAAATGAAAAGACGTTGGTGAAGAAGATTGTGATTAAGGCAAGAAAGACGAACATGACTCCTGAAGCATTATTGAAGAAATTTAATTATCTCCTTCGAGTAGATGGTGAACAAGTGGCAACATTAGCTTACAACAAAGGGTCTAATAATATCGCAATCAATAAACTAAATGATGATGATCTAGTATTGGTTTGTTCAGAAGATTATCATCAGTTCTGGCCACATCGTTCTGCAGCTCTTCATGGAAAATTTAATATGCGCTATCTGGGAGGTAATAGTTCAAATCAATTTGATACAGAATGGTCCCTATCTTTATACAGAAAGTGTATAGATCCTTTAGGTGGTATCTTACATAAAACAAGAGTGTTGACACCTCGCATTATCACTTCAGTGAAATTGGCTGTAAATTATTTGAATGAAGTGATTAATGAACAGCATATTTCTTTTTCTGAAAAAAAAGGTGTTCTGTCTCTTAGTGTAAGTGGGAAAAATATTGAGCTGATTATGGACAATACCCTAATGGACATTTTGGGATTTGATCAAAATACTTTTAAAAGTGGTACTGTAACAAAAGCTAGCGCGAGCATATCGCTATCGCGTCGTATTAACTATTTTCAGATATATTCCAATATTGGTGAAGATGTACGTGTGGGAGATGTTGAAGCTTCACTTCTAGCAATGATGCCCTACCAACCAAAAAGCAATAGTACTCTATCTGAGCATACTTTTCAGAAAGTGCATTATACAAACTTGAAATCGAACTATATACCACAAATTGATATTGCAATTTATGACGATGCTGGTGCGTTGATTCCTTTTCATAAAGATGCTGTGACAAGTATCACACTCCATTTTCGAATGAAGAATTAATGCAAAAGTGTGGAAATATATGTTTCCAATGTGAATGATATGGAAAGTGAAAATAAGGAATCGTTTCTAATTTACTTACCCAGTAATGCATCTATGAATAAATTTCCCAATAATAAACTATCAAACTATCGAGTAGAATTAAATCGTCCATTACTTCTGGAAGGTGAATGGGAAGTAGGTGTTTCCAGCATTTGTTATGATAGTAATATTCAGAATGTGAATGAATTGGAAGAAATAGTATTGACTCCTCGCACCCATGATGGAATAACGATGAATAATGCATTCAAGTTTCCATACAATTTAACATCGGATGGAAAGTGGAATTATGAATGAAATCAGTTAGAATCAGATTATTATGGATCATCAGATGAAGATAAAATCATTAAGGCATTCAATAGTGGCAATGCTTCTATTATGAAAAATAAGGGTCAGGAAGTTTATGAGTTTACTATCTATGAATGGTATAGGAGACATTTCTATCGTTTTCACTCTTTTACTAAAGGTCTTACATTGAAGTTGGATAATGAATTCTATCCACATCTCGGTTTTGGACACAGTCTGCATCTGACATCAATGGCTATTGCAAATGTTACAAAATCTATTCAAACCGAATAAACAAATTTCATTATAAATTTAAAATATTTGATTAAGATGTTGTAGAATGTGAAGAACGCATCATTTTGAAAAAGCGTGGTGTCAAGCCTTTGACACTTATTGAGTTAGTAAAACGATGGAATGAGACTGTGGATAAGAAGTATGGAGAGAAAGTCATGGCTCGGAAGGATAAGTTTGTTATTCAGAAATATAATGACAAACTTACAGTTTATTTCTCTCCAACCTTGAGTCATTTTGTAAGACAGATGTATCGCCTATTATTGGAAGCGGTTTGGTTTATGCTTCTCATGAATATCGCACTAGAACTGATTCAGTTAATGATGAATGGTGGGTGGACATCTATGGTGATCGCATCAAGAAAATTTACCAATCTTATCAAGAAACTAAAGTTAGTATCAATACAATGCCGAGTCTATACAATACAGTTGAAAACTTTATTCGTGTCATAAATCCCAATATACAACATAAGTTGAAGAAAGTGTTGAAAAGTAGATATGATGCAAAGGCACATCACATTTCGTTTTCAATTAAAAATCAAAGTGCTGTCCTGAAGCTGGGTGATCACATTCAATGTCAATTGAGTAACAATTTGAAAGAACTCTTTGGCTTTTCATTGCTACAAGATAAGTTTGCTACTTCATAAACGATTGGTGTAGGAATACCAATGACACTCAATAAACATGAACAACATCTCTACATTCAAAGTGATCTGATTTCACCTATTTCTGTTGGTGAGAAAAAAGAATACATTTTACGTAATTTCATTCATGATAAAGACGCTTCCTATGGAATCGTTGAAAAGATGTTTAAACCTATTTTCTACCATCCTGTTATCAAACAAACTATCCCGTCTATTTCTCTCAAAATTACAAATGGTTTACATGAGTGCATCCATGTGAAAGTTACTACATCCCACATAAGTTTCGTGCTTCGGAAAACGAAGTAAAGTCATTATAAAATTTTATTGATATAAAAAGATATGTACGAAAAAGTGTTTTGAAGAAGTGTTGACAAAGTGGGAAAGTCTTTTCACAGATATAGTTGGAATGAACTGACTGTAGGCATATATTCACAAGAAAGTGCAATCTAAAGCAACATGAAGCAACAATGAATATCAACAAAACACATCATCAAAATACTGATTTAAGAATGAATCTATTTACACATCTCCTGAATGTGGTAGTGTGAGTTTAATTCCTTTGGGTGGTGATATGTTTGTGCCAGGATGTCCATGTGGAAGTGATATGTTATGTCCCATCCAACACATCTCATCCTCCCACGCTGAAAGTGCTCGCTTCCTAAATGTATGAGTTTTCACCTCATGTGTCTTTGATTTTAAGATGGTCATGTTGACAAACGTTATGTTCTTATTTATGTAGGCCATCTTATAGACCCTATGTTTTATATTTACAACAATCGATTTAGATATGCCTTTTCCGCGCTTCATACTGTCACTGGAGTCCTTTGGTTTCATAGAATACATTTTAGGACGAAGAAGAATCATTTCCTTGATTTCCTTTCCTGCCATTTCATCTTTAAAGCATCCTAATTTTGCTTTATTTTTAGTAGAGTATAGTGGGTGATCTGTAGATGAATCAAAATATTTTTCTTAAGATTTTCCTACTTCATTGAAACTTAGCTCTTTCTGAGCAGCGATACTTAAAAAGAAACTGTCGGTATCACCGCCCAGCAAACGCACGTCTTTAGTTAGAGGACATGGTTTTAATATTCTGTAGAAGAGTTGATACATTTCAAGCTTGGAATAATCTAATACAGCTTGTCCAATGTAGATGAGCCTGCACAACTCTACTTCTGATTTTATCATTTTAACACCAACCAACTCATCATCTATAATATCTCTATCAATAAAGAGAGGTGATGTCGCTGACTTTTGAAATTTATCATTATGATTCACAAGTTTATAGTTAATACGCTTTCTAACGTCCTCCATCGTCTTACCAAAAATACTATTATTCTTATATTTATAGAAATCCTTTTCAAAATTATTTTAGGCTAGTGCACGTTTCTGGCTGTTACTATCAATATAAGGTTTCAGAAAGGCTTTCTGTCTAAATTTGATAATGAGGTGAATTGTTTTTAAAATCATCACCATTTCTAAATAAAATTTTAAGATGGAGAAGTGGACTAAATAATTTTCTTTATCAAATTGAGTAAGGAAAAGTTTACGGCAAGGCTTATAGTTGGGCTGTCCGCTCCCTTCTAAATCTTTATGAAATTGTTTCATAAAGTCCGAAAACATATCTTCAGTCACTTCGCCTGATTCGGGTGCAAGTGGAATTATATATATATTAAGTTATATTTTTAATACTATTTGGATAGATAAGATCTATCTCAAGATAATATCCCCAATCACCATAATCTGGAATAGCTAGTATGCTTGAAGGGTTGGAGAAATGCTGAATTTCATTATCAGTATCACCCAACCAGCTAAACTCAGAGTGAGGTAGAGGTTTGGACAGTGAACTACCATATAAATTATTCTGGTCATAGTACTTAAGATGAATCTGATCATCATCTACTATTTTTGATTTTATTTGATGCCTATTTACAAATGTGAGACCACCGTGAATTCCTCGTTCAAATAAGTTATCCATCTCTGGATCTTGCAAAAGATGGATGGTCTCTCCAGTCATTTTAAAAGCAGACTGGAATGACATGGCTGGAAGACTGACAAAGTGAACAGGATCTAATTTATCTTCTTCTAATGCCACTCGTCGAAACTTCTGAAATACATCAGCCAGCAAAAATACATCTAATTTTAGATAGGCGATCATATAACCGCTAAACGTTTGACAGTCAAATTTTGTCCATGCAACTTGAGCATGATTGTAATCTTCTACCTTGCATTCTACACCACTCAAATCATTTTTAAATTTGTCTATTGATGGAAGAGAAGTCTCACTAAGTTTAGAGATGTTATCAAAGTATGCATATGGAAACACTCCTTTGCGTGTGATGACTTCATCCGTCAAGTTAGGATATTGTTTCTTCAAATTTTGAGTTAGTGGAAGAGACTTAAGATTTTGAACGAGAGATGCTAGTGATGAAGCCATGAATTGATAGGAATCTAGAAATTTTATATCAAAATAGACTGTCTTATTTTCTTTAGTTTTGTTAACTGCTACTTCTGCTGTCATGGCCATGAACTTTCCTCTCGTATGAGCTATTACACTTAACTTCCACTCTTCCATTTTTCCTAACCCCCTTCTATTATGATATAACTGTCATAACCTTTGAAGTTATGAAAAATATAGATATGGGGTTAGTTAACACATTCATTATCGGTCTACTTTTCTATCAAAGGAGATCGCACCATTAGAGAAGATAAAAGTGGTTTTGTATACGTGTGGCGTAAGAGTGACCTCCCATTTCATCCCTTCATCATTTAACCTCAAAGATAGAGGCAGTTCTTAAAAGAACTCGTGGCTCATTCTCAGATCACGTTCGCAATGGAGAACTTAAAAAGTAACATGTGGCAGATAACTAGGACTCAACCGATTGGCGTTCAAAGTGCTACGTTGAGAACTGTGTCAAATGCCCAACATGAGTTGCCCCAGAGGTTTCGGCCTAAAATATGACACATTCCCTTGCCACACTTATCACTACGATATCATCCGCTGTCTCAAGAGAGATCGCCCACCAACAGGAAGAATTATACCGAAATCCTCCTTAACATGCAGCGTTTAAGTTGACTGATAGCAGATACAACTTTGAGATTTTATTTTTTATTTGTATGATAGATTCAGTCAGACCGAAGTCTGTCCAGGGCAAACCACGTGGAGGTACTATCATATTTTGCCCCATGTTGGTCTTTAAAAAGACCGTTAGCTCTTTCTCTGGAAATGAATAAACTTAGGTTTGACCGATTCCGCTGAGAGAGACTTGTAATCTCTCTATGTCAGCGGCATCGACCTCCTCCACTATCAGCTGACTGTTAGAGGGGGCGGTATCTACCCCCACTCTGTTGAATTGGCATCATCGTCAGTTGTTGATGAGTCAATTCGAGCAAGATTGTTATAGACTCGCTCTCGCTCTTCCATACGTAGAAACTCAATAAATAAATTTCTCGGTCTAAGCCGAGGCTTGTCAGGAGAGATGACTGTCGTCATAGGTGTTTTCATGATGGAGTATAGAATGAAAATGAAAGAGAGGGAATGGTTTATATACCCCTCTGATACAAAGACATGACTCAGTCTTTCTAATTATGTGATATATTCAGTCAGACCGAAGTCTGTCCAGAGCAAACCACGAGGAGGTACTATCACTCTTGCTCCGTGTGGCTCTTAAAAGAGCCGTTTAGGGCGTTCTCGGGATCAAAAGATCCTACTGTTGATGTAAAAACTCTGAAAGGAAGAGAATAGGAGATTAGATGCGATTAGGAAATGATCATGTTGAAGTAGCATACTGGGAACTTTCTTCCGGACTTTTCGGACGACGAAGTCCTCAAGCTCGCCGGTGATGTCCATGTTCATATGGAGACATCGGACTCCGTCGCCCTCGTAGCATTGCTGCGTCTGATTGGGGTCGCTCGTTATTGTCGGTACGTCGCACACATTATTTTCGAAGAGGGGAAGATGGACTTCATACACTCTTCTTTTTCTACACTTCTCACGCTCATGCAATCGCTCCACTTCAGCCACCAACCTCTTGTTCACACCCTTCACTTCTACTGTTTCCTTCACCACGCTTCGCATCCGATCTATCTCATCATCCTTCCTCAAAAAATTCGCCTGCAGACTACTCACCAAACTTGCTTTCTTCATCAGCTCACTCCTTTCCACCACCCACTCTTTCTCCTTCTGCCTCATACTTTCCAACTCTTCTCTCGTCACCTTGTACCCTTCAGCCTTCGCAGTCAACTTCTCATTCTGCATCACTAATACTTTATTCTTCTCCTCAACCGCCCTCAATCGATCCTTCATCCTTACATATTCATCCCTGGTGTTCCCTTCCTCCCTCCGAGGCGATGATGCCGCCAACGGCTTACCCACTTCCTTTCCGTCATCCTTCCCCTTCTCCTCAAGATCACCAATGTTCCCAAACAATTCCTCCAACACGTCATCCAAATCAACATCAACATCAGGCTTCTTGATGTCCCCTCTCAACTCCACTTCTTCCTCACTCAAACCCTCATCAGTCGCCTTGGTAGCACCTTTCTTCCCCACCGCACCCGCAATCGTCGCCACTGCCACTCTTACCTCTTCCATATCTGACAAAACTCCCTCAAACCACGACTTAAACCCCTGCATACTAATATTGCCACTAGGGCATTGGCTATGGTTCCTAATGAACTCTACATCACTCCCATCCTCACTTACTACCTTATGATGCACACACACCCTCAACAACACTTTCCTCACATGCTCGCCCACCGTCCCTTTTTGATGTGCTTTTTGAGCTCGCTGCCTCTGGCAATACGGCTGCAGCTACACTTGCCGATGAGCATACGCGCATTAATCATCTTGGTCACAGTGACGATTCTGTAAAGATAGAGTAAAAATTTGATAGCAAATGTTTATAGGATGCTACTTGCTGATATGCATTGAAAGACTAAGTCCAAAATCTTTGATAGCAGTCGTCTAGGCCTTAGGCTCTTGAATCCATTACAGGCAATACTCAGAGGGGATGTTATCCCTGCTCCAAGGCCTCGACCCACAAATTCAACCTCGGGCGGACAGAGCGTGCGTCATGTCACTGTGTTGGTATCCGGGCCCCGATTTTTACATGAAAACCGGTGGAGTTATTTACAAGAGGAAACGTCCCAAGTCGCAGAGACTTATAAGCGACTGCTTTTTATTCAGAAACTTTAATCATCATCATTAAATACGAATTTAAATTTTCAGTATTTTAGTACTACTCATAGAGCGTTTATAAGTAGTCTGTCACCCACAATACATCATGAGCTGTCAAACGTTTTTTGAATCAAGTCTAAAGGACTTGTAGAAACAAAGTTATAGCCGTTTGAAGATGTCGGCCTACTATCATCAAATGGTCAGTCATGCTACACTGACTAACCTATAAGTCTGACTCCTTAGCTGATATCAGCAATGAAAAGTCAGAAGTCCGATATCGGACCTCAAGAGAAACGACTTACCTGTAGTCAGTTTGTCGACTTAGTGAGATTCCTCTCCCGAACTCGTACCTATATATCCTGTAAATATGCAATCGATAAGAGGGGGGTTTAGACATTGGTTATCCAAAATTTGACGCTGAATCCAAATCTGGTATTAGTCTTCTCGTCCGATGCTTCGTTCGCCCGCTGGAGCCCCAAACACAAAACTCAACCTCTGACGGCTCCCTAGCATGACCAAAAGTCTCAATGTCACTCCCAAGCCTCAGCCAAGGAAGATAGGGCCAAACTGTTCTTTCGAATCAATTTGTGGCAATATTAGCTTTCAAACGAGCTATCGCACGACTCTCTACCATTTCTAGAACCAAAGTTGGAAGATTGCTGCCGAGAGGGGGGGAGGGGTCGAAGTTTTCGTTCTTTGGCGGACGACTTTGGAAACAAGTCCACTAGACCCAAAATTGTCCAAAAAGTCCAAATCCGCCGTCCATTTTCACGTACGAGGCTTCGTTTTGCCGCTACAGCCGCTTTCTCACTCAAAAACACACCTAAACCACACCTACACCCAAGAAACACTACATGTCGACGCAGAACTTCATCAGGAAACCAAGTAACCCTAGCACCAATCATACACACCAAAAACAAAGACCGCCGCCCAAGAACAACCACGACGGTCGACCACAACACACCCGGCCTGTCGACCCAGAACCACACCAACGTGCGCTCCAGAGGGGGAGGTGTGCGCAGTTGGAAGGATTCCTTACTACTGGAGTAGCGTCGCGTGATTTGCCATATAAGATGATAGTGTTATGATCAGATGTGGCGATAGGCGGTCCGATGAAAGTACCAGAGTGGTAATAATTGCACAATTCAGAAGTTATCCAGATTTGATCTAAAATTGAGCTGCCACGAGTCGCTGACTGATCACGATTAATCATTTCGAAATCTATATTGAACAGTTCTGTATTAAAGTTACTGAAATATCCACAGAATATGATGTCTATATCCGGAAACATAGACAGCTGATCGTCTAAAAATTCACAAAACTAACTCAACACACTCAATTCTGAAGATCTTAGATTCGGAGAAACATAGACGCATACAAGTAATGCATTCAGCAAGCGAATCCTAAAGGCTAAAAGTTCAATCGCATCGGAACATTTGAAGGCACTATGGGAATAGCGCAAATGTGATTAGCAAACCATGCACAAACGCTGCCGCCACTGCGATTTCTTCTGTCACAACTGAAGAACCTGTAGCCGTTCAAAGACAATAAGCTTGAGTCTATATTTTCGTGCAACCAGCTCTCTGTGATGATAACAATGCCAGGATTCAAAGATGAAATTGTAACGATCAACTCATCAAATTTGGGTAGGATAGAGCGAGAATTTGATAGAAAGATGGCTGGAGAAAGAGCAGGATTACGATCTACAGTTATATTATTGCTGTTATAATCCAAAATCACATTAGAAATTTCTCAGCCTTTTCCTTTTACAAACCGCACCACGGAAAATAACGACATCTTCCCCACGACTTATCCTGTCTTTCAATTCGGCACGCAAAACTCTATCTTTCTCTCTCTGGTATTGCGTTCGGTCACCATTGATGAAGATGGTCGAATATCTGTCAGTACCTTTCAAATGCTTCGACGTTGTCAAAAGCTCTGACTTCTTTTACGCACAATTACACCGCAACTTTAACAGACGATATTTACCATGTTGGTATCTACCCAAGCGCTTCATCTCAGAGAAGTCACGACTGTCTGCTTTCAATTCCTCAAGAATTTTGTTGATGGATTCGGTATCACTATCATGATTCAGCTGAACAGAACCCATTTGAGGTTCAGGCAAACCAGAAATTATAACATTGAGTCTGCGATATTCTCTTTGTTCAATTTCTTGTAGCATCATATCCACATGGAGATAATTCTGCGAGCTATCAGACGAAAACACTTTATCTTTTAAGCTTGTGATCTCTTGTTGTTGTCATTTCTGGGACAACTTGATGCTGGAAAGATTTTCCTCAATCGAATTGATGCGATTACTGAGGTGGAGTTATCAAACCAGTGAAAGTTTCTAATTCGCTGCGAAGTAGAGACACGATGTCATTTTTCCTGGACTCCATTAGTGCTTTGACATCATCAAGAGAAAATGTACAATTTGAAACTGATCTTTCTGGAGGCATGCCAATGATAAACCCTTTGAAACAGTTGTAAAAAGTTTCAAAAAATACACGATTTGAATCTCTCGGTCACAGATTTGACCTCAGGACCCCACGCTTAGTGATTCAAAGCAGCGCTTCCTGCGACCGGCTATCAACGCTGGTGTTGGCTTGGGTACAACAAATGTCAACTTTGATCCCAGAAAATCACACGATGTAATAGGATGACGTCGGAACTGTTCAATTTGACCGTGAAAGACAATACATGCGACACGTTATTGTCACGACGGCACAGCACGCTGATACTGGCGGTCAAGCAAGAGTTGGAGATCAGTTCACACAATCCAAGGACAGAAACACGTGGGATTGGGATAGCGACCAAGCGACGATTCAAAACACAAAACCAGCAGAATAATCAAAATGATGACAGCGAGAAACAGCACAATCCAAAAATAGGCCAGAAACGACGATTGGAAGACCCAGAGCACCGATGTCGAAGACAAAACCACGAGCGCAGAAGCAGACACACGACCAGCCGGCAGGCCCGTCACTTTCCACAAGGATGAACTTCCACATTGATGAACTTCCCAATAAATTTTTCTTTGTTGTCTTCCCTCAGACCATCGAAAAAGTGATATGATTGTTATCTGGAGATACAGAGGAAGCAAAATTTGATGAAGAGAGAAGGTTGAAAGAAATCAACATCAGTACAGATTTTCAGGAGTCATCCGTTAGTCAGATTGATCCAAAAATTACTGTGATGGAAAATGGTGTCAAAGTGGCCTAACAGTGGCCTGAGGGCAACAAAAGCATTCAAGAAAAAAGCGGAAGCACCCAGATGTGAGTGATGTTTATTTTTTATTTCACTAGACGTCACAAAAAGCTGAAGAACGTTTTCGGCTAGCGTCCACCAGCCATGATCACGACAAATCAAGAAAGACGGTTTGTAACACTTGGAATCAAATAAACCACATCAATCAACACAGCCAAACAATCAGACACTAGATGAATGCTAACTACAACGATCTCGATAGGCATGAAACCTGACTGATAGACAAGCGTGACGCATGCAACCACAAGATGACTGACATCACTCCATACTGAGGCACGCTACCAGAACAAGATGTAAAACACAAACACACTCTTGACGGAAATAAAGAAAGGAAACCAAGCACAAGAAACCAAAGAGCGAAAAACGGGCATAGAAGAAAAAAGACCATAGAAGCATAAAAGAGAAGAGAAAAAAATATGAAAGAAAATGGCATGAAAATGGGCATAGAAGAGATAAAAAATACCATTAATAATAAAAATGGTATATATTAGATAAAGAGATGCCTGAAGTTTTAATCAAAAACACGTGATGTGATAGAATAAATAAGTTATTTATTAAAGTCAACTTAAGCACAATCCTAGTCTCCGAAATTAATCAAAAAATGAGCTACAAAAATGAGATTACTAGTTGAATCCAAGAATATTTCAGACAAAATTTGGATAAACTCTCACAAATGGATAAAATCTCACAGCCAAAATTGGTCGCTATAATAATCGAAAGATGTATGAAGAATGTGTGTGCAAAAATGTGATTTCGCAGAGATTGAAGATCTCATGCATTTCTTCTGCACATGTCCAAAGTGCGAAAACAAGAGAAATCTATCGATTCCATTTCTAAAATGCGATAGGACTGATTTCTATGATGCCTTGAACATCAACTTGAAGCCGTTGAAGTCGATAAGCACATTCATAGAACAAGCAACCTTGATCCAAGACAATAGCGGACTATGACAGATTGACCGACTGAATACAATTCACAATGCCTGATATCTTGCAGTGAAGAGATTCCCGTCGCAAACTTATTAAAATTTCGGAGGAGACGGTGAATCTGTTGCTACATTATCACATTGATACTGAGTAAGTAGGGTTGTCAGCCGATATTTCACCTGTCATTTCTATATGAAAGTCGTTTATATGTATCTCCATTTCGAAATTAGACGGCCTTCATTGGAGCAATTATACTCTATGAGCCAGAACGAGATATCCGCTTGTTAAATGCTCGTGATGACGTCAGCAGTGATGCGCACCACTGTCTGCAGGCGTCGGTTGAAGTGAATGAATAAATCGATTTCACGAGGAAGTAAAGTAAAGGCCAATGAAAAAGCAGTAATTTATGAATCAAAAGATGGACAGCACGAATGAAGGTGAATTTGTCATAGTTTATTAAGCCTTCCTATACGTTGTTGACATGTAGAAGGCATAATTTAAAGATGCACATCATAGGCCACAGTGATTTCATTCTAGTTAGCTAGTGAAGCTGAATTTTGATAAGATGCTCGAAAGCGATCTCCCATCAACTATCTGAACATGATGTACATTTATAAACCATTTTATGTAGACCTTAGATAAATTTATCGGTATCACGCGACCTACGGAATAATTGGATTTATTGCCGCACACGGAAGGTTTCCATAGGCAGGCGCACGAAAATTAGTTCACTTGATGATTTCACAATCATCTTCTCATCATTCCTCACTGCATGGTGCATACAGTGAAATGTAGTCAGACAGTGATGTGTGTTTTGGTGTGTCCGAAGTGACATCACAGTGCGCATGTCACTTACTCACTGGAACCGAGAACCAAACCGAGAAGGAGCAAGTTATCTAATTCTGTGATGTGCCATTTCGATGTGAAGGACAGATACGAAGCTTCCATTCCAGAATCCGAAGACGCGCTCGCAGATGAATCTGATTCTGTGGATTTTTCACTGTGAATACTATTTACAAAAACCAAGTGTATACAGGCTGTCAACAAAATCATAAACTAATCGGCTGCTGTCACGCACTAAGCGATACAAATGAACATTTTTTTAAAGGGAATAAATTGTCACTGGTTGCAAAATAGACACCACTATCATCTTCGTGAAATTTCCTTTTTAATGAAGTGTGTTTTAACCATGGTTTTAACTAATTTGGTTAAAAATTGCACGATCTACATCAAATAAACGGTACGTGTCGTTCTGATGACTTCATCGAAATACTTGAGGGAGTGGTGCACAATTGCAGACAGATGAAAGAGACCTATAGGCTATTACTAAAGTTATTTTTTTCCAATTGCAAATATAGGAATAGTATCCACTTTTAGAGGACATTAATGCATAGATTCCGAGGACACCTTAGTGTCCGAGGAATTTTGCATTTATGTCCGATAAAAGTGGATATTATTGGTATTCTAACCCAAAAAAGATGAAATCTATATCAATGCTTCATAGTATTGATAGTGCTTCATAAATTACTCATACTCATAGTGCATAACTCCTAGATATGTTTACATTATTTTTCTAAATCTTAGTTTGCGCCTAGACATCCATAAAGGGATCCTTGACATCCATGTTTATTTAATAAGAAGTCCATGGGTCATTTCATAGTCTTTGAATGATAACCTCAAGAAGTCTATGACTACAGTTCCTAGATCTCCTTCACTAGCATAATCTGATAATATTGCAAAGGTTGACTACCTTCAAAATTCAAAAAATCCATGGATGATAGTTTTGTAAACCGTAGCTTGATCACTTTTCTCGAATCACTCATACAAGAAGCACGCACGGTAGACAGCAGACTTAACTATGCACAATTTATCAAAAATCAAAGGCAACCAAATCAGTGGTTTAAGCTCAGAAAACTTGAATTTTCTTGAAATTCCAACAAACGATTACACTAATAATTATGTGTATGATCAGTTTACGGGCTTAACAGATTCGCAGACTGCGGAGATAATTGAGTCGACAGCAGATTTTGACGACACTTCTTATCCCGATCTGAGTGATGAAATTATGAGGGAAATTGCAAAAACACAGGAGGATGCGAAAAACATCAAGCGCACAAGTGACCAGACGAAGCAGTACGTTAGCAAGTTTAAATCATTTCTTCGTGATGAAAAGCTACCAACAAACATTGAAGAAATGCCAGTGAAATATCTGTCACAATACCTTCGCTTCTGGTACAGTAAATTGTCCCGACAAGACGGGAATTTCTACAGCCCATCTACGCTAATATGTATGCGGGCGGGAATTCACCGTTAGTTGAGCGCAGACATAGGACGACAGGTCAATATTTTGAAAGACGTTGTTGAATTTAATCAAGCAAATAACATGATAAAATTCATGATTGCTAAATATCTTAAGTCGACGAAAACGATCAACAATCAAAACAGTGCGCGAGCAATTGATTCAACTGATTTGTTGAAGCTTGGTGACTATTTTTCAAGAAAAAATCCTCAAGTTTTGCAACACAAGGTAATTTTTCTAATCATTTCTAATTCAATAATCTACCCGATAATTGCACATGCTTATTCCCGAAGCCGCTGCAGAAATCAAAAATGGAGAGTGGCGGTTGGAAGAGTAGTACTACATGGTACTCGGATACACAAGTCGTGGGGAAGCATTTGTTGAATGATGCAATGAAAATCATTTCAAGGGAAGCAGACCGAAACGCAATTTACACCAATCACTGTGTGCGTGCAACAGTCGTTTCGGAGATGTTCTCAAAAGGGTACACAACGGACCAGATTCAAACGGTTACTGGTCATAAAAGGAATGATTCGGTGCAGCGCTATATTAAACGTGTAACACCAACAAAGAAAATGAAGGTATCACATGATTTAAGCAGCAGTATTCACCGATCCGAAACCCAACAAAGGGATATTTGTATTGAGGACAACAGTGGATCGACATCATCCCAGGTTTTTTCAACTCATTATTCTGTTTCTGAAACAAAGACAACTGTATCAAGCGAATCTGGATTAGAATGGACAGCACTTGTGATATCAGTAATTTCTATGTTTGCACAGTTTGCTTATGTTCTATGTTCTTTCAGATTTTTTGGCATAGAGTTTTCTGCCGGACAATAATGCGGTTTTTAATTCAATGCAAATTCATATATGAATCAGCGGACAATAATGCCAACTACGGCATTAGTGTCCGCTGATTGATGTGGAAATTGACAGGAATTTCATCATTTTTGGGTTAGAATGAAGCATGGCAACTTTTGAGTGACTGACATAGTAAATTAATAGTTAGGAAATGGGGATTGCTATGAACTACAATACTACATAATTTTGCGAAAATTAGTGATTTGATATTCGGCGTTTGTAAAGAACACATATCACTTTTCAAGGACACATATCACTACTCACCTTCATTCATAGGATGACAACAAGGCACAAGTAACAGAAAACAAAATACAATTGACGTACGGATTATTGACTTTACCATGAATTAGCTCAATGACCTTTAACATGCAATTTCTATTCCATAGTATAGGACAGCATCATTATTTAGAAGATTATCACATTGTTGAGAGCAATATAAAATTTCGGTATTTTTATTCTTTCCCCTCTTCACACATTTCTGTTGTTGACACCCGGGTGTTGCATCGTCAACGATCTTCTCTTGCTCATAAGGGCAGTTTCACTACCGTCGCAAAAGCATTGAGTGTGCAAAATTCCTCTTCTTCTGACTTGTAGAGCATTTACAGCCACAGAATTAGACAACTGCTCGTCATTTGTCTGTAGACAACAATCACACGAACAATCACGACTGTATCAACAATCACAGCTGTACCTTGTATTCTAGCTGGGTATCCGAGGGACCAATCTCTTATCCCACGATTCAATTAAGACTTCTCAGTAGTGTTGCAGTGTCACTCAGTCACCGATCAACTCTATTCTAAATCCAATTTGACTAAGTTTAATGAAATTTAATGACTTTGGAAAACTTGAAAAATGTGTGGGGAAAGAATAGTAGTACCCAAATTTCCTATCTTCGTTTCCGATACTCATTTTGTGTTTTGAGAGATTGTTTTTTCTGAAAAATGTGTCTCGAAAGTTCGCCTGAAGTAGAGGCAAGACACGAGGCCCTGTCCAATGACATGGTTGACAAATGTTTTTTAAGAACCTGTCGATGATAAACTGGAGCTATCTGTTCATTGCGGAGGGTGAAACTTTTTTGCGTAGTTATATGAAAGACATGAACAAATTTCTCCTTGATAATGTAAAAGTTCGTCCTGTTTATAAAATCCTGAAACCTTTCAATTTTTCACAATAAAGTCAAAGTGTCAGCCGATTTGAAATCCAATGTCGTGTATATAAGTAAAGCGTGTGAACACTGCTACATCAGCAGCTCTATTCGACACTTTTCCACAAGAATAAGCGAACATTTGAAATGTTGCCCAAGTCGGACAGAAATAACCATGCATAGGCTATTTATCACCCGAACACAAATGGTATTAAAATTGTTGCAAGCAATAAATGCTTCAGA
Organism: Prostheceraeus crozeri; assembly: GCA_907163375.1. NCBI lineage: Eukaryota > Metazoa > Platyhelminthes > Polycladida > Euryleptidae > Prostheceraeus > Prostheceraeus crozeri. The sequence goes on from CAJQUW010013009.1 coordinate 174,618, forward strand.
ATTTTGGAATTTTTGATAATAAGGAAGTCGAACAATGAAACTGTGATGAATAAACGAGGAAACTCCACATTTTTGTTTCTAAGTTTGGGGATATAGATTAGTGCAAATAGCCTTGCGTGTATTGTATTATTCGTGTTTTATTATATAGCTATTCACTTGCTAACCTTGTGACTTCATTCTGTGACTTCTGATTTCGACTGCCTTTTGACCTGTGCTTGCAAATGATAAAATGTGTTGTGTCGTGCGTGACAGGTGATGAGCTTTCAATCACATACATTGAAACATCTACATTTGTACATCTTGTACATACAAATACAAGAAAATAAGAATAAAAAAATAAAGAAGAAAAGAAGAAAAATGAGAAATTCAGAATTTGCCCTGCTTTCGAATCATTTCCGACCAGCTTGAAATCTAATGTTACGCATTTGTATACGTATGATCGCTGCACAATGCGCACATTGGCGCAACTAAGCCTCACGTAGCCACTCGGGGCTACAGTATCTTTTAGTCTATGGCTACTTAGATTTATATGCATGACCATCACCCAAAACCAGAAAAGTTCTCGTTTGTGGGAGTGTCCAACCATCTTTTTTTGGAATCTATTCTCATTAAAAGCAATGCTAATATATTGTCTAATGAAAGGAATGTTTCCACACCTTTGAACCTAAATCTGTAAATCGGAAAATTTCTATGCACATTGATATTGGATCGCTTCGTGAGATATGTATACTTAATTTTTACGATTTTGTATATAAACTGACTTCAGTGCGTGCTTGTAGTTTCCTTGTACCTCTGATGGTGGAATCCTCGAGATTCTGAAACATGTTCGGTTGTTTCAAAAGACGAAGTTATTTTCCTTTGAACATATGCTGAAATTCGACACTCTATGCTTGAATATTGCATGAACAAATGAACAGATCAAGATCGTAGCATGTTTTTATATTTTAGATGACGGAACTTTCGACGTCACCTTCTGAGTCTGATTCCGGCGTTGCAGTGGGAAGCGTTCCTGAACATATTCGACCAGGTGCAGCCTCTCGCAAATTCGGTGGCAAGAAGCGTGTGCAATTCAAAGAAGATGCTGATCTTGTTCAAGTTCGTCCAATTACTCCATCATCTCCAAAGGCGCTGCACCGCAGTCGTTCTGCACCATCGTTTGCGGAAATGGCTCCTTGTGACCCACGAAAATTCGAACAAGTTGTGGAACGCGCTCGTGTTTCTGACTTTATTCTGTCTCTTGGTTGCCATCCTGCTAGTCCTTTGGCTTCATTTGATCCATCCTATCGCATTCGTCCTTCAAGTTCAATCTCAAGTGCCGCGCATGCATCGACAGCTATGTCTTCCTGTTCTCCGAACGGTTCTGCTGTACCATCGACTCTGAATAGCCGGTTTGCCAACTGGACTTGTGAAGGCACAGCTTCGGAGACAAGACCAGCGGTGTGCCATCGGTCAACTGCTAACACTGCTCCACTATCAAGATTCTATACCACCACTACGAACACTTACCATCGTTCATCATCCTCGCCACACTCGTCTTCAATATCTTCAGTGACACGCCCGGCAAGTGCAAATTACCCCAGGCTTGGTATATACAAGAGACTACCTGTACTTTCATCTGGTGGTGCTGGTCCTCAGAATGGAAATTCTAAGCGCATAGATGTTGCCAATACATCACAATTTATTACTGTCCGTCGTCTTACTTCGTCGCCATCAATTCTGAATCATATGTCAACTTCAGGAGCGTCAGAGTCGCAACCTGTCAAGAAGAGTCGTGCAATATGATATCTAAAGGTGTAACATAAGATGGGTTTGAAGAGGATGAGAAATGCACTCTGCGTCCTTCTTAGATCTTAGGCCTAGATATTTTTAGAGGCTGGCAGCATGTAAAAAGATGAATGCGAGGTCATTGCTCATGTATGCATTTTTTCATTTCTTTAATCTTCAAAATATGTAGGCCTGAACTTAAGCTAGCCAGTGCCCGCTCAGAAGAGCATTCAGAACCAAATTTCAAGAACTTTTTCGGCAGAAGTGTGTATTTCAAAATTCCTTACCATGCCAAATCTAATTTGTAACGTCTGTCGGTACTTCACAGTCATTTGAATTTCAAAATATGCATTATTAACAATGGAGAATTCTCTTTCACCACAGTTGCCATCATTTTTATCTACGTAATTGAAGATAAGGACCTAAAAATCCTTAAAGTTAGACATAATGTCATACCGAAGTGATATTCAGAAGAGACATGAGCTTCTCAGACACAAATCCACAATATTAAACCTTAGAATACAAACCAGCGCTCGCTCCATAAAAAAAGCGTAAAAACGATTTCAACGAGAAATGACACAATTTTCAAAGTATTTTATCAGCGAGATAGGCTATCGATAACATGTAAATTTCTCTTCATTGAGCAAGTCATAATTACGGCTAGAGGCAAGCACACGCCTGTGGTTGGTCAAACTCATTTGCATGATTTTGGTTATAACATTTTACTTTAGCTTGCACATTTCGTTAAGCCCTAAAGCCCTAAAAGCTCGCCGACTGGTCAAACTTGAAGTGCACACTAAAAAGGTAATCAAACCTGGGATAGTCGCCAATATCTATTCACGTGGAAGGGAAGGGCCCATATTGCAAAAAAATTGCATCTGCATGAGTAAGCAAAATCTGCAATCTCATCCAAATGATTACTGAGTTTTAATAAAACGAATATTCAAATTGGTAATCTTGGGTCGGATCGGAATATGCAGAACTACATCTGGCCGCAAGATATGGCGCGGTTCCCACTCAGGTCTGCATGACTTAGTTGCGCTCTTGATTGAAATTTTCACTGAAAAATATCACAAAAAAGTGCTTGGCATGATTTGTGTCACTACACGAAAGGCGATATTTTATTGATGGGCTACCGGTAAGCAAGTCTATCAAGATATGAAATGTTCCGTAGATTCATAATGTTAACTATCTCGAAAGACAATTAGGAAGACAATTTGTAGATTCTTAATTAAGATGTTCTTGGCAGATTTAGACTTTGGCATCTGCTACCTCACAGTTATGTATAAAATTGACAATTTTTTGTGCATCTTTCAGCATTGGAATCCAATTTTTATTTTATTTTATTTTATTTTTTATTTTAACCACCCCTTTCTCCCATATAAATGGGGTAGGGGGACTCATACAAACAAGATAAAAAGGAGACAGTTAATATACATCATAAAATTCATGGAAACACAAACTAGCTACAGTCCACAAACCATCAGGGTAACACCACATAAAACGATATCAGGAAACACAGTCAAGTAAAATGTCAGCCGCTCCATACTTCAACCACATTGTGCACAGTTCTTCGCCATACGACTCTGTCTTCTGCGTCGCTTCTTCAACTTCTCCAATCTTCCTCCGCCTTCTGGAAATCTCTTTTGACACAGTCACTCCAACGAATTCTCGGTCTTCCTCTTCTTCGCACACTCATTTCTTGCTCCATTCGCCTGGGTAGCCTCTGCTCATTCATTCTTGCCACGTGTCTGGCCCAAGATAGTCTCTTTCCCACAATCTTCTGAGTCATCGTTCGTTTCAGTCCGACTTCGAGTCTCATTTCTGCAAGTTTTCTTCTGCAAATACGACATATATTTTTCAAATGCATGGTTTTGTAAAAATTCGAATTAGACCATCATCAATTTATAAATGTTATCTGTTTGATGGTTGCGAGATACCGAAACTTGCTGTTAATTCAATTTAGGCTTCCCAGGTCGGTCAGGGGAATGCAGGCAATATAACCGTGTCTTGTGGAATCAGTGATGCAGTGCAACAATTCAAGAACTTTGAATATATATTTTTTCACACTTTGGAATCAACATGTTTCGCACATTGGTGTGTCCTCCCAAGTACTAAAGCTATAAACATAAGTATCAACGGTACTGCAATGGCTTGAACTGGCAGATGAAACAAAAATTGAAACGGCATTGATTCTACTTTCGGCTGAGCATTTAGATAGTTGATTGTTAATATTCTTAGGCTCCTCGTGACTCATTCATTGCCCATTTGTGAATATTGAATAAACCTTCTTCATGTCATAAAGATGTTTTGATAACAATGAGTTCACAATGTGCTACATCTTTTCTCATAATTCCAAAAATTAAGATGTAGTTGAATCCAAATAAAAATTTCTATAAGACGGATGGTACAGCTCACTAACTAATACACTACACCATCGGCTTTACAACCGGTAAGTTTGTAAAAGCCCACCTGAATAAAAAAGAATCAGTTTCCCCCATATTCTCATGGGCTTGATCCTTCGATATTGGGGATAATTTCCTCACGCCATTTTTACTCTAGCTAGATTGCTTCATGGTTCAACATTATGCCTATCTGTATAATCTACTTTTTATTCTTTTGTGATACACGCGCACGCATTTGTATCATAGGTTGATAAGCTAGATTATAATTATTTTCATGAAAATGAAAGAAAAGTCTATCTTATCTCGAATGAGGGAACAAGAGTTAATGTTTCTTATTTAGCGGCTTATATTCACACAAACTTTCACTTTTATATTAATAAGCCACACTGCAGGACCAGGATAAAGGCCTATTGCGCTTAAGCAGTCCTTCGACTCGTTCAATCATTCTAGGTGTCACACTAGTTTAGATCCCGACTATGTCTTAGAGCTGCCATGGACTAAGCTTGAACTATTCAAATTTCTATATGGATTTTCCTAAAGCTATATCTTTTTAAACTGCATGCTGCAATTTGTCAAAATAGACTCTCTATATTTGTTTTAAACCATAGGAATTTGCTGTAGCCGCTCTCGCATGGGTGCACATGATAACCGGCTCACCGAAAATTTTTAAAAAGTACACTGAAGTAGCTTCAAGCAGTGGTGAAATATAATTTGCTTAGCACTCTAGATTGTCGTGTTATTGTCAATCAAAATTTCAAGATCTTGAAGGTAGAGTGTCTATCTTTAATAGCAAATGCCTATGCTTTCTAAAATTCAATGCAAATTTTATAGAGTGCTAGGAGAGTTCTAGTGCTAAAGAATTTGAAACAGTCTTACGTAGACCTACATATTTCGCCAACACTTGCATACTTTAAGAATTCTCTAATGGAATTCTTTAAACCTAGATTGATTTAGAAATTGATGCAAGAAAAATTGCAAAAAAGTACGATGACTGAGTTGCTAAGTCAGTGGTGGACGAAAGTTTGGGTTTTTAACTGATTTTGTTAAAACCTTATGCAACAAATTAGGAAGAGCATATTTTATATGCTTTTTTCTAGATACTTAAACACATCAGGTAATGTAGAATGATTCGTAGAAATGTCAACGTTATCTACAAAATACTGTGCAAGGTCAACATCTCGACATTACTCAGCTACAAGCAGTCTCTCTGTGATATTAACAATGTTAATATTTCGGACGGATCTTCGGTTGCCGGAATGCTAAGATAGCCTACGTCTTAAGAAAAGGAGCAACCGCAATGTGCGCATATTCACTATGAGATTCCAAAATTTTAAGGTCACGTTAATTGAGATTTTGTGACATCATGAACTTAATTGGATTATCTAATTTTCGTCACTTTTTTGACATTTTTCTCAACATCAGGAAATGCATCAGCAATTATTTTGTGATATAGTCTACTCATGATTTTCAGACAGAAAGTTCAGTGGCATAATGTAGTAAAATATCTATCACATCGAAATTCGCGCATTTCAGTGTACCGGCCCGATACCCTGTGCAAGCAGAAGAACCGCAGTGTACCACGTCGATGAAACATCTATTGGTACTATTCTCGCCTTCTCACATCTTGACTCCCTGAATTTCAAGGCGTGTCGGTGCCTATGATACATGCATTGAAATTAGCATTTCAAAAATTCGACCGACATCAACATTTTTGAAATCTCCGTAATTCATTCTCGTTTGCCTTCTAGAACAAAGTTTGTGGGATAAGTGCGCTTTGTACTACTGACTATTCTTTAGTAGCTTTAAATGCATGATCATGAAAATCACATTAAAGGTTGCAATTTCTGGCTCTGTACACGATCTGCAGTCGAAATGGGGGAGGCATCGAGTCAAACTTTGTGGAAATTTGGCGAGAACACTCTTAGGCTCGATGCCTGCTAAATGAGATTCTCGGTTTGAGACCTCCTCTTGTGCAACAGAGTGTACGTGTCATAGAGTAAGTATATTAGGTAGAGTAGCAACTCGGCATTCCCCATTGTGTACACAGCTTCGATTTTATTAGATAAACTCGAGTTGAGACCCGGCACCACATGTGGGATATGCAAATGTTTACACTTTTCGAGAGATTTACACGTATTTGACTAATCATGATAGCAATACAGAAGGAATAATAGTTTTTCACAAATACTCCGCCTTGGAGAGGTAACATTGTCAGTTAAATTAGCAATTCGATGGATTGCTATTGCTTTGCTACCAATCCACATTAATAGGAGTATTTTCTTAAACGTGATCATGTCACAGACTACCTGCGACTGAAAGAGAAAACTATCATGATCAAATAAAAAATCATAATTAATTTTAATAGATGCAAATATGGGCCACATTGCTATTCAGATTCAATGAATCTGAAATGAAACATAAATTTAGTGAATCATGAAATTATGCCGCTGAAAATTGAATTAAAAACTTGAAATCTCAGCCAAGAATCACAATAAGATCTCAACTTTTCGACGAAAGTAGTTAATAATGTGAACACAAAAAGTGAGGATTTAAACGAGGATGCGAACATGGCGTTCCAAACATGTAAATATGAACATTTGAATTCGAACCGCGTTCCGATTGGGATTTGAACTGAGTTCATGTTTCGAGGTTCGGTACAACCAATTGTGTACTGAGGTTGTAACAGCCTGTTCCGAGATTGAATTAAAGTGAGTGAATTAGAACAGGGATGCGAACATTTATTTCGGAACTTGAATAGATAGTTGTTTGTCTTGAGACTGCTTGCTCAAATGCGACAATTGTGACCATTGTGACTATGATGACAATTTTATTTATTTTCATAACTAGGTTAAGTTATAAATACGTGGAAGTAGCTTGATGTTTAGCCTCCCAATTTCATGGATTGTTGCAAGAGACCTTGGTTATTCGCTAAAGGCTATAGAAACTGTTACAAATCTAAATGAAAATATCAAAGCTGGCGATTTAGTTGAACGACTAATGGATCTGGATGAGCATGCCATGAATTACAATTTGGATCGTAGTTGGATAGAAGATTTCTCAATGCTACATTTCAAAGACAGTGAAATTAGAAGGATGGAATTGGAACTATCTGAAACGGAGATAAAAGAAGTGAAACCTTCAACTGATTTATCGAAATGCTCTAACAGTGAAAGTGACTTCAGAAAGAAATTAGAAATAGAGACGTTTAAATTATTATGTGAACGGAACTGTATTAGGTGTTTTGAACGGGAAAGATCCCTTCTCTTGTTTCCATGTTCTCATTTTGTTATGTGTTCTACATGTTATGTACCCTTGGAAACTATATTTTGTCCCCTTTGTGATGGAGAAATGATTTCAACAGTCAATGTATATCGTTCATGATGAGTCATCATGTGTGTCTGTGATTGGTTGCTATTGTGCAGCTTTTGTATATAGGGTTATCACACTTCTATTTCAATCATACTTGTTGAGAATTGTAGACATTAATAAACATGCCATTTACCACAATCATTCCTGTTTCAATTATTCACTAAGACAATCTGTTTACTAGCAAGATTTTCTACTCTGCAAATGATGTTATTGGTTACAAAGCTGATCTTATAGATCTGATGGAGGATATTGTCACATTCTACCACTGTGAAGATGATATTGAACTTCAGAAACTCTTTATGAGGACATTGACCAATGCCCTTACGCGAGTACTAAGATTTTGGCTCGATGAAGTGTTCAAACCTCTGAGTTTGACGGAAGCTATTCCACGGAGTTCTCGTTGCTATTGTGAAATCAGAACACGGAAATTGAAGACTTGCTTGCATGATATAATCACATTTAGCCACTATGAGGAAAATGGTGGCAAATTCAAAGTGGACATGTTTGCCGGACCCCCGTCGATGAGTGTCAACGTGGCAGTGCAAGATGAGCGGGATATAATCAAGTTTAGAGCATACTATTCTAATCTTTTAAAAGTCTTCGCTTCAAAACCATGCTGTTCATGCTGTCCTCTATCAAAGGATTTAATGTGTGATATAGAACAGCTTATAACTGCAACTTTATTACGACCTACCATCTGTTACCGTTTGACTTTGTTGTATGGAACTAAGCAAAAATATATATTTTCATAAATGCTTTGCTTTTATCATAATAAAAATGACTGCAAAAAGAAAGGCATCTCTTTCTCGGAAGAATGGTTCTTTTAAACCTTCAAGTCAGTTTAAGAAGGCGTTGCGAAAGTTAAACAGCATGCGAAATAATAAAATTAAGTGCAAATTAATTCAAAACTCAAGTGATGATTTCATCCGTGATTTGGCTTTTGCAATACACAAATGCCTCCCAATATACAAGCCTTTGTTGAGTACTGATTCTCTGAACAACATTAAAAAATTTTCAAATCCAAGAAGCAGTGATACGAAAAGGCGGAACTTGGTTCAGCGTGGAGGTGGTGGGTTTTTGAATATGTTGAATGATATTGGAAACAGCATTTACAATGTACTCAACAGTCCACTAGTGAAAGTTGTAGCAGGTGCCGCAGTGTTGCTTTAGACGACGAATCATGGATTGACACGTCATCATTGATTGATGACTCATGTGAATATGTATATAAGAGAGACGCGCTTGTACTCTTTAATCACTTTCAAGCTATCATTCATCGCCGGTGGTTGAAAAGCTTCGAATAAGTATAACTTTGAATTATGTCTCAAAAAATGTATATAGTTAGAGAGGAGAGCGACTCATTTCAACGTGATCTCTTATAATTCCGACCGACAAGGAAGGTTCAAGGGATTGGAATTACCTTTTACTTCCAAACGTTGAGCTATGGTGACGATGGTTTCTACCTTCAAGTTCCATTTTTCCACAGTAATGGTATGTCTTCATCTGGATATAGCAACATGAGACAAATGCGAGTGACCTTTCCGAAATGGCAGCTGATGATACTCAAAACCATCGACTCTTTGGCGAAGGAATGCGTTGAGTTGCCCGAAAGTGCTCCTGCACATTGGAGGAAGGCGTTAGAGGAAGGAATTAGCTATAAGGAATTACCCGAGTTCGATACACTATTCCTGAAATTGTCCGATCACTTTCAAGCATTCGATCTACTTGGAAATACAATGGAGTGTGATGATCTGAAGCGCGGACGATACATGGGTTTAATACACGTCAACGGACTATACATTGGTGCTCACGGCTCAACCGGGAAAGTTGCATCGTTACAAATGAACGTTCTACAGTTGGTTTATGAGCCAATGCCGATTGATAAGTGCCTAATCACCATCAATAAACCTATTTCGAAAGATGGGAAGGATGCTGAAGAATGCAAAAAGCGGGGACGAAAATCCAAGGAAGGGAGTGTTAAGTTGAAATTGAAGCGCCAAGATGCTCAAATTGACGCGAAAAGTTATTTTAATGCTGACATTGATGAGGAAACACAAATGCTGTGAATGTGAAATGAAAGTTTCTAAATGTAAATAAAGTTGTTATGGAACATGACTTGTTTTATTCTAAGCAAACTGGTGGGTGCTAGTCTTTAAAGCTTTTGAAATTTCAGAATGACAGATTTTCGCCTATTCACTGATCGTACAATGTGTGTGGCCGGTCCAAGTCAGTCCGGTAAAACTACTTTTGTAACTCAATTACTACAATTTAGAAATGAGATGTTTAATAAAGAAATTAAAAGAGTTAAATGGTATTATGGTATATTTCAACCACAGTTGCATTCTGCACTTCGTCAGAAAGGTTATGATGTGAAGCAAGGGTTACCGACAACTGAAGACATCAAAGCAGGTGACTTAATTGTGCTAGATGATCTATTGCGTGACAGCAAATCATCGAAACATGTAACTGAAATGTTTATTCAGACAGCACATCATAGGAAGCCTTCATAATCTATATCACCCAAAACATCTTTGATGGAGGGAAAGAGAAAAGAACTAGGAGTTTGAATACACATTATTTAGCAATATTTAAAAATCCAAGAGACAGCAGTCAGATACATCATCTCAGTAGACAGATGTTACCTCAACAACCTAAAGTTCTTTCAAAAATATATGAAGATGTAACAAAGAAACCACATGGCTATCTTTTTATTGATCTAACCCAGGAATGTCCGGAACGACTTCGATTTCGAACAAATATCATACCTAATTCCGTTGAACCAATGACAGTTTTCTCGGCTCACAGTTAGTTTTAAGCAATGTACTTTGTTGCCATATTATTTTAAACATGTCATATTCAAAGATGGTAGTCATTCCTCAACAGGAGTATGTACAATTGACTACATTACAAAGTGCACAGGAAGTCAAAAATATAGATCAGCCTATTACGAATCAACCTAAGGAACTAACACAAAAGGATATGGAAATTCAGAAGATTAAGGATCCCTATCGACGAATGCAGTTAGCAGCTGAAAACATTGATGAGAGACGACAGATTCGTGACAAGTTGCGTCGATTTATAACCTTGTCAACACCTCCACCATATCGTGTGCGCGCTGAGCGATTATTTGACTTCATTGATCCACATGTGAAGTTCAATGAGAGAGGGGAGATAATAGATGAAACAACTGGTGATGTTATTAGAAATAGTCACATAGATGACCTTCTACAATATGCTGTCAGAAATGTAAGGCGAAAACTAGGTGCACCACAAGGGTGGTCATATTTTCAGAAAATTTTATCTGATCAAAATGTACCTCACAATATTATTGGACGACCGACTGTGAATGAGTTGGACAAGGGTCACTTACAAGATGAAACAAAAAGTAAAACACCCACGATGGCGGTCAAGCGAGAGCTTCATGATCCCGATGATCTGCAACCAAAAAGAGCTACTAGGCGCTCAATGCGTCTTGGGAAGGATTATAGTAAATATTAAGTAAATATGAATTAAAACTTGCTTCTCTCATATCATGTCGTTACAAAAATTTTGCTGTTGTTTGAAATCTGCGCTCGAAGGTAAAGCAGAAGAGGGCATAGAGGTTGATATCAATTGTGTTAGCAGTTGCTGTGCGAGTAATACGCGTGCAAGTCAGAACAAAGACGATGAGTACAGCCGTGAAGCTGAGGGAGATTTATTACGACTTAAATCACCCTGCAAGTTTCAGTCGTCCGGAGGTTGTAGCTCGCGCAGCAGGTGGGGGAACAGAGAAAGTCAAGAAGTGGTTAAGGAGTCAACCGACTTACACTCTTCACAAAAATGCGAGAAAGCGATTTCCAACGAGAAAATATGTTGTTAACAATATAGATAGTCAAAGGTAAGCAGACTTGGCTGACATGCAACAGATATCACAGTACAATTATGGCTATAAATACATCTTAACCATAATAGATATTTTATCTCGCTATGCTTGGGTACGTGCGCTGAAATCTAAACGAGGACCAGAAGTTTAAGCGGCTTTTCAGAGTATTTTCGATGAGGGGCGTGTTCCAGAAAGAATACAGACCGATCAAGGCAAGGAATTTGAGAAGTCTCATGTTCGAAGTCTCCTCAAAAGTCATAATGTGGAATTGTTTAGCGTTAAAAATGCTTATAAAGCTGCCATGGTTGAGAAGTTCAATCGCACATTGAAAACAAAAATATGGCGCTATTTTACTGCAAAAAATACACATGTTTGGCTGGATGAGTTGCAGAAATTTGTTAAGAATTACAATGAAAGCTATCATTGTATTATTAAGATGCGACCAATTGATGTTACCGCAGATAATGCAATGGATGTATGGCTTCAATTGTATGATAAGAAAGCGAAAAACATTTCCAATGAAAAGAATATAAATTTTGGTGATAGAGTTCGGATTTCGAAGGTTAAGTCTACATTTGAGAAGGGTTATCTACCTAATTGGACTGAAGAAGAGTTTTTTGTAGATGAAGTAAATAGAAAATTTAGACCCATCATGTACAAATTGATAGATTACCATGGTAATCCAATTGAAGGAAAATTTTACTCATATGAATTGCAAGTAGTAGACAGAAGTGACGAGGTTTATATGATTGATAAAATAATCAGAAAGAAAGGTCATGGCAATCAAAGGAAATATCTAGTTAAATGGAAAGGGTATCCTGATTCATTCAATAGCTGGATGACGCACCAGGATCTACAAAATGTGGAGGTGGGAGAAACTCGTAGCTTTTAAGCTAATATAACATGCGACTTCTTACATATATGTGGTTAACATGTCTACTAACTTCGACATCATTCTTCCAAGCAATAGCAACCCAAAGATATTCCCAGGCAACAAACCATCTCAATACTCTGTTGAATTCGCTAATCCAATTACTCTGCACGGACCCCATGAAGTTGCTCTAACTGAAATTACTTATTACAACAATATCAGTTTACTAAAAAACAATTATTTTGAATTACATAAAGAAGTGCGAGAGAAGGATGATTGCTTTCGCATATTTCAAAATAGTCTACATGGTACATGGGCTTTTCATCATCTAACTTATCATCCTTTTTCAACATCTCTACCATCTGTCCAAAACATGATTAAAATTCAAAAGGCATTTGCAACGTCCACTTTTGATTCTAAAGTTCCCACAATGAGCTTGCAAGATACAGAAAAGGAAATCGGTAGAATGTTTTAACGAATAAATGATCTCTTTAAGCTGACTTTGAATAAATTTTACAGACCAGTCGTAAAGGGGTCAACAAAATTGTTGAAGGAAGGGAAGCATGTTCTTCTTGTATTGGATAAGGATTTGAGTCATACTTTAGGGTATTCCAGAACAACATTCTCATCAAGGTATTGGTATAATGGACGTGGGTGGAATTCGGAGAGGAAAGTCACTGATTTTCGATGTAGATACGTGCCATTGTATGCATTACAAAAAAGGAGCATCCGAGTAAAGAATCAATTTGAAGTTATTAGAGGTGTTGAAGACGTTGCAAGAAAGATTCAAGGATCAGTGCCAGAAACGGTAATGACTTGTGAATATAAGAAAGAGAAAGTAACTTTATTTACTGTTGAAACGGAGGTAGAATTCATTGTTTTTACTAAAAAGACACCATTTGAAAGGTCTGAGTCCACTATTATTGAATTCGGATCTGAAATGATTGGGATGTTTAAGGGCCTTGAAAGCGCACCTTTGCTGACAGAATTAAATGATACATACAAGGTTCATTTATCCTCCTCTAAACTCAAAGCATCAACAAACGTTTCATGGGATATCCACGTATACAGCGAAGAAATTGTGGGTGATGAATTGACTACTTCTAGTGAACTGATAAAAAGAGTTAATTTAAACATTGAAAGCTTGAAAACGCCATCTGAATTGTGCACAAAGTTAAATGAGTTTGGTGTAGATTACCTTGATGCAGATGAATATCACTTTTCTTATGACCCATATAAGAAACGCATGATTCTAAAGGTAGGAAAGAACTCTCTTATCAAGCTAGATAGCGTGTTAACGACCACATTGGGATTCTCAAAATCAACTATTTATGAAGGCACATCAATAGGCGATACAACACCATCATTAAAGCGGGATATAAGCAACTTGTACGTCTATTGTAACATCATTGAATATACAAGGGTTGGTGACATTGAAGCCCCACTTTTGTGCACATTTCCGCTCTCATCCGTGAGGAAGCAACTAATTAATCGAGAATTTATTAACACGATATATGTACCAATGAGCAGAAATGTCATCAATGGAATTGACATATCAATTCATGATGACACAGGTGAAGTAGTACCATTCTGTGATGGTGTTACTGTTCTAACACTACACATCAGGACACGAGATTAAGGCTTTACGCTATTGTAGGATCTATAATTATCCAAAGGACATAATGTCAGGCATTTACAACGGTCCATCCTATCAGAGCGGCTATCCCGTGTTTGCTGGAGGTAGACGACAAGTTGGAGGAGGCATATTTGATGCACTAAGACGTATGGTTCTTCCAACACTCAAAAAGTATGGCGTACCATTCATGAAGCGGGTTGAAAACAGAGCTTTAGACTTTGGCGCAAATGTTGCAGCTGATGCACTTCAAGGGGAGAATATCGGTGAATCTATGAAAATGATTGCATAGCAATCTGTCATAGACGCATTAGATGATTTAACAAAGACGAGACGTACAGTTCGGAAGAAGCGTAGGAAGTCAAGACAAGTTGGATCAGGCCGAGTTACTAAGCAAAGGCGTAGGAAAAGGCGTAGGCGACTGGAAGCAAGTCAAAACGAAGGACGACAACATATTTGTAAAGCTAATACGATGCAGAGTATCAATTCGGCTTTGTGTTTAGATTCACCGCCTCATCAAACTGACATTATTACCTCAACTATTGTAGACATAGTCCCCACAACAAATATCGATGGTAACCAACAGCCTATTCAGTTTGATATACCTGCTAATCCTCAAGATTATATTGACTGTCAATCCATTGACTTAGAATTGTATATACAAATTAAGAAGACTAATGGTACCAATATTGATTCAACCAAGGATAAAGTGGGATTAACAAATCTTCCTATTGCCAGTCTATTCTCAGATGTGTATTTAATATTGAATGACAAACAGATTGAAGGAGGGGATCGAGCATATCCCTATGGAGCATACATGAATACAATAACGCAATTTCGGAAGCAAGCTAAACAGTCACACTTGCAAGTTGCCGGCTGGTATGATGATCAGCAAGGGAAATTTGATGAGGTTTCAAATGGAAGTTTAAAAAAGCGAATGGAATTGACAGCAGATTCAAAGGAATTATACTTGAAAGGACCTGTCTATCTTGATTTCCTTCGTCAATCTAGATATCTACTATCACAGGTTAAAATGCAAATAAAATATATTCGTGGAAATCCTGAGTTCGCGTTAATGGCTTTTGGAGCTACAAACTATCAAATCAACATAATTAGTGCCGTGCTCAATGTAAGGAGAGTAACAATGAACCCGTCAGTCATCAACGAGCATGCAACAGGATTGAGGAAAAGCAATGCAATATATCCAGTTAATCACAGTGTGTTAACAAACTTCACAATTGGTGCGGGATCATCCTCTCATGCCTACCCCAATCTTTTTCCAACTGCGATGCCGAAGGCGGTGTATATTACATTTGTGGAAAATGAGTCATTTATTGTTGCTTTTGAAAAGAATCCATTTAATTTCCAACACTTTAACGTTAGTAAACTAGCATGGTTCTACTTTCACTTTATATATTAGTAAGCATAACTAAGCAGGAAGATATGACGATTGGTTAGTTTACTTATAAATTACCTTGTTGAATCTATTTAGACTTATTCTACATCACCTATAGCGGAAGGATTCTCCTTCTTTTTGAAGATGGGGGAAGTCCCAAGCTGTAGTGTCCATATGGTAGTGACAAATTTATATTTGACCAACAGCGCTTATCCTCCCAGAGTGAAAATCCTCGCTTCCTAAATGATTTTGTAGTAACTAAGTGGTTTTTCGAGTTAATTACTGTCATTTCTTCACTTGTACCCATTTCACAGTAGTACACGATCCTATAATCATCATGTTGTAGTTTTTTAACTGCAGCTCTCTGCACTCCTTTTGCACGTTTGATGCTGTGGCAAGATGAATCTAGATATTTCATTGAATACATTTTCGGTTTTAATAAGATCATTTCCTCAAGCAACTTTCCCGCACACTCATCCTTAAAACAGCCAAACCTAGCTCTGTTTGTAGTTGAGTATAGTCGGTGATGTACATCACAGTTTGAAGAGTCAAATTTTTCACCAAAATATAGAAGTATGTCCTCCAGACGGATAGAAAGTGAGGTGTATAAACATAGGAAAAAACTGTCAGTGTCACCGCCACAAAGTCGCGTTCTATATATCAGTGGGCATCTTTTTAAATCATTGTAAAATAGTTGATACATTTCCAACTTGCTATAATCAAGAATTGCTTGACCAACATAAATTAATTTATTCAACATTATTGAAGGCTTGTACATTTCCATGCCAACTAGATCTTCATCAAAGATCTTATGCTGAACGTAGAGTGGATGATTTGATAATTTTTGACATTGCTCAACACTATTAACTAATTTGAATTATCTCCTTCGTCTTACATTTTCCATTGTCTTGCCATATAAAGAAATATTCTTCTTCAACTTGTAAAATGACTTTTCAAAATCAGTTTTTGACTGAGCTCTCTTTTGGGAATTCATGTCAATGAACGTTTTTAACCAGGGCTTTTGAGGGAACTTTACACCGCTATGAACTTTTTTGACTTTCATGCCCATAAATAAATAAAATTTTAATATTGAATAGTGTACAACATAATTTTCCCTATCAAATTGGTGTAGCAATAGTTTCTTAGTTGAAGAAAAGTTAGTATTTAGTCTTACTTTTTTATACAAGTCTTTCATATAACTTGAAAACATTTTTTGTTCTATCATCTGCATTTCTGGCGCCAATGGAAAATCGGCAGTGTCATCATGTATGCTTGCAGGATATTCCAAATCTAAATCAAAAATATACCCGATTTGACTATGATCATCTATGGCTTGAATGCTAACTTCGTTTGAAAAGTAGTCTATTTCATCTTCATTCAACCATTTGAAATTTGAATGTGGTAGACTCTTGCTGAGTGACGAGCCGTAAAGGTTGTTGACATCTATGTAGGATAAGTGACGGCTTTCATTTATATTTTTTTGTAATTCCGTAATGCGTGCACGTGCTCGGTGAATATTTGTAAATGTCATACCTCCTCTTATTCCTCTTTCAAATAGATTGTACATGCTTTCTTCTTGTATGTAGTGCGGAGGATCAGATGAAGCAAAACGCAAAGCTGAAGTAAAGCTAAGGTGTGGAAGGCTGACAAAATGCACAGGATCCACCTCATCTTCATTTTGACTCAATGATCTAAAGACTTCAAAAATATCTGCCTGCAATAACACATCTAATTTGAGATATGCAAGCATGTAATCGCCAAAGTTGGAGCAACTGAAAGAAATCCACGCATTACAAGCGTGTTCATATTCTTTGTCTGAGCAATGCTCCCGTGTGAGATCATTATAGAATTCACCTTGTGGTGGTAGACTATTTTCCAACAATGTATTTAGACTTTTAAAATAAGAGTAGAGAAACACTCCCTTTTGATATAGGATGTCATCATTAATCAGTGGAAATTCGTTTCTTAATTTTTCTACATGCCTATACGCTTGTAATCCTTTTGCTAATTCACCTAGTGATGCACTTAGAAATTGAAAAGAATCCAAGAACTTTAATTTAAAATATATTGTTTTTCCATTGTACTCGTTCACAGGTACACTAGCGGATAAAGTTATGTATTTTTCAGCTGTGGCTGCTACCACTTCTAATTTCCATGGTTTCTTCTTTCCAATTGCTTTGTAGCAAGCGGTGTGACTGTCATAATTCTTGAAGTTGTGGAAAAATATGGGCAGTTCCCGCCTATTCAGTTTCAATCGAAGATTGCATTTGCTACATAATGTTTGCCTACATTTTCCTGTTATATGATCATGATCTCTCACTTTGATACAATCATCACTGAACTTAGATTTACATTTACTGCAACTCTGTTCGCTTTTGTGTTTTTCTTCTTCTTCATGGGATAGAGACATCGGTTGTCTACTTATTGCACGCTGATTGTCATACAAATTTTGAGCTACATTTTCTAGGTGATTTAAGAAGTTCATAATACAATTTTCTCCTTTAAAGACATAATATTCGTTATCAAATTTTGATTGGAGAGCGTTGTGCCAAACATGATAAACTCCAACTGCTGCAGGTTTATGCACTTTATTATCGATGTAGCACTCTATATCTGCATAAATTAATAAAGGTGGACTTAGATGATATTCCATGCTACTTGTGCTTCCCTCTAGTTGTTTAGGCATTTTTTCTATTTCCGCTTTTCCTCGAACACAAAACTGATAATGTCGGTCTAGAGTTGTCTTATATGTAAACGATTGGGTGCATCGATCACAGTAATGTTGAAATCTTTTATTAATTTTCCTATATAGTCTCGATATCTTTCTGATTCCACAATAATGTGCGCGTTCATTGTTAACAATGAACAGTATATTGACGGTTCGTTTACCAATAAAGTTGCTACTATAACGAACACCTTTGAGTCCTTTTTTATAAAAGTGAATGTTAATTTTGATGTCATTATTTTTCTCAAACCTAGAAATATCTTTTATTGATAGTGGTGTGGCAATGCCATCCATATTCAGATCAGATGTCCACTGGCTATATGATTTCACCTCATTCCTCGAGTGAAGTACTTCATCATAATGTAGTATTGATAAAACTGAATACTTGAAGCAGTCATTTGCATTCGAGTGTGCATTGATTACAGCTTTAGAATCTTTCAAGCTCTTTGGTAGAGTGAATGTTTGTCCACCGGATAGTAGTGGACTGGTAATAACATTGAATTCAATATTAAGTATTTCATCTGTAACCCAGTTGCTACCCTTATTTGCAAATGCTTCAATATGGCTTGAAAGACTATTCAAATTATCTTGGAACCAGGTATCATAGTCATAGATATAGTTTGTAGATGATGATATAAAGTGTGCGAGAAACGTTTCATCTTCTTGAGGATTTGATCGCACATAACGAATTTGTGCAATTAGACGGCCACGTAGTTGAAAATTGTTCTAGAAGGTTTGACACTAAGTTCCCTAATATAGGTCGCATACTCAATAAAAAAGAATAAATGTCGATTGTATGTGTTGATGGTGTGATGTCATATAGACGAGCGTGACCATTAAGGGCGCTTTCACTGAGATTTAGAGTTCCATGATTATTATGAATATTCATCTCACTTTTTGTATTATGTACATTCATATGCTGACGAAATTTGCTAACAGAATTATAATTTTTGCCACAACGGGAGCATTATTGCATAAAGGTATTATTTGAAGCGCTGGTTGACGTATGTCTAGACGTTGGTTCAACAATACTAGATCTGGATATGTGATTATTTTGTAATTCTACTTGATTAACAACTGACATGTTTTGAGAATTTGAACTTAAATTGCAAACTAGATTGTGTCGCTTTAGATTATTCTTCCTATTCGTTTGATATGGACACTTGCTACACTTATATGTTATCCCAAACTTACAAAATTTTTCATGACGTTGCAAATTGCCATAAAGAGTAAAAGATATTCCACACTTGGAACAGACAACCATTCTTAATAGTAAATGATGAGGATTATAATTTTTGATAGTCCTTATATATTTTCATCATTCTATGACGTCAGAGCTATTACCACCCAATAGAATTTGTTCCGATCTCTTCACTTTTGAAATAGATGTAATATCACCGATGATATAAAGGAAAAAATTCAGGATTTGCAACAGTTTTCATTTTCCAAAAGAAAAAGGTAAGGTACATTACATTTTTATGCATTTTACAATGCCACTGTGGCACATCTTGATGTGCTGACACTGTGCAGAGCAAGCACCCCTGTCTTCCATGTGAGTCAGCTTCACCTTTTCAATGTTCGAATTTGCATACTCAATATGCATTAAAGTCTCTTTTTCAAAAGGCTTGTTACCTCTTGAAAGGAGTGATGCCATATGCAAGTTTGACTGTGTCAAATTTCGGACAGATTGGATTAAATCCCGATTCTCAGTCCTTAACTTCGCTTCCCTTTCCTCAGCGAGTCGCAGTCGCTTCTCACAGCGCCTCAACTCACTCTTGTCAATAGATGCATCTAAGTCAACATTATATTCCTTTGTTCGCAGCATGATGGAAGCAGCAGGCGGAGGAGCGTGGACAGTTGTATTGGAGATCGTAGGGGAAGCAAGAGGAGTAGGATCATGGGAAGTCGTAGGTGATGGTGTAGTAGGAGGAGTAGGATCGTGGGACGTCGTAGGAGGAGCAGTCCCCGGGGTAGGTGGTTGTGCTGTGGGCGGTGGTGATACACCCCTATACTCCAGTATAGGAGTAAAGGGGAAGCGGACGCTGCAGGTTGGAGACGATCGAATGTTGGAGAAGGATTCTTCTTCCGGTGATGCGTAGACCGCTGCATCCTGCAATGAGAATAGAAAATATTTGTATTATCCATGCATCATTATATGGGAAAGAAGTTAATAATGTTTGTAGAATTAACAATATAATAATATTTAAATAATGTAAACATGTTTTCTAGTGTTTGAAAGCTATCTTATCTTAGGAGTCATGACGATCTCATGATCAGATCCATCTTCCACCGCAACGTTGTATGAACTATTCTAAAATCAAAATTTAACTGTTACAATCTTTTACGTTTCAATTATCTGCTTTCATATTAATTCCTAATATTGTACTTACCTTAGCAATTCTACCATCATCACTGTCATCATCAGAAGAAGTTGGCGATGATGTCGCTGACGAAGAGGACTCATCCGAAGAAGACTCATCTGATGAGGACTCGCGGATGCTGTAGGGATTTTCCTCATTGTCCTCCATGGACGTTGAGGTAGGTGGCGTTGAGAGGACACTGCGATCTCGAGTCTTTTTCAGTGATAAAGATCTAATTGCCTGCAATAGGAATAAAGACAAAATGATTAGGGAGTGATTATTAAGACATGATAGATTTCTGTGAGTGTAGACTGCAACAATCATACTTACAGGTCTCTGACATCCATTATTTTCCACCGTTCCCAACTTGGGAATAGGGGGCAGACTTTGGAGCAGCTGAAAAGTTAACAATGTTTTGAAATTTCTAGTTATATACGTATAGACCTTGTAAATAATACTTACGGGATGTGGATTTGCTTTTTTCTCCACCATAGTCAATTTCGGAACAGGTGGCAGACTGTTGAAATGCTGAAAGAAAGAGTTTAGTAGTAAAACATATTTAAAATCATAAACATTTTGATTGTAAAATACTTACATCTCTTGCTGTAGGCAATTTCTTTAAAAGTACCTTGGCATTCTTCGTTGGAGGTTCTGAACTCTGAAATGTTAAAAAATATGTTTACTACATGCATACTTGCACTAGAATCGTAGGTGACATTCATCATTGTTCAATTTAAAAACCTAATTTAAAATAGGCATTTAACAGTACTCACTTCATAATCAGATAGTGACGTGTCACTATCAATGAATTTTCGCGACTTTACTTTGATCGATCGCGCCTTTTTTGGAGGTTTTGAAATTTTCGTGACCTCATCACATTGGCTCAAAACCCCTGTCGCCGGTCTGTCTTCCTTGGCAAACAATCTTTCCAATTTCCGCTTCTCTGCAGTCGATGTCAGATTGATACCTTTGCGTCCATTTCCAAGTGAGCAGGCAGTATGGGCTTGAATAAACGCCTTATCTTCCTCACTTTTCGCCTTCTCAGTGCTCTTTAGATATACCTTACATGTAAGGCAATACAGGTATGTACCATCCTCCTTAAAAGAGCAATCCTTATGACTGCTTTTGCTAGCGTGGCGAACCGGCAAAATGCAAGTACTGCAATAATGAAAAATAAGTTTCTGTCAGGAAATGCCTGACGTTCGAACCATTTCTACAAAGGAAATAATCGTTTGTTATATTCTTATCTCTCTGTAGATTAGAACTCATTTATGAATCTATTTTCCAAACTTAAAAAAGAATATTAAAAAGTTTAATAATCTCAATTAGAAAAATATTAAGATGTAACAGAAACCGAGATTCGAAACGTTAAATCAAGTCGGCGAAGTGTCCTATACACGAGTGTGAATACGACTTCACAAACAATGCAACATTCCTCGAATGGGCCGAGGACTTCTTGAAGTTAACGGAGTCCCCCGAGGGACGTGACTTACCTTCTTTCATTTTTTATGGTTAATTACACTTACATTGTAAACCTCTTGTTTTTATTTCACAAATTCTGTAAATGGGATTCTGATTAGCAAATAATAGAACATTCAGAACATCATTTCTGATCTGTAAACGCATTATGAAAATAAATAAAATTGTCATCATAGTCACAATGGTCACAATTGTCGCATTTGAGCAAGCAGTCTCAAGACAAACAACTATCTATTCAAGTTCCGAAATAAATGTTCGCATCCCTGTTCTAATTCACTCACTTTAATTCAATCTCGGAACAGGCTTTTACAACCTCAGTACACAATTGATTGTACCGAACCTCGAAACATGAACTCAGTTCAAATCCCAATCGGAACGCGGTTCGAATTCAAATGTTCATATTTACATGTTTGGAACGCCATGTTCGCATCCTCGTTTAAATCCTCACTTTTTGTGTTCACATTATTAACTACTTTCGTCGAAAAGTTGAGATCTTATTGTGATTCTTGGCTGAGATTTCAAGTTTTTAATTCAATTTTCAGCGGCATAATTTCATGATTCACTAAATTTATGTTTCATTTCAGATTCATTGAATCTGAATAGCAATGTGGCCCATATTTGCATCTATTAAAATTAATTATGATTTTTTATTTGATCATGATAGTTTTCTCTTTCAGTCGCAGGTAGTCTGTGACATGATCACGTTTAAGAAAATACTCCTATTAATGTGGATTGGTAGCAAAGCAATAGCAATCCATCGAATTGCTAATTTAACTGACAATGTTACCTCTCCAAGGCGGAGTATTTGTGAAAAACTATTATTCCTTCTGTATTGCTATCATGATTAGTCAAATACGTGTAAATCTCTCGAAAAGTGTAAACATTTGCATATCCCACATGTGGTGCCGGGTCTCAACTCGAGTTTATCTAATAAAATCGAAGCTGTGTACACAATGGGGAATGCCGAGTTGCTACTCTACCTAATATACTTACTCTATGACACGTACACTCTGTTGCACAAGAGGAGGTCTCAAACCGAGAATCTCATTTAGCAGGCATCGAGCCTAAGAGTGTTCTCGCCAAATTTCCACAAAGTTTGACTCGATGCCTCCCCC
Organism: Prostheceraeus crozeri; assembly: GCA_907163375.1. Taxonomy (NCBI): domain Eukaryota; kingdom Metazoa; phylum Platyhelminthes; order Polycladida; family Euryleptidae; genus Prostheceraeus; species Prostheceraeus crozeri. The sequence continues at coordinate 197,597 of CAJQUW010013009.1, forward strand.
ATTTCGACTGCAGATCGTGTACAGAGCCAGAAATTGCAACCTTTAATGTGATTTTCATGATCATGCATTTAAAGCTACTAAAGAATAGTCAGTAGTACAAAGCGCACTTATCCCACAAACTTTGTTCTAGAAGGCAAACGAGAATGAATTACGGAGATTTCAAAAATGTTGATGTCGGTCGAATTTTTGAAATGCTAATTTCAATGCATGTATCATAGGCACCGACACGCCTTGAAATTCAGGGAGTCAAGATGTGAGAAGGCGAGAATAGTACCAATAGATGTTTCATCGACGTGGTACACTGCGGTTCTTCTGCTTGCACAGGGTATCGGGCCGGTACACTGAAATGCGCGAATTTCGATGTGATAGATATTTTACGATCGGTTTTATAAGTTACGGCGGTTTCAAAAATGTTGATGTCGGTCGAATTTTTGAAATGCTAATTTCAATGTGGTGGACCGGTTCTTCTGCTTGCGCCGGTTATCGGGCAGTAGTTTCGATTCAGTTATGATTAATTCTTTTTATCTAAGATATTTATTGATAAATGGTAAGCAGTCTTTAAAAATCAAATTACTCTTCAAAAATCGTTATTACTGATAAGACAGAAGATAAGAAAATTGAAAGTAACTCAACAGTCATCGTTACGTGCATGTTTGTACACGTGATTGCATAAGGACACACTGAAAGGCTTGAAGGATGCCTGGCGTGTTCCAGTCCAAGAGATAGGCACTTGGTATTTGCATGAGTCGGACAAAATTTTTGGGCGGAGCATATATAGTGGATTAGGAGGGTTTGATATTCCATGGAACAGATTCAATGCTGAAGCCTGCGTGGCTGGATCCAAGAAGGATGAATTTTTCACATTTGCAATGAGGTCCGCAAATGTATAGACGTGATATTCGCATAATTTTTTCTAACTTCTCTGCACTTTTCTTTTATCCCGATGATGAGCGGAGAGTTAGGTCCATTCCCATCGGACGCGGTGCGTCTCAGGCGTCCAGAATTTTCGTTCACAACTTGACAAACCTATGGGGCTGTTCACACCAGACGCGCGGCATCACGCGTCCAAGTAATTTCAGAAAAAAGTTCTGTAATGACGCGCGGTTTGCTTGCGAGATAGGAAAATCCATCCCGCGCCAAGACGCCTCGCGGCTTGCTCTACCCCCGAATTGAAACCTGACACCACACATTTCCAGATGTTTGGGCAGAGAAATGACTGACTTTCGACATAGCTATCCGACAATTCTGACCTTCTGTGAGGCCAATTTGACCAAATGAACTTCAAAATCCCTTATCAGTGCACTATCACACTTTGTCAGCCATGAAATCGAATTCATGAATGCATTTGGAGGTGAATGGTATTTTATTTACTGCAAAGCGAGTGTCGTAAACGAAGATGAGAAAGTTGTTATTGTTCTCAACTTATCTGATAATCTTCAATAGAGTGATACTCCCTTTTACTATAGAATAGACGATGTAAGTTAATAAAGGTCGTTTTGTGAGCTAACTTATGACAAAGTCAATTCTATTTCATGATCTGTCACCTGTGCCTTGTTGTCACCCTATAAATAAAAAAGTGTAGGCTAAATGATGTGTTTGTCCTTAAAAACTCTATTCTTTACAAATATGAAGTATCAAATGATTAGTTTTCGCAAAATGATGTAGTTTATAGCAATCCCCATATCCCACCGATTAATTTGCATTGTCAATCACTCAAAAGTATGCCGTGCTTAATTTACAATTGGAAAAAATAACTTTAGCAATGTCGATCTCTTTCACCTGTCCTTAATTGTTCGCCACTCCTTCAAGCATAATTACGATGAAGTCATGAAAACGCTACATACTCGTATCGTTAAATTGATGCATATCGTAGACTTCTTAGCCAACGTAGTTAAAACATACTTCATTAAAAAGGAAATTTCACGAAGAAGATGATGTTGGCATCCATTTTGCAAACAGCAGCCATTTTTTCTCCTTGAAAATGCTCGCTTCTATCGCTCATGCTCATCGCAGTGCGTGACAGCAGTCGATATTAACATATAATTGTGTTGACGGTTTGACAAAAGGATTGATTTCACTTGGTTTTTATTAATAGTATTGGCATTGAAATATCTGATCTGATATTCCCTAAAATCATACGACAACCACAACTTATAGATTTTGATTCTCAAAAGAATAATTTCTGCAGCTTCGGATTTACTTAGCGAAAATGAACAGGACGGAATGCCGATGTCGCCATATCATTCGCCATAGATTTGTACCAAGCGCCCTCCAATGAGAGCCGCTGTTGTACGTAGTGCCCTCGCATCTTCATTCGATATCTATGATGAGTTGAAACTCCATATTACTTGTACATGTAGGGCTAGCTGTCCTTTATTTGCAACTACAATATACATTGATTATCTGTGCTACGCTTTTTGATCGACATGACTGAAAACAAAATGTTATAATATAAATTATAGGTTGCTCTTTCGGCCTAAACTTTCAATAAAATGTAAGACAGCTAACTCCAGAAAAGTTTCTCGCTTGTCCCTATTAATTATTCGCATTAAACCAAACTTATAATTGCAAAATGTATCGCCTTCGAAGTTTTCCGCATGCCAGCAGCAATGATATTGGTTAATGGTGCCATCGTAGAAAAATAGATATGACTCGGCATATGAGGACAGTGATTTCATCAAGGTGGAGCAATACAAACTGGCAAACGTGACTGCTAGTATAGTAGCTAATTGAAGCCAATGAGGAGCAGTGCACTAAACCGATGCTATTAAAGGCATATTCCTTGAATTCGTAGGCTCATTCCGCGATGTCAGGTGACCAGTTCAGCGACCGGGACGAATTCACGTCTCAAATTGACACGTTGGATGATTCAATTTTTTATTCTTCCGCTACGAATGCTTGGCTTAATTGTGTAATAGAAGTTTGTCTATACCTACACATCTGACATGTCTTTTCTTTGATTATCTCATCGTTTGGAGAAGCATATAAAGTGTAAGATGAAGTATAAAGACACATTGTACGATCAGTTTAGAAATGCTGTATAAAAAGCATCTTTGTTGATAGATAAATCAAGAATAGATATATTATTGAACTTGACTAAAGAAAATCAAACTCTAATGTAAAAAAAATAAACACGGTCTAAGACAAACATTGATATTTTTTCAAAAGTCTTGCAGCTTAGGCTCAATTCTGTTTTTCACTTACCGCAACATAAGATCTGAGTTAGCCTTGTGTGATACAAGAATCTATATAGGATTTATAAAACATCATTAGATAGAATATTATGTATATTATAGCTGTTTTGATCATTTTACTAAGGTGCTTGGTGCCCTGCTGTAGGCCTACCAAGCGCCTTATTGAAAATTGAAAATTTAAATATATTCGAATTTTATTGCATGCGTTTTAGTACTATTACATACATGCTCATTATTAACTAGAGTATGTAGCAAGAACAAAAAATATTTCCGATAAAGGCACTTGATGCACTAACTGTACCAAGCAACAGTAGTAAGTAAACGGCGAACACTCGACCGGCGCCCCCCCCCCTCTGGAACGGCAGAGTGTCGTGGTCGGCCGCCGTGGTGCTTCGGGTCTGACGTCCCCCCCCTCTGGAACGGCAGAGTGTCTTGGTGGTCTTCGGCGACCGCCAGGATTTGTCTTGAGGCTATAGTGTGTGATGTTTTTCGTGCAATCTGCTGAATGTTGGGTTGTAAAATGGGCTGTTTCGAGTGAAAGCAGTGCTCGGATCTGAAAACGGATTTCAGATTTGGAATCAGCGTGAAATTCTGCATCGGTATGGTGAGTTTGAACGCAATCGGAGATAAAAAATTTTCGCTGACGTCCCCCCCCCTCTGCATCGACCTTCCAACTTTGCTTCTAGTGGACGGATTTTGTCGTGCCATAGCTCGTTTGCAAGCTAAGAGTGAGACAAATTCAGTGAAACAAACGGCTTGTTCATATCTGTCTTCGTTTAGATGTGAGACGCCATTTAAGATTTTGGGACATTGGCGAAAAACGACAGAGTTAGAATTTGGGACGTTTTGGGCTGTAGCTTCAAAACGAAGCATCGGATGGGAAAACGGATTTCAGATTTGGAATCAGCGTGAAATTCTGCATCGGTATGGTGAGTTTGAACGCAATCGGAGAGAAAAATTTTCGCTGACTCCCCCCCCTCTGGAGAGCTCGCTTCGATCTTGGCTTCCAGTGGACGGATTTTGTCGAGTGAGGTGTCATTTGAAAGCTAAGAGTGAGACAAATTCAGTGAAACAAACGGCTTGTTCATATCTGTCTTCGTTTAGATGTGAGACGCCATTTAAGATTTTGGGACATTGGCGAAAAACGACAGAGTTAGAATTTGGGACGTTTTGGGCTGTAGCTTCAAAACAAAGCATCGGATGGGAAAACGGATTTCAGATTTGGAATCAGCGTGAAATTCTGCATCGGTATGGTGAGTTTGAACGCAATCGGAGAGAAAAATTTTCGCTGACTCCCCCCCCTCTGGAGAGCTCGCTTCGATCTTGGCTTCCAGTGGACGGATTTTGTCGAGTGAGGTGTCATTTGAAAGCTAAGAGTGAGATAAATTCAGTGAAACAAACTGCTTGTTCATATCTGTCTTCGTTTAGATGTGAGACGCCATTTAAGATTTTGGGACATTGGCGAAAAACGACAGAGTTAGAATTTGGGACGTTTTGGGCTGTAGCTTCAAAACGAAGCATCGGATGGGAAAACGGATTTCAGATTTGGAATCAGCGTCAAATTCTCTATCTGTATGGTGAGTTTCAAGGCAATCGGAGAGAAAAATTTTCGCTGACTCCCCCCCCTCGGGAGAGCTAGCTTCGATCTTGGCTTCCAGTGGACGGATTTAGTCGTGCCATAGCTCGTTTGAAAGCTAAGAGTGAGATAAATTCAGTGAAACAAACGGCTTGTTCATATCTGTCTTCGTTTAGATGTGAGACGCCATTTAAGATTTTGGGACATTGGCGAAAAACGACAGATTTAGAATTTGGGACGTTTTGGTCTGTAGCTTCAAAACGAAGCATCGGATTGGAAAACGGATTTCAGATTTGGAATCAGCGTGAAATTCTGCATCGGTATGGTGAGTTTGAACGCAATCGGAGAGAAAAATTTTCGCTGACTCCCCCCCCTCTGGAGAGCTCGCTTCGATCTTGGCTTCCAGTGGACGGATTTTGTCGAGTGAGGTGTCATTTGAAAGCTAAGAGTGAGACAAATTCAGTGAAACAAACGGCTTGTTCATATCTGTCTTCGTTTAGATGTGAGACGCCATTTAAGATTTTGGGACATTGGCGAAAAACGACAGAGTTAGAATTTGGGACGTTTTGGGCTGTAGCTTCAAAACGAAGCATCGGATGGGAAAACGGAGGCCAGATTTGGAATCAGCGTCAAATTCTCTATCTGTATGGTGAGTTTCAAGGCAATCGGAGAGAAAAGGTTTTTGCTGACTCCCCCCCCCTCTGGAGAGCTCGCTTCGATCTTGGCTTCCAGTGGACGGATTTTGTCGAGTGAGGTGTCATTTGAAAGCTAAGAGTGAGATAAATTCAGTGAAACAAACTGCTTGTTCATATCTGTCTTCGTTTAGATGTGAGACGCCATTTAAGATTTTGGGACATTGGCGAAAAACGACAGAGTTAGAATTTGGGACGTTTTGGGCTGTAGCTTCAAAACGAAGCATCGGATGGGAAAACGGATATCAGATTTGGAATCAGCGTGAAATTCTGCATCGGTATGGTGAGTTTCAAGTCAATCGGCGAGAAAAAATTTTCAACATTTTCGAAAAAACGACAGAGTTAGAATTTGGGACGTTTTGGTGTGTAGCGCCAAAACCAGCCATCGGATGGGAAAACGGAGGCCAGATTCGGATTCAGCGTGAAATTCTGCATCGGTATGGTGAATTTGAACGCAATCTGAGAGAAAACTTTCGCTGACTCCCCCCCCCTCTGGAGAGCTCGCTTCGATCTTGGCTTCCAGTGGACGGATTTTGTCGAGTGAGGTGTCATTTCAAAGCTAAGAGTGAGATAAATTCAGTGAAACAAACGGCTTGTTCATATCTGTCTTCGTTTAGATGTGAGACGCCATTTAAGATTTTGGGACATTGGCGAAAAACGACAGAGTTAGAATTTGGGACGTTTTGGGCTGTAGCTTCAAAACGAAGCATCGGATGGGAAAACGGATTTCAGATTTGGAATCAGCGTGAAATTCTGCATCGGTATGGTGAGTTTGAACGCAATCGGAGAGAAAAAGTTTCGCTGACTCCCCCCCCCTCGGGAGAGCTAGCTTCGATCTTGGCTTCCAGTGGACGGATTTAGTCGTGCCATAGCTCGTTTGAAAGCTAAGAGTGAGATAAATTCAGTGAAACAAACGGCTTGTTCATATCTGTCTTCGTTTAGATGTGAGACGCCATTTAAGATTTTGGGACATTGGCGAAAAACGACAGAGTTAGAATTTGGGACGTTTTGGTCTGTAGCTTCAAAACGAAGCATCGGATGGGAAAACGGATTTCAGATTTGGAATCAGCGTGAAATTCTGCATCGGTATGGTGAGTTTGAACGCAATCGGAGATAAAAAATTTTCGCTGACCCCCCCCCCCAGTAGTATATAGTGTGACATCTGGCGCGACGCTTCGCTTCGCTTTGCTTCGCTTCGCTTGCGCCGGATGTCACACTTTTGCGGGTTTTTTTCAAAAAATCAAAATTTCAAAAATTTCAAAAATTTAGGTAGACTTCAAATTTCACGCGGCCGCAGGCCGAAGGGCGAAAATTTAAGCGTTTTTAAAAATACCCAATTTTTCAAATTTTTCAAAATCTCAAAATTCGAGAATTACAATTTTCACCCTTAAAATCATGACCGTTCCAGGACACCGAAAATCATAAAAGTTAAGAATTTCAAATTCATGAATTTTATCCATCTTTCAGGTTTTCAAAATATATCATGTGAGTAATAATATTTCTTTAAAAATGGAAGAAACAAAAGTGGATGAAACCGCAAGAATATATCCTTCGTTATCTCAATTAAAAACAGTTGAAATGGTTCTCAATTATTATTAAGATTAGAGCATTATGATAAATTAAGAAGACGCAATTATTACTTAGTCATTCTTCGTTATTGTATGCTCAACATTATTTAAAGTACTAATTGTGTGAACTAGAAGATCATTGTAACTCATAAACTCAAAATTATTCAATGAACCCGTACACTGGCTGATAATTGAAGAGAGAGAAACATCTAGCAGCTTTCCCCTAAAATTATCGTGCTATCTCTTGTCATTTCAATTTACTCATCGGTAAACTTTTGGAATTTCAACTTACGCGTGCGTAAAGTTTTGACATTTCAATTTACCCCTACGTAAATTATTTTCAGAATCTGTTTTCAAAATCTATTTTCAAAATCCATTTGCAAAGTCTGTTTTCAAAATCCATTTGTAAAGTCTGTTTTCAAAATTCATTTAGCGTTTGCCAAACACATACGGGTAGTAAAGTACTTCCCATTGTGAAGACATGAATAGATTAAGCACATAAGAGTGCATTGACAATAAAAGCAAATGACAATAAAATTCTTCTTGTGAACACAGAACGCATAAACGCCGATATGCGGGTTAGTTGTTATGGCAATTTTAAACAATCATTTTAACGATGAAACATATTTTACAAATGAAGTTCATGAAGAAAATGGAAATATATAAAACAATATAGATTAGAATAATTATAGTATAATCATTTCAAAATCGAATAAGTAGTAAGGAAAGACATCATTAGAGAACAGTTTTAAATCAATACCCCCTCCCTTCTGACTTCTAGGGGTCCCTTAAGAAAATGATAAATAATTATATAATTATATTAATAAAATGAGCAACATAAATGAGTTTTTGAAATTATATGGAACACAAACGACAACGAATTTCGACCTAAAGAAAATCGCAAATCAATTAGGAATAAAGAATTTTCATGTTCTAATGAGAGCCGAATTACAATTCCTAAAAAATAGGCCAACAGGAACCTTCAGTTCCCGGAACAAAGTTCAAACTGTAAATTTCATAACCAATCTCCATACGTCAGATGAAAAAGGCGTACATTGGTCAGCAGGTATGTCTAATAAAAATGGAGATAATTACTATTTTTACTCATACGGTCTTCCTCCTACAAACGAAGTTAAAAAATTACTTGAAAATGGAACTTATAATACATTTCAAATTCAAAAACTGGGAACTACTTACTGTGGTCAATTATGTCTTTATGTTTTATTTAAATTACAAAAAGGAGTATCATTTCTTGATATTATGTTAGAATTGAATAATAAAAATAATAATAATAATAATGATAATTAAAAATCAGTTCGTTGTAATTCATTTTGATAAAAACGGCCTCTGATATCCTCATTATCTAAATCTTTAATTTCATAATTAAACGGATAACTTTGATTTATTTTACAAATTTCAAATATTTCTTTAGTCCAGTATCCGACGAAGCCTTTTTCAAATTTATTCTTATATTTAAATATTCTAACTCTATCTCCAATTTTAAATTTCGGCTTAAGTTTCTGCAAATTCGGATTACTCTCATTCAAATTATTATTCTCGAATATTTTCTTTCGTATCAAATCAGGGTCGTCAGAAGCATTCTTTGGAGTTTCTTCAATACCAGAATGAACTTTATTATTGTACTCTTCTACAATTCCTGGTAATATCTTCAACCATTTCTGATTTCTTTGCTCAGTAAATTTCTTGAATAATTTATTTTTTAACGTCCGATTGAGTCTTTCTATCACTACAGCTTTTCCAGCATTTTCAGTTGAATAAACAGTTTCAAATAGTGGCTGAACGTTTCGGTTATAAAATTCCGATCCTTTATCCACAAACAATTTCCTTGGCTTTCTATTACTTTCTTTAAAGATTTCTTCAAACGCATAATTAACTGATAGACCACTTTTATTTTTTAATGGCTTTACCCAAGCGTATCGTGTATATAAATCTATAACGGTCAATGCGTATTTGTAGTCCCTTTCATTCGGCATATGAATAAGATCAGCACTCCAAATATCATCTTTATTAAATACTTTTACTTTCAATAAATATTTAGGCTTTCTGTATTCCCTATGAATTTCGGACGCGTAGGTTCGAGCGTTGCTCTCAGACAGCTTTGCTGTCGTTTCATTTAAACCCTGACCGAATAATATTTTAGCTTGTAAAGCTTTCTTAACAAACATTCTTTCAATTTTTTCTCTAAATGTAGGATTTTGAATACTATCTACTTCTTGAATCATCTTCTTATCAGCTGCATGTCGAGAACTTAGATCATGATTTCGATAAGCTAAATCATGCCTGTAAGCGGCGGCATCTACTCTATTTATTGGTTCTTCACCTGGTTTTGGATTATTATTCTCATCTAGTCTTATATCTAATCGAGTTCCTGGACCGGTATATGAATGACCAGGAAGATGTTTTTCTTTCGAATATTTACTCCAAATAAATCCAGGAAAGTTTTCTAATGCTTTTTGTATGTCACCTCCAATATGCTGACAATTTGAGTTTTTATTTTTGTTTAATAGATAATTTAATAAATCTAAATTAGAAATTTTTAATTTAATTAAATTTTCGGAATTTGTAGAATTCATTTTAAAAGATAAAAAAAATTTAAAAGATAAAATAAATGTTTTACCTAATAGAACTTAATATTCACAATAAAGAATATTCACAATGTAAAAACGAATCAGGTAAATATATATAACTCTGCTGATTATCAACTTCAAAAATTAAATCACCTCAAGTATTTACTCTACTGGAAGATCCGGGATTCATAGCAATTCTTATATAGTCATTCTTTTTTTGATTATTACTGACGAACGGAGGATCGTCTAATCTAAATTTATTTTCGATAAGCGAAGACATTTTTATAAAAAATAATTTGACTTTTTGTTTTTCTCACAGACAGAAAAAATTTTTACTAAAAAAATTACTAAAAAATTTTACTAAAATATAATTTTAGAATTTTGCTAGACCAGCTCCCTACAGCTTTGCTGGTTAGACCGAAGGTTGCTATTAATACCATTACCTCTTATTTCTTCAATTGTTTTTTCATTATGTTTACTATCAGACGGAGCTCCGCTCCGCAAGGTTTCCCCAACAGCAATGTTAGCAATTTTATTTTTTGTTTCCTCTGAAAGTTTTTTTAAATTTTTTAGTTCTTCAGAATCATTCCTAAGTTTACGAATAGCTTCTAGTTGTTTTAATTCGTTTTGAGACTTGACAGCATTTGATATTGCACTAGCTGTACTACCTATAGCAGCTGCTCCTTTTGCAGCAGATGTAATCAAATCTTTATTATTTTTAATTAAGTTAACGATACTTCCAATACCAGAAAAGATGCCAGCCCCTTCTTTTTGAACGGCACCTGCGGTGCCTAGGAACTTTTGTGTTCCGATTGTTTCTACATTGTTATAATGGTAAACAGATTTCATAGATGGTTCATGAGCAATTTTTTGATTTGAAGCAAAATGTTTAAGATTGTGTTTATAAATTATAGGCATTTTTTTAGGATTAAATTTGACTTTTGGGAAAAATATCTACGTGTTAAGATTTACGTTTGTGAATGGACAACAACTTCGAGATAACTTTATTAATTGACTGTTGCACTTTATCTATTGCGTCAAGCAGCGTGTGATGTACTTTAATTTCTTTTCTATTAACTTGCATTTTCTCCTGATTCATCTTCAACGCCGTTTTAAGTGCATTTAACTTAATTTTAAGAACATCTAATTGTCTTTTAACGGAATCTAACTGTTCTTTATTTTCTTTAGAGTTTTCTTGTAAATTTTTCTTTAATTTATTTTCTAAATTGATTTTAAGAGTTTTCATTTTATCAACTTTTTCATTAAGTGAGTTTACTTCATTTATTATTCTATTCATCTTTTTCATTTGTTGAGTAATTTTAGAACTTAATTCATCAACACTTTTTTGGAATGTAGTTTGTAACTGCTTTAAATTTTTTTTAATTCTTTCAGGTAGTTTTTCTATTTCATCTTCTAATTGTTCTTTTAACATTTTTATCTGATGTTTATTTTTAATGACTGCAGATTTTAACTTTATAGAAAGTAATATTAAAATTTTTGATTATTCTGAAATCTTTTTAAATAGTTTTGCTATATCTGCTTCTAGCTCTCCATCCTTTTTATCAAGTTTTAATAATTTTTCGTTTAATGATTTGTCATTAAGTTTTAGCAACTTTAATTCGTTCATCAGTGGAACCAAAACATCGTTTATATATTTTTCCTTTAAGTCATTGATTTGTGTATCAACATATTGTTTATTTGTTAACTCTGTATTTTGTTGCGGAAGAATAGAAAGATGCAATGGACCAGATAAAACGTCTCCAGTTTTCATGATATAATTTTCTATCTCTATTTCTAATTCACGATTATTCGGGGTATATGCACCTCCACCAACATTTGGTAACATCATTTTTTAACAATAAAAAAATAAAATTTCTT
>CAJQUW010013010.1:0-71745 GCA_907163375.1 Prostheceraeus crozeri
TGACATCTGCAAATTACATAATTCAAGTGGAACTTCTAAAATCGGCATTAAAGAGGTCACCTGCGCCTTGTGCGTCAGAGATGCTACAGTTTAATGTAAGCAAACTTCTGCATGCAGACACCTCTTCATTCCTTGGTTAGAGGTTCTCGCCTTTCCTTAATTCATGTCTCCATGCTGATAAGAAATCCAGATGTTTTTTATATAATCACAAGAGAAACTGGGCCAAATATGTTCCGGACTACGATCATTACTTGTACTTTTAATGAACTAATTGCCAAAATGTATTGCTTACATTTACAATCCACAATCAAGTTTGAGCTGGTGGGGGGGGGGGATGCATCCCGGCATCCCCCCCTTGGGTCCGCCACTGATCTTTAATTCATTAGTTCAGGAACGATACTCAAGTTACCGCATTCGACTTCAACTCCTTTCCTTGCAATCATAGTCTTTGTTTTGTCGCTGTTTAGAGCTATTCCATTTTCCCGGACCTTTGCACAATATGACATTTTTATTACATTTCCTAAATAAAGATGCAATATTTATTTTTGAAGAAACGTCTTCAGTTACATAAAGAAACATATTTTATATGAAATATACACTGAAAATTTCACATTTATATTGCGTCATTTATATGCGACAAAACCAATGGGCAATGGCTCATTGTCTCTAATAGCATCAGTGATAGAAGGTTTTTAAAGAATAAAAGTCAAAGAAAATACTTTTGGTACTTCTGTTCTTACCCCCGACATTTTCCAATTTTTTCAAATTCATCAAATTTCGTGAAACAGTCAGTGATAGAGCAATACCACCGGACTTCTCAGCTCGAAGTCTTACTTGAACCATCGGGTGGAGTATTGGTCACTTGGATACGCAGATAGATTAAGCAGAACAAAGATACAGCTGTGATCATGAACGTCGTGGGATTTCTGTCTACAGTAAATGATAAACCAAGTGTTATAAATTTTCTACAAACTAGATGAATTTTACTCACTCAACGCTTTTGCGACGGTAGTGAGACTGCACTAAGGAGCAAGAGAAGATCGTTGATGACGCAACACTCGCGGGTATCAACAACAAAAATGTGAGGGGGAAGAATGGAAGTAGCGAAGTACATCCTTTTTGCAGCGATATGATGCTAACTTTATTTCTGTAAATGATAATTTATTCATCAGAAGTCAAATATAAATACAAATGCTTTGAAAACCACATTCATTTGAATTTTCTCTTTCCTACTTCTCAGCACATTAGATCATTGATACGCTGGTTATCTGACTTCGCTAATATGAGACGCTGGTATTCGTCGACAGTTTTTGTGTGTCCATTTCGAATTGCATCCCTCAGACACAATGAGCCTCAACTGAGAGCATAACAGACGTCGGAGTCAGGTATCGAATGCTTTGCGATTCGTGTGGCTATAAATTTGTCATGAGATGAATAAAATATCACTAAAATAACCTGCTTCCCCATTTTCATTTGATTTGAGTGTTGAGAATTTTTCTCTCATCATGAACAAGAGATGAGAAATAAAGTATCTGATGAGCATTCATCCTGCATAGAGTGCGATATGCAGCACTAATTAAATATATGTAACAATTCTTGTCATTGCTTTTTGCTCAGTCAAAGGTTTTCGATGCGTCAAAATATCGAGAAAAGGAATGTAGATTTCACGAATTCAATAAACGTTGACAATGAATGACAACATTTTTAGTCTGATTAGATCCTAACTTTCCTCACCTTATGAATTGAATGGAAACAGTTTTTACAAATTGCGTCATTTTAATGATTCATACAACAATTTTGTTGTTCTTAGTGATCGAGATCATAGAGTGTCTCACATCATTTATTGATATGAAATCCCTTCGAAATCGCACCAGAAACCCTTGACAAATTAATCAAACAAACAAATATGCAATGAATGACTATTCATTTTTTACAAATTTGAATTATTTCTTTTAATGCATGCATATGCCATCGACTGTTGAATTTACTTTCAGAAGCTGTGTTTGACATTGATGAATAATAACGTTTTTTTTTACTAGTTATTAAGTCTTGCTCAACAATTTAGCTAATAATCTACCAAAGCCTCTCGATTTTGAACTTAGATTAGCTGGTCTACTCGCTATTCATGTTGTTTTTGCTACGCAGGAGTTGTCCAACTCCCAGAAAACGGAATGACATTACCATTTTTTATCAAGACTAGTTAAATAATTTACAGAATGGATGATGTAGTATCAGCATTTTTTGAATATTTCTGTAGGAGACAATTGCCAGGACCTACAGAATTAGATTGTTTAACTATTTCAGTTTACTAGAAGTGAATGCTAATTCGAAACGATGTCACATGCTTGAGCTTAGTAAGTGGGCAAAAAGGAATTTCTTATACCTTACAGAGATAGGAAAAAAGTCCTGTGTCGCTTGCGGATCTCTGTGAATTCCATCAAAGTGCTTCAATTGCCACTATTCCTTCAGATTTGAAGAGTTCAGATCATTGCGCACAAGTTTTCTCCATACTGTTGGTCCTACCGATCATTATTTAAGAAGATGGCAGGCATTCGAAATTTAGCTCACTTGATGATTTCATCATGCTCTTCTCAGCATTCCTTACCGCACACACTGAATGTATAGCCAGACAGCGATGTGTGAATTGGTGTGTCCTAAGTGATATCACAGCACGCACGCCACTTATTGGTTAGTGCCCAAAAGCTCATTGCTTGAGAGAGCGTGTGCCATTTCTATAGCAGGCGATATACGAATTATTCATTCGAGCGACACTGAAGGAGCAAGTTGTCTAATTCTGTGATGTGCCATTTCAATGTTAAGGACAGATGCGATACTTCCATTCTACCGGGTGTCCCACAAAGATGTATATCCGCAAAACATAGGGTTTGAATAAGCATTTTCAAAGTGTTTTTTGCACTTTAGTATCATCACACGGACCTAGAATGCGATTAAATTGATGATAGGAATATGATAACGTCACATTTCAAAATATTTTATGGCACTGTATTAATTTACTGGATTTTCACAATCCGAAAATACAAATATCTCTTACGAACGGCAGACACATATATGTGTCTATCAGTATCTATTTAAGCATGTAGCAGGTATTATATCTACTCTCCGTTAAGTCAGCATGATTTCAATGCGATTTGTGATTGTGAAATGACATGAATATCAATATTTCACATGCTTTCGGAATTCTTTTAACGCTTATGCTACTTTGTCACTCGGAGAGGGTTGCGCCAATTTCTGATCAGCTAAGGTCACACGCGGCAAAGCTTTGTCCTTACACAAAGGATGTCATCAGATTGATGCCATTAACAAGAGAGCAGCGCTACATCGAATATCATCACATATTGTTATCACAAAAGCAGTCCGCATTTCATTAAAGTTATTTTTCACTTTGGAATAAAGGAGAGATGGTTGATAGGGAATCAGAGAGGCGTTTTGTTGATCGGATAAGAGTAATCACATTCAGGGAAGCTAAAGATGCCGGCGCAGCCTTCATCACGCCAGTGGAATTGCTCAACAAATTGGGAGAAGTGAAGAGTTTGTCAAGAACAACTGGAGGAGAGATCCTTATGACTGCAAGATGGACAAAGAAGGAAAGGAAGAGGTGCTGGCGCCCTAAACCAGCACAAGAAGATAATCATGCGAATGGCAAGCAACAAACAATGTCAAAGTTGCCGGATATTGTCGAAGGAGCTGATAAGGAGAAGAGGAGACGAACAGCAAGCTCCTTCCCGCATGACAGTCCATCGATACAGAAAATCTTTTCAAATGAAACCGTTTCACGTTCTCAAAAAACCATACAAAACATTTGACCAACGAGAAAATCGACTGTGGTTTTGCGAAAATCTTAAAGATTGGGATGAAGATGATTTCCGTCATGTTGCTTGCTCTGAAGAGTTCTTTGGGCATGTCGAAAACCGAATTGTCAAAATAACAGAATTTGGGCACCATCCATACAAGAAATCGAGGACAATGACTATTATTGAAAAATGGTGTGTGGTTCGCCCTCTTGCATTGGAGTCTTCATTTGCTTTAGCATCAAGAAAATGATGTGAGTGATCAAAGAAGACGGTGAACCATTGAATGGAGTATCTTTTCGCGAAGTTACACTTGATCAAAATGTATTTCCGTTTCTGAAAAACGAAGAAGACGTAGAAGACGTTGATCAAGCTACCTTGCTGCATGACAAGACCTGTGCTTTAAGGCAATGCGAACTGAGGAGATGTTGAGGAATTCTGGATTTTACGATAACACCGCTTGGCCTTGGAGCTCTCCCGATCTTAACACCTGCGAAATATTGACCTGCGATATTGAAGGGACAAAGTTTATCCTTTACTTCAACGATATCCTAATCGCTTGGAGAAATAAGTGGTACGTACTGCATTAACGAAAATCCTGAAAGACATGGAGCATGACGGCGAGCTCTTTAAACTCTTTTCTGAACCGTCTACGAGCTGTAAAAGCATTTCGTGAAGGACAAACAGACTATCAAATTTTTTGTTCACTAAAATAGGTTTTCATTGTGGTTAAAATCAAAAAATCACTTATAAATTTTGATTTTAAAAAAAGTCCAATATTTGCGGGCATCTCTTTGTGGGACATAGAAACCGAAGCCGCGCGCGCAACTGAATCCAATTCTGTGCCTGGACCACTCGATTTTGAAAGTTTGTATTCTGTAAATTTTCCTGTGCCAAATTGCCTAATTATATGAATTCCAAAATGCTGTTTGCTCCTAAGATGATCAAGTAGCTATTTCTAACGCTAAATCTATCTATCACATGGTGAAAAGCGAAGGCTACTCCAATGCGCAGGCTGTCTTGTACTCCACATTCTCAAAAGTAGCTGACTGCTTTCAATTTCTTGATAAGAGCACTCCACAATCCTTGAACGATGATCAGACGTAGATTTAGCACATTTCATATGATACTGTATGTTGTGATCGATTTCAACACTACAGCAAAACTTTTAGAAGTGCAACTTTCATGAAAATTTTCTATAGGCTATTATTTCATCTGAATGTGCTAATGATAACTAAACATTTTGTTGCAAATTGTACCTTATGTCTAATTTCTATGTGTGTGTTTTAGTAGCATGTTTTAATTACATGCACCTTGTAAAGTTATCTGAAATAAACATTTCGAGTATTGGTTTCACTTCGTGTGCCATGCTTGCAACAACACCTTCGTTCTGACTATTTGAATTCATGTATACGTAAATTATTAATTCATGATAATTAATTCAATACAATACAAACTACATCACATTTGCAAGAGAATCTCTATCTTATGATCCGACTGCTGCTAGAGTGTGTGAAGTTAGCGAAACCACTTTTATCTTTAAACTTGAATTTCTCAATAACGACTGCAACTTTGTGGAATCTGAGCCTAGATGCATGATGAGAAGACGGAAATTGATTAAGTAAAATGTAGCGAGCGAGAACGACCTGCGTATGAAACAGTCATGCACTGGACAAGAGACACGACGCTGAATAAGGCTCACACAGCGTTGCAGAAACGCGCAATACAATCAATACAACATTCTCCCTTGATCAAAAAGATCACAAACAAAAAAAAGAATATTCATATACAAAGGAAAGAAACTCAGTAAAACGCAAAGTTATTAAACTGCAAACGCAAACCATTCAAATAAAGTCAAAGTTAGTAAATTGCTAGCACAAACCATTAAAATAAATTCAGCTACGGATAGTCCATGCTGTCGTATCGGAAAGGTTGGGCTCGAACTCTGCTGCTACGACGAATTTGCAGTTCATCACACAATTCTCCCTCGTCTTCCTCATCATTAGAGTCACCACTCCCACTGTCGTCATCGCTTTCAGTGTTCAAATGTCTGATGTCACCGACGTGATAATGAGTACCGTTGATCTCAATTGCCCCTTCCGGTGTTATACCTGAGACAATGGCCTTCTTCCACTCAGTTGTACAGCGGGCCTTAGCGGGTTTCACATATACCTCATCGCCTGCTTTGTAGCCAATATCGTGGTTTGTCTTTGATGCCGAGGTGATGGATTGCAAATTCGGATAGCGCCATACATATGAATGTATTAAAGAAGATGGAGATGATACAAATTTTGCTGATTTCATCGGTGAAAAATTGTACCAGAACACAATATCAAGTATGTTGTTTCCAGTTCTTGCAGCAGATCGTTTAACAGTGCGGTGATGACGCTCAATTATCCCATTACAGCAAGGTCTATTCACACATCTGTAAATCACTTTCACACCGTACTTTTTGCAGGAATTAACGAAAAGTTCAGACTAGAACGATGGTGCATTGTCAGATAGCAACTCTATTGGAGAACCTCTTTCTCGAAATACTTCAATGACCTTGTCCGTTATTTGCTTCAGCGACTCATCCTTGACCACCTTCCAAACCGCAAAACGGCTGGGGCCACAATCGATAACAGTGAGATAACAGATACCATTGTAGTGAGTAATATCACAAGCAAGCCTTTCCCAATTCTTCGACACTTCCAAGCTTCCAGGATCAAATTGTACAGGGGACGGATCAATTGAATTACACCTATCACAATTTCTGATGGCCTCAGCAACTTCGTTTCGGGTAAATTTTTTGTCATCGTGGCTACGATTCAAAATGTAATGCGTTTTATCAACACCAAAGTGACATTTCCGGTGTATCTCTTGGATCATTGCTTGTCTATCTTCTGATGGAATGACAGAAACTGCAGAAATCATTGTTTTGTTCAACCAAGCCCTGGGTACTCGCGTGAGACAATCCGCTTTATTCTCGACAGACTTTACCAGTTGTGGACTGATCTTGAGGTCATATTCAGAAACAATATCTCGTATAAGACATAAGCGGCGACGGACCAACAATTCATTTAAACCATGTAGATGAGAACGGTCATGATCACATAGCACTGACTTCAACCAGGCAAAAACTGACATTGAGTCCACTCGAATTTCGAATTTGAATATAGTCCAATCAATAGCCATCTTAATGCCTTTCAAAACAGCTTCCAATTCGGACACGTTAATGTGAGAGGTATCATCGGTCCGACGTAGCCATGTACCATCCTCGATAATATTGCCATCCACCTCCAAGCAGGGGCCCATGGCGAGCGAGCTGGCATCGGTCCACAGAATAGCATGACCGTGTTTGGAAACACTCCACTTTCCTCCAACTGGATCGTTAGATTGCAATCTTCGCTACAAATCTTGAGCAAGTTCGATCACATGTTCATCAGCATTAGAGTCCCAATCTCCATAAGCAGCACACCGCTTCAGAAATCCACAAGCAGGTCGTAGCCACGCTCCCACGGGAAAATGTCCAAGTAATTTTCCACAATATGAAAAAATGTCACGTTTTGTGGCAGGCACTGATAAAGACTCGATATTGTTGTCTCTTCTCCACAATATATCGCTACCATCCTTGTACAAGCGTAAACCCAACACACGGCCACCATCGATTTTCACTGGAGATTTGCTTATAAGTCCATATAATTCGAGATGATCAATAACAGTCTGGACACAACATCCTCGTTTACAATTATGTCGTCAATGTATGAATCACAGCCGGCAGAAATTGAAGCATCAAGAGATAGCACTTTATTCACGACTGAGCACATGATTTTTGGGGCCACGTTCAGTCCAAACCCAAGACGTGTTGGACAGTATCTTCTTCTCTCATATTCCACAACCTGGAAGCGCCACAGCCTCTGCTCCACACATATTTGCAGATATGCTTTGCGTAGATCTATCAGGGAAAGATTCGATCCAAGTTGACGCCAAGAACGTAGCTTCTGGTCGCAGACATCGCTTGAGGCTGTATGGTTTGAGACAAACTGATTCAGTTCGCGGTAGTCAAGAACTGGTCGTACCTTGCCTTTGTTGCGTTGCACAACTGCCATGAGTGGCAAAATTCCACTGCAAAATCCGTCATACGGCACTAACCAACCATTTTTGATCCATTCAGATATCTCCGCATGATATTCCTGCTCTGCACCTTTAGGAATTGAATATTGAGCGGTTCGATTACATAAAGTTGGTTCGCATTCGTCCTTCCAATTCCAGGAAACAGTCCATTGCTTGTCTGCAAAGGTGCCAGTAAAGTCACTGTCTTGTATTTTAAGGTCATCAGAGGCACAAACTGCAACGGTCTGCAAAGCATGATCAGTTTTATCCACAGAGCTATTAATACATGGGAATCTTGCTCGTCCATTTTGAATGTAAATAATGCCGCCAAAACATTCAATTATATCCATACCAATAATGAAATCGTAACCGGGGAGCAAAGTAGACACAATACAATTAACAGACAGGTCAGTATTCTCAACTTTGATATCACATCTGCAGCATTGAGTGTAAACCAGTGAGTGTCCGTTCATCATAATAACTCGCAGTCGACTTGGAAATAGGCGTTCGAAGCTGGTATAAATATGACTAACAATCGACTTTGAGCACCCAGTATCCACAAGTCCTGAAGTCAATTTCCCATTAACGGTCAAAGTAATTGTCGGAAGTTTAGCGCCGATAGTGGGAAGGATGGTACCGGCACAGAAATGCCACCCCTCCCTTATTCGTTTTTTGTCAGTGTGGAAGGACACACTGATTGAATATGACCAATGCCACCACATCTATAGCAAGTACGATTACCATTTACAGTTCCTTGTGGACAGCGACGGGGAACATGACCAGATTCACCACATTTGTGACATGTAATCACTCTAGAACTCACATTGTCGCGCGAACTGATGACAGTCTTTGAAATCAATGCATGATCTGTGAATATTGGTATATCAATACAACATAAAAGTTGTTTCGAATAGAATCACGCTGACATGAAAAGTGGTTCTGTTGGGTAGCTGCGCTAACTTTACACACGTACATGAATAAGCTGCGATATTGCCGTTTTTAACTACATTCCTGTGAAAAATAAAGCATATATTTGTGAACAAATTGAATCAGGCAGTGACCTATTTATTGCCGCTAACTTCACAAAATTCTATCGTGCCGCCATATGGCCGGGGGGGGGAATATTCTTCATAAAAGTATGTGAACTGACCTGCGTCATCATCTTGCAAAAGGAAATTCTGCGAAAGAATTGTTGCAAACTCTTTCTACAATCGTGGAATTGTATATTGAAAATAAAAAGCCTACTGGAAATTGACCTAATTTGACAACTGAATAGGCTTGCTGTTGTGCCACTAGGAACATATGAAAGTACCTAAAGCGAATTATTTGTTAACCCTTTTCCTGGCGCCGAATAATCAGGCTGAGATTCGAAGATTAAAGCAATAAGTGCTTTGAATGCATGTATTTTATACTAGTTGCCTGTTGATGGAAGGAAAGAAAGCAATAAATCCAAGATGAACATTGGACTCAAAGTACATTCAGTTCTGATTTATCCCTTGAAACTTTATCAGTGTTCATTATTTTCGATTATCAGTTCTCTCACTGATTGTTTTAAAGATTCTACCAACATAGCATCCATGAAGCGAATGTAAATTGAGTTTGATTCAAGCGCAGTGGTGCAGTTGCTAAAAGGCATGCTGTATTTAGAGCAGCATAGCTGTAGATGCAACTTAGGTAGAATGATTTTCTGCACTGCCTGATGAAAGTAGTGATTGAGCTAGCGACATGATATTTGAAGCTCAATTTTCACCTCATCTTATGCGGAACTGTCATCCGGAGGTAGAGATATTTCTCCATTAGTTGACAACCTGTTCAATTGCATGATTGTCGGCGATTTTATGGTGTTCGTAAGGTATGGTGCAGTCAACGATGAGGATATTAGACTCCATTCATTTTATTGTCAGCCAAATATGAGATGAGCGTGATTGGCTTCTGAACAATCTGCATGTGCTTTTCATTTTCACAACCATTTTCGGATGATCATTATGCTTGAATGGAAGTTCTAATTTCTTCATAAAGCTGTTTTTCGCAATCTAATTGCTAGTTTTTTTCAATATCGTCTCGTGCAGAAATTTCGCATGCCTCGATGTGATACATGCAATATTGACAAATATTATACACTTCATTATTACTGGATATCAAAAAAATTCACTTTGAACATTTGTGATATATGAGAAATCTTTGCAACGACTAATATGATAAAGTGAAACATTATAATATGACGAAGTAAAGAGAGATGAGTAATTTGAAAATGACACAAAGTTAACGTGATTTTGATTCTGATCAGATAGTCCTGCAGTCGTCTACTACATATTACCGAAGATTAGTTATAGATTAGATATATATTAGATAATAGCAGTTGCAATAGCCGACCCGACGTAAACAACCTTCAACCCTTCAACGGCTACAAATTGTCCGGCATCTCCAGGTTGGCCTGAGTGTGTATTGAATGAATTCCATCGCAATGAGGGCATATCGAGATAACCTATAATAGTAGGCATTTATTCAAACATAATCAGCTGCGGTTGATCAAAATACATGTAAGAGATAAAGGCAAATGAAAACGACATTAAGTCAGTCATCTGTGTCCTTATCATAATATTCATCAATTTATGAGGCTAGAAAATCACAGGAAAAATAGTCATCTTGGACTATCTTTTGTCTTCTATCTGGACAATCTTTTCTGAATCAACTATTTGACGACAATTGTTTGATTGATAATGTCGCCATCTAGACATGTGTCAGTGATGCGCATAATTTCACGTAATATAGGTATGTACGAAGTTTTTCGTTTATTTTGTGGATGCCATGCATGTTGGAAGTCTTCAATTAATTCTGTAAACGGGAATTAATTGTCGTTGAATTCTCTTCCCATCTTCTTCCTGTATATGCATTTTTGATGTTCTTCGTTTCTGAATGACTTTAATATGGCGAACATTTTGATAACGAAGTTATAAACTTTTTATAAGAAGAATGAAAATCAGCAGTCTTTTAGTTGATCATTTTAATTCAAAACATCCAAGATATCAAACTAATTTCACCTAGCATCTCCGGGGTATACGGTATGTTGTACGTGAAGTGAATAGACAGAGACACTCATAGATGTTTAACCTCTTGAGACTCAATGACGCGCGCTGCACGTGCACTTGCGCAAGTGCTGGAGTAGCTGCACACAATACTGCACCGCACGTTATCGCTGCATTATTTTCCCATTGTTCGCTCAGCATCAGGGGAGCTGCAGTTACGAGCGAATGACGTCATGGGTTGTTGGATCAGCACATTTGTCTTCGGGACTCAAAAGGTTACAATGGTAAAAAAAGCTTGCGATCTACATGCACGGATTGCAGAGCTATCCAACCTTCTACCTTGAAGGCAGTGGATTGAAGCCATATAACCAAACTTGTGACCACGAGAAGCTTGTTTGATAGACCGATGGCATTATCAAGCGACACTTTAGGCCAACGCATAGATAAAAGTCTGTCTCAAATGGTGCATTTGTAGTAACGGACAGTCTTAAAGGTGGTAATGCTGCATTATTTTGTGAAAGTTTCGGTGTGAAGTTGTGCATGCAAGATCGTCAGCCTTCATGCATGTATTATAATTACGTGATGTAAATGCAACAGTTGGCATATGTTTGAATTAAACATGCAGGTACATACAGTAACTGCATGCAATATCACAGTACGTGTCATAGCTCTCATTGCATTGAAGGGTAAAACATGGTTGAAAGCAATTATAACATACTTTAGCAGGAACTCTGAAATTCTGATTTCAAACTGACCTGCTTTTACAGAGAGCCGGAATGCTGTCATTAAGTTGCAGGTCTTATTTCAGTGAGACAGTCGGAACCTACCGGGACTACCTGAATTTTCGATTACTTCAAACTTGCCAGTTGCAACCTATAACCAGTTGCACGAACTATTGCTGCTATCATTAAATGAAACGTCAAGCCCATCGTGGAAGTATTGGCTATCAAATCCAGTGGCTCAGAAATCTACTTAGAAGGCAATTAGCAGATCTATAATTTCAAGTTACCACGGTTTCCCATCGAATCCTTGATATCTGAATTGTCTGAATATATCTTACCTCATCCGACACATTACTGAGACGGAACAGAAACTCTCAATTTACTTCAATATACACGTAGTGTATGTGAATCACTTGCTCCTCTAACTCCGTATAAAACTCAACCGGCTTAGTTGCCAAGACTGTCCTGACTTTGCACTTCCGGTATGTTTTAGCCTTTTGTATCGCCTATTTTCAAGCGAATATTATAAAGTAGGTGTAGCGCATAATGTGTTTTGCTAATCGATTATTGTGCAATCTTTGAAATTGCCCGGATTGCAGAGAAAAGTTCAAAGTGATTAACCGAACCTATCAAAATTGGTCAATACGTGCGACTACTTTTGTCGATCGTTGTCTTTGCCTGACTTTTTACAATGACAATATACGCTCGTATAATACATCATTTACGACCAGCCGTATGTGACTCACAGTCGCACCTCAACTGCGTATATGGAAATGTAGCTCGAACCCCATAGTTAATTGTCCCTCACGCCTCAATTTCGTGCCCCTAATCTGTTACTTCTCGTCTCTCAGGCCTCAGCTCAGTCCACTTCCACTTACCTGAGGCAAACTTTGACCTTGAGAACCTTCAGATGACTGAATTAGAAGTCCATAATTAGCCTCCAAAGAAGCACTGAATTCTAGGCCTCAATCATCAACAATGATATGACTTTTATTGCGACTGATAACTCATCGAAACATTCCATTCTTTAGTACTTTCGATATTGTATTCTTTTAGACTGTGCATGCAACTGATGATGAGTGCAAACGCTTGAAAGCGCTATGGTGAATAAATTTCGATCAACCAAAACCTTTAGGAAAATACTTCGTTTCAATTTTAATTGCAAGATATTCTGCCACATTCTCAACTTCGGATTACACGTCTGATCATCAGTAATTGAAGTGATTTCATCAGAATTGATGTTCCAAAACTTAAAGAGAGTGAACAGCACGATTCATATTCTGTTCACTTTGAAAGATTTGGAGGTTATCGGAGACTGTGGGTTGCTTTCTGGAACGTGCCAGCAGGTGGTAGACACAATTCTTGATGTTCTAATAAAGTCGGTTATGACGTTGAACTAGTAAAATAGGCTATATCAAGTAAGTAAATACCATAAGAATCACAGCATAGTGACGATCAAGTATGTTCCCATCTGGCAGCTAGATCTGTTCAATCAAGAAATGTAATTGACAATTATACAGTCGCCAATTCATGGAGTGAACATTTTATTTGCAGCAATGTAGCCTACAGCAGCTGAACAGTTGATTCACTTCAAAAGATTGATGGAAAAGCCAAGTTACAATTATATTCATAAAAATATTTGCAAATTTTTTCAATATATTTCAGCTATCAAAATCATAGCCATTCTCAAGGGCTATGGGAGACGATGAGAATGACTATAGCTTTGATACCCGAAATATATTGTAACTAGACCTTTACATCACTGTTTTGGAATTTATAATACACAGCCAAGGCATATACTCAGAATAGTTTATTCATTCTACAATTTCGTGAATCCGAATGGTATGCACATGTTCGTTACTTTTAATTTCATGGCAATGTCTTGTAAAGATCTTACATTATTCATTTCTAGGAATCATTCTCAATTGGCTTTCATTTCATTGTCAGAACGCTCATGAAGCTGTTGCTGACGTCGATCGAGGATGAAAGCTGTTGAAGGATAAATAAGATGGAGCTTCCGGAAAAATACAGAGAATAGTATTATGGCTTTTTGAATTTGATTTTTTTTTGCCATCGGTCGGGATTCATTCATTTTGTAGGGAGCAATAAAAGCAATTTTCTGCGACGGTGTAGTAATTCTATTCCCAAAAAATATGGAAATAAAATTACTACACGGTCGCAGAAAATTGCTTTCATTGCTTCTTACAAAAAGCATTATGGCTTTTTATGATTGCTTCTTCGGATTCCAGAAAGCGTAGAGAGAATATTCTGGAGCTCTCTTCAGGACAAAACCCTTCAATGGATTATTGTTCCATTTCCTCAAAATTTCCTTGTTATTGTGGGGGAAGCGATGAAGTATTATACTGCGACCTTTCTCATTATTGCCATTATACTTTTGCAATGAAATGCTGAACAAATATTAGACATCTTCTAGCTTGAACAGAAAAACTGATGGAAAGATTGCAAATATGATTACTAAAATTGACAGTTATTCGCCAATTGTACACTTTCTGGGAAAAATTTGAAAAGCTAACAGTCCAGATGTTATATATCTGGGAGTCCATGACTTGATCATCTATTTATAGGCACAATCCAACAATGTGATAGCAGATCAAAATATCTGTGTCAATTGCACATACCGTTGAAGCAAATGTTCGATAAGGTTAGAAATTTTAACAAGTACAATGGTTTCAGACACTGAATTGTTTCACTATACAAAGTGCATAAGGCTGTTGATAGAGAGTTCTAATTAGCCTTTGCTTTCTTAGCCTCTTCTTGCTTTTACTGTGTTGTCTCGATAATTAGTAGAAATTCATGCTTACTACTTGTCACCTCTGCATGCTCTTTTTATTTTTGAACAGCAATTTGAGGTCATGCATGGAACACGTGTGGTGGGGTCAGGGGACCCTTATAGGCCTGTACCTGATTCATAAATGTGTGACACGTTTTATGGATTGTGTCTCATCCGCAATCAATGCTGCTTCCACATACTTTGATAGCTGGCATCAAAGTAGCAAAATAAACTTGAAATATTTCAAAAAACGTAAGATGAAAGGAATTTTAAAAGTGGAGGTCATGGGACTTTTGTTTCCCTATTAGTTTTCATAGATATATAGCTCTACATCACTTACTGAAATACAAATAGGCCTACTGATGTAATAATGCGTTCTCATGTTTACTCACTACAACATAGTCGCTTTTCTAATAATAGTGACAGCGTCTAATTTCTGACCAATACATTGGAGATTATGGGATAAGTAACCCAACTGATATGACCATAGGGATACTTAGCAATAGCTTCCATGTAAGATTTCATGACTCATCTTATGTCCTGTATTACTTTAATCGGATATAAAAGCTTGATTAATAATTTTGAAACTCTAAGTTAAAACCAAATCTGCAGACTCACCTTGTGTCCTGTATCATCTTGCTGGTTATTGAAATTAACTAATGATATTCTAGCTCCACGCTGATAATTTTTATGTTCATATTTTTTCTTCGCTGTGAATTTTCTGTGTTTTGGGTATTCAAACTGGACAATCATGCTCTCTGGAATTTCATGTAAGTTGATCGGATGGCAGATTGAAAAATTAAAATTTATTTTCTGTCGATCCATCAGAATAATACCATCATCCTCATGCATTGATTGATATGGAAATTGACATGGCATTCATCTCTGATGTATTAAAATGACTGAAATTCAATTCAAATGTTTACTTGAACTATATTATTGGCTACTCTATTTTGACTTTTTATTAAACTCAATAACTGAAAAGAAATTTAGCAAACATGACAAGTTGCAAAATTAAGCTTTCCTTGGATGATTAGGAGGAAGTTCTGGTAATACATCAGTGACATACTATTTTCAATCATCAGCGGTTGAATTACAAAAACCACTCAAGCTTAAATGATGGATTTCTATAAGGGAGACGGTTTCTTTGATGTATGAAAAGTGCCTGTCATTGACTTCATTTATCATCAGATATTTCCTCAAACGTCTGAAGATTTTTTCACCCTAAAGGTCGAAGCCTCAATTGTCTTTAAAAATAAACTCGCTGCAAATATCAGCCAAATCATCCAAAACAGATCGCCAATTCCTTATAAATGGAAAGGACAGATAAATGATTTAATCTCGAATCTCATATCATTGATGGTAGACATTGTAGAAGTCGGCGTAGACTTTTAAAACATCGTTCAGTCGTTATTCATGAAGAAATGACAATGACAGACCAAACCTCGAAGTTTCCAATGAAATTCTGTTTATCCTGAAACAATCAAATTTATCATGACTACGTTCAAGAACATGGATAGACCAATCGATGTTTCCTTCGAAAATAAGCATTATAGACCTACTTGCTGTCCAAAATACCGTCGATTCTGAATTCAAATTGCTGAAGAAGGAGCGTGTGAGATGAGCGGTCGGTTTTGATGCTCCACTATGAAAGTAATTCATATCACTTGGATGTGATCAATATTTGTTTCCATCAAAGCAAGTGCATTTTGGAAAAGCATGAGCCTCAAAGTGAATGATATTGACACAATCACAATAAAACCGTGACTCATATCTTACCGCATTCGAGTAATGAGTTTGTATTTTGCCTTATCAACGTTGCCTAAAAACACTGTCAAGCAATGAATTTGTTTATCTGGATTTTTCAACCGATTTTATGCAATTTGATTGTGCTGATGACTAATATAATGTTTATTTTTTCATTCCATCGTTATTTAAGCATTATACAGAATTTAAGGCATTTTTACTTTTTTAGAAAAAAAACGCGTACCGTATTTCTACGCATAACGCAACCTGCTTCATTTTTAATCAGATAACTATTAGTCTCTTATTTAAAGGTCTATGGTAGATTACCTCAGGGTGTTTTTTAATACCGGTATCTATGGCCTCCATACATTAGGCACACTTCGCAAATACATGTAGTAGCAGTTTTTGGTTGGAATTCAATCCAAACAGGCTGGTCCCGTGTGTAAGAAGACTCATAGGCCACTATATAATATGGTAAATATAGTGAAATCGCTTGAGATAAATGTCATGCATCGTGGTCTTGATTCAATTGACGCATGTATCATAGCAAGATCAAAAGCTGTAGGAAATTGGATGTCTTATTTCGAAAAGTTTCATCTCAGACTGGCGTCTGTTCATCGACAGCTCAATGATCAGTTAAAGACATGTAGTTGTGCTTCCGAAAAATGGAAATATTTTTGCAATACCTGGCTAATGTTCAAAAGACATAAAATTAAGCTCATGTCACCGTCCAAACAATCGTGGAGCTGTTTCAATGAAGTGAGCATCAGTGGGATCATGAGACTTTGAAATTCTTATTATACTTTCAAAGATTATAATGGATCTATTAAGAAGGATTTGACAAATATCTAAACATGTTGTGTCTGTGAGACAGTCACAAGAGAGGAGAGGCCAATCACGAGCCTGCAAAACAATGGCCTCAGCGTAGCAATTTACTCCCGGAGAGAAAAATGTGGAAAACAACCGATTGATTCCAACATCTAAATCTAAAGTGATTTTTCAAACTTCACAGCCTACATAATAAACTGGCACCTGTAAAATAGTAAATCAAAACACTGAACCCAGATAGTCAGATTTGATTTTTCACATGTTTCCTAGCTTGTCTGAAATTTTCTGAAATTCTGAAATCAACTGACCTAGAAAACAATTAACGCATAACATGACAATAAATGAAAGAAATTTATGGATGCAATTTCAATACTTTGTTCAAGGGTTTATTGAAATCACAAAAGCAACAATCAGGAGAACTTGGTTGAAAGCTTGCTGCGATGTTCTGCGAACAGCTGGTAAATAATGTGCTAGTCTATAGTTGCATTGCTTTCACACTCATTTAGACTTTTTTTGATCGAATACTGAAGCCTTCAGTGAAACACTGTGAAAGCTTTCACAAAGACATAAAGCACATGGAGCAGCGGTACAGTGATCAGAGGGAAACATTGATGATGGTGATATACTTGGTCTCTTCATCGAAACCATGAAAGTGAATTCAAACAAAATACTTTCTTCAGTTAAGTTTTGATGTGAGTTTATCAGCGATCATCTGGACTACGTCTGGTCTTCATCTTTGTATATTTTTAAATTTCATAAAGCACAGTCTACATCTGTGTTCACATTTGCCAATAAATGCGCAACAGGATTGTAATAAATACTTTAGCGAAAATTGAAAGTTTCTTAATACATGACATTAAGTTGTCAAAAAAACTAACTTAAGATTCGTGCTTTTCCGAGTCGATTTGACAAGAATCAATTTTCCTTGCGTTCATCCAATTCACAATGTTCGCGCTATTTCTAATATAGATAAATAGGCAATTGAAACCTTCGATGTACGCTGTAATTATCGAGCATCAAACAATGACTGAGCTAGCTTCAGATTTACATTTTTCAGTATCGAATTGACCAGAATTAACATTCGTGCAAGTTCATATTTGTCAAAAATGCATGGAACTGTTCGCATTATCATGACTGCAATAAGCGACCACAGCAACTTTTGAACACCTTGCAGTTAGAAAGCAAACTGTGGAATCAAAAATCTAACTTCAGATTTGTGCTTTTCAGAGTCGAATTGACCACATTCAATGCGAATATCTAGAAAAAACAAAACAATATGAACAATTGTCTACCAGTGAAATTGAATAAACAGTAAGTCATAAAATATCGCCGCAATTTTCTAGCTCCTTTCTTGAATTTGGAGACACTTCGAATTCGAGTACAGTCACGAAATCTTGACTGCCTTTGGGCAACACCTGAGGTTGTCATTTCAGGCTTCACTTTTCAAAAACAATGTTTCTTGGAGTTGGTGGATTAAATTAGTGAAAACCTAAACATTTTTTAGCGGCTGCGTTGTTAAACTGTGTCTACACTAAGAGTATGAAGAAGAGAAATTTTTCCGGCTGTGTCACATCATTAAGATGCTGAGGTATTTGATGCCCTTGAAGATACCAAGGGTGGTCAAATTGACCACACTAACATTTTGCAGTAGGCCTAGATATTGCGAATTAGAAATCACGGCATAGTAATTTATGGAAAATCGGCGCAACTGTATGAGCAACTTGACACCAACATACACACAAATACACACACCTCACGCACGCGCAGTCATTCACGGGCGACATGCGATAATTAGAGCTCAATCAGGTTGAATCTTTGATTGGCTGCTACATTCTTCCATTCATTTCATTTCTTGTGCATTTGATCTTCGTGGCAGCATTGATCTGCAGACACACAAAAACACACACACGCGCGCAGTCAATCACAGCGCCTTGCGTTGATTAGAGCTCATTTATCAAAGTGTAATCGTTCGATCGGCTGTGACTCCATTTCTTGTTGACTAATCATTTTCGTGGCTTTCTTTTATGGCTCAAAGACAACAGCGCACAGCAGCGCAAGCTGCTCAACTGTTGATGAATTTAGAAGAATTCTCTTATTCAGACGAGGAAGATCAAACTGGGGATAATATGGACATTCACGACGTGCAACAGCAGCAGAACTCGGCAGAGAACTCGAGCTCTGAGGACGATGAACCACTGTCTCGTCGGACAAATGAAGTAAATACATCACGTGATAAAGACGGCGGTGTTTGGACGCAAGTTCCGCCTACTCAAAGAAGAAGAGACGCTGCAAATGTATTTCGCGAAATTCCTGGTCCTACCGAAGATTCCCGAAAAGAGAGCGTTTTAGAGACCTGGCATTTATATCTTCCAATCCATCTTTTGAATAAAGTTGTGCAGCACTCACAAGAACATGCGGAAAGATTAGGTTTTCCAATACAACTCACTGTTCAATCATTGATATCTATTTCGGAGTACTTTACTACCGAGGCGCTAATCATGTACGAAGATTCCAATTTCAGATCTATTCAGTCAGAGCCACAATTCATTCCACCGTAGGCCTACTGCAATGTCAAGAGCATTGTTCAACACATGGACCAGATGTCTTACGTTTGACAATAAGCTCAGTCGTGAAGTACGAAAGCAATGTGATAAATTCGCCGCAATTCGTGAATTTTATGATGAGTGGAACAAAAACCTGCGAAGATTCTTTGTCCCAGGAATCAATATTCTAATTGATGAACAACTTATTTCTTCACGCTGCCGATCTCCGAACAAGATTTATAACCCCGAAAAACCGGGAAAATATGGAGACTGAACTGGTTAGGTGGTGTGGGTCAGCATCGCTATTTTTTTAATAGTGATCCCCTCACGAAACGCCCCGTCGATGAACATGCAGCAGCACAACATAAATTGAACAATACTGCACAACATTTGGTAATGAGTTTATCGGCGCCTTTTCTTGGCAAAGGAAGAAACATAACGGCTGACCGATTTTTCACGTCAAAGCAACTTGCAGAGGAATTACTTCGACGACGAACCACTTTTGTCGGTACTATTGCAAAGAATAAATCGAGAAAGTCCGCCCATTTTGTATGCTAAAATGGCACAAGGCGATTCAAAATTTGTCTTTGGAGGAGTCAATAACAAGGTCACTTTACAGTGCTCACAAGTGAAGCGAAATCGTAAAGTGTATTTGTTGTCTACAATGCACCATGAAATCTCTGCATCAGGTGACCAATCTCCGCATCTAAAAAGTGTCATTCAGTTATTTTATAATGAAACCAAAGCCGGCGTTGACGTACTCGATGAAATATCCAAAGGTTTCACGACACGCTGTCGGGTTTTGCGATGGCAGCTGGTTCATATGCACAATGTTCTCGACGTCATGGCTATAAATAAATACGAATACAGTTTACAAAATGCATCATCCCGACAGAGGCAGTCAGAATCGACGAACGATGAGACGTGCTTTTCGCATTGATCTGGCGACTGAATTGGTGCAAGGCCACATGAGATCGCGCCTCAATGAGCCAATTGGATTAAATTCAGAAACTGTATCCAACTTATCAAGACTGACAGGGCAGCCGAATCCTCGAGATCGCCATCAGCAATACGAAGTACCTCCTGAACAGAGACGGCGATGCACAAAATGCCGAGCACAGGGGAAAATGTCTCGCGATTGCAACAGGACGACCATGCAGTGCATTGTTTGCCACGAAGCAGTATGTTGACAGCACAGTGCTAAAGTTATTCGCTGATGGATTGTTGAAAACGTTTCTTTATATGTAATTCTGAAGGTGTTGCTACTGTTTGTGTCCAATGTGACAGTCTTCATATACACGTATTTCATAAGTTGGTTCACAATAAAATGAAGATTTATTGTGTTAGTGTCTGTTGTTTACTATTGGTTTCAGGGTATATGTTAGCAATTACTTGTATCTTTTCGTGTTGGTAGCTTTTGTCGAAAGAAAAGAAGGATGGTATTAACTACGCACGCAAAATACCAAGGGTGGTCATTTTGACCACACTTTAATCTATTTCACACATCTAATTTAATTGTCATGAAAAACATTATAATATCGTAGCCTATGACTGTGGGACAAAAGTCATATAATATAAAAACCAAATTACTCTGTCTTCCCTCATGATGAATTGAAAAACATCAAGTGTGGTCATTTTGACCACACCTTGGTATCTTAAGGGTTTTGGTGTGATGACTCTTTCGAAGAACGCTTTCATATTGATTACAGGTAATTTTTTTGATTTCAATTTTTTAGAATTTTCATTCGTTGCACAGCTGTAAACCATAAACGAAGCTCGGTGTTACTCAATGAAAAAGTAATAAATTGCATTATTTCAAATAAATAAAAGAAAAAAAAAGATCTTCTAATCTGATTAAACTGTCCCCATTAGAAACCTGTTCGCACGCCTCTTGAAAGTATCAAGATTGTATAGATAGGGAAAGTTGTCTGGGGAAGCTGATTCCAAAGCTGTGTCGTACGAACAAAATAGCTTTTCGAGCGACTCACAATACGTGCGCACTCTAAGCTCACATGGTAGCATGTGAGTGCATTGGCCCTGCGTGTGCTTCTGGAGAAGACCTTAGCGTTGGGTGCGCACTCATTTACTGCGGAACTACTTTTAATGAAATAGTGTCTGTAGTATCCCTACTTCACATAATGAAATAATTCTTAGTATAAACACAGTTTAGCGACGGCAGCCGTTAAAAAATGTATAGATTTTCACTAATTTGTATCCACCAACTCCAAGAAACATTGTTTTTGAAAAGTGAAGCCTGAAATGACAACCTCAGGTGTTGTCATAAGGCAGTCAAGCTAAGCTTTATGGCTAACTGTATACATGTTAATATCATCTACGTATAGCGTTTTATAAGTATTGTCCATACAGCAGTTTTCATTAAATACTTTTTGCAATTATTTGTGGTCAGGAAGATCTTAACTAGTCAAGAATCAAAAATATATCACGAGCGTATTTGATATGAGTCGATAACATTGTTTTAAGCACCTGGAAAGAGCAATGGTCAAGCACTAGCTATTTTTAAAAATAGTCATGTTTTTAGAAACGTTTTATTACAAATAGATTTTATGGTTTCTGGGTTTTTCAACTTTTGTGTTTTATTTTTCCCAGCATTTTGGATCATTTTTTCAATAGGGCAACCTATTATATGTTTTGCAAGTTTCTTTTGCTCCTCTCCCCTAGCGCATTTATCAGTCATTGGGAATTCGACATTTCCGTCAATGTTCGAACTTAGATGACCTCTTGACCTCAAGTTAATGTTGAGTTTTTTATGATACCAACGAACAGTTTGAACGGAGAAGGAGACACATCAAATGTATCTCTTCTCTCCACTCTGACATTCAGTCTATCAGCTATTATTCTACTTTGCGAACGAGCTGTGAATATAAAACATTAACCTGGTATGAATAATACCATACTTTTAGGCGGAAATAGAATAAAAGTGCTGAAGAGTAATTTGTCAAATACATTTCAGTTTCAGATGTGACAGATAGACTCCAAACTTATATTGCAAACTTCATATCTAAAGAAAAGTGATGAAGATCACTAGAAATATCAGCAACAAAAGTTTTTAAAAGATTGATTGACTATCTTCATTTCATTATAATTGCTATAAAAATCATAAAATATGATTAAAACAATTCTTTTATAAAGCGCAAGTTAGGTCGATACTTATAATTTATTGCCAAAGACGATCTATTTGGCTGATTGCTGCAGTCATACAGATACTTTGAAAATTAGATGTGTTTTGTGTAGAATTTATTTAATTCTTCTAGTACATGTATGCGTCGAAATGATTTTGTAGCTTTGTCTCACAAAAATTGGCATTTAAGATTCAAATAATAAAAATGCCTTCGCTCAACTTAGAGTCATTGTATTTTAAAAAAATCCTGCAGGCTGGCAAATTTCAATCATTATCCTAGGTGCAGCCAGACTAGTGTCAATTACTCATGAAATGTCGTTGATTACAATTACAAATTACTCCGTTTTTCTTCAATTATATTTCAATTACTTTAGATAATGTAAGCATTACACCATCGTTTCCCAAATTCTTTTTCCAGGCAGATTTTTCTTAAGTTAGCAACAATTGCTTCCCCGAAAAGTAGGCATTGATGTAGCATCGATATTAAATTACCACCTCTTAATTCTGACTCAAGTGTTTTCGCCATGCATCTCTACTACGATTCAAACTGAAGATACATGATTGGAATATTGAGACCTATGGCTTCTACGAGACGTTACTATGCTTTCAATTATATCTCTGCCACGATTTAAATTGATTTGAAGTATTTCAGCTGTGGCTTGTAGAAGAATTTACTTGCCTCTCTTTTTCCGAGGGGAAAATCAAGCAATAGCAGTTTCCTGATTTACATTTCAGTTCAGCAATCAAGATAAAGGGGAAGGAATATCACTACACTGGCACTTAACCCAAAAACATAAAAAATAGTTTTACCTAGAATGACGGAATGGGTGAAATCAACCCATTAACATGTTCTCCAAATTGAAGAATACAATTTTGATTTGAATTCCAACATGAGCATTCAGACAAATACCCTAATGTTATTTGTGTATTTGCTTGATACGAAATTTTGCAATTAAGGCGGTGATCATCTTGATTTTCATAAAATATCACGACTGTTTATCACTGTAGTAGGTCTACGCATCGCCATTGCACACTAATCCTGTTTTCTACTGTTTGATGGCAATTGAGACCATCATCCACTGCCGATGTAGCTTCCTCACTGCTTCTTTCTATACCACCATCTTAGTGGTCTACATCTTGAATCAGTGCTGGTTGAAAAGTTTGATGGACAGGTCCAGCTATATTCTTCTATTTTGAAATAAAATTTGGAATTTTGCTACAAGTTAGTTCTTGAAAACAGCTTCATATATTTTAAAAAAATTAAACTCGTCAAGAAAATGGATTACCAGAGCCGGTTGTCTGCTATTTGACACAAGCTCTAATTGAGCCTTATTACAGATCTGATTTGATGACTAAACTCTTCTTCGCTTCCATGAATACAAGTGGCCATTTACTTGTGGTCGGTACACTTCGTGCAAATCGTCATGAAATTCGCAAATTATCAAATCTTTTGAGAAATAGTACCGTGCATGCGATGAGATTTTCGCTTTCAAAGGCCATTCTTCTTTCTTCGGATACAAGGCCAGGAAAAGCAAAACTAATTATCTATTTTTAAGCATGTTTGTTCAAACTGAATCGGTCTTGATGATCAGATGAAAGTCCCGCACACAAGTCAAAGAAAGGAAGTGGAGACGGTAAATCTAATGCTGATGTGATTTACTATTAAAAGAGGAATTCGAAGGTAGACTGTAGGTGCGCTCTACGTAGCGCATAGAGTATTTATTGCTTGGCCAGTTATCTGAAATGCCACAACATTCATCTCAGCTGGCATGGAAGGAAAATGGAAATTTTCTAATTATAATTGGAGAAAACATTTGTAAACAAGTATATCACTATAGTGTAAGAAAAAATGTTTCTATTTGAAGCCCCATCCTTCCTGATAGACGCATTCTTTGACATTACAACACTACGAGAATTCGCTTTAAAAGCTGCCGAAAAGCTCGATTGTGGCTGGCTCTTGCTCCAAGTACGTTTGTGACTTATTTCTTTCTATGCATAAACTCATTATGTTGGTAGTAGCCGCAAAGTGCTATAATCAAGCATATTACAGCTTCACTGAAGTTCTCATTCAACAAATATAGATTTTCTGATGTCGCACTTATGATATTAGTCTGTAGGCCTATATTCCAATATTTCTGAAAACTGATAGCATTTCTAACTTGTAAGTTAAAGCTTCATTCCTTAAGAAGATCCTATAAATTCTTAAAGCATAAAACACAGCAGTACTCATTTCTTAAATCTTCTATCAGAGACTTGAATATGACTTGAATAATTATGCATGCTATTGATGAAATGTTTTCGTCGCACTACTTACAAAATCAAAACTAGTTGAGAAATATTTCTAAAAAGTATCACATTCAGACAGCAGATAGTATTTGCTTAGGTGATGTAAAACAAAGATGATTTCATAGCAAATAATACTTTTCATGAACTTCTCTATGCATGGATCCATTGACCTATTTAGTAATTCTAGGTACAACATACTGTGAAACCGAAACAATTGGTCAGGAAACCCTTGCTACGTGAAGTTTTACAGAAAATGACAAAATAATAAAAGTCAATGAACGTCAATAATGAGTCAATGAATCTCAGATGCAAAATTTAATGAAAAAATTGTCATCAAATATCGACAATGGGTCAATTGACCCATATCGTCTTTCTAAGGTTAATTTAGATTTTGGAAACATGTTTCGTCATAACTTTCGTTAAAAAACACCTGAAGTTGTATACCCGAAATACATCTAAGTATGGTAGCACATCATCGACGGAGACTCTAGTAATTTAAGCAATGTGTGGAATGAAAATTAAGTTGCGCCGAATACAAAGTAATTGCAATTACTTCTCAATTGCATATAGATTTATAATATACAATGCAATATATTATTACATGTATGTTAAATAATGTATAATTTACAATATATATTAATACTGATTACATACATATCAACAATAAATATATATTTAATTACAACTAGTAATTACCCATCAGAAAATGTAATTGACTACAATTACTAATTACAGTAATTGTAATTCCTGCTACTTGATTGCAACTACAATTACAACACAAGTTTTGGTACAGCAAACTGCTGAAATTATCCTTTTTGTTGAAGGATTGCATCTCTGACAACCTTAAAGATCTTTTATCTGCTTTCTTCCTAAAATAATGCCAAAGTCTGCAACATGTATGATGGATTGCTCATCTGCATTTGACCAAGAAGACACAGGAAGACTGTCAACTGCGGTTTTTTTATCATCACAGCACTCTCATAAGCTTCTGGCAGTGTCAATAATTAATTTTCTCTTGCCATTACGCAAGTAAAACAAGTCGTATGATTGGTTTTGTATTTTTGGTTGCAACATGTCGTGCATTTTCACAATATATCCTTGACATGCATGTGTAGGTAGCAATAGGCATGGTTCTCTAATGATAAGATAGTAACCATCAGTCGACAATTTATTATGAAATATTCTCTTTACAAATGAGAACAATAATATGCTTTAAAGGCTAGTGGTGATGTGATGAAATTGTCATTGTGCCCAAGAGTGATCGGTAATGGAGAATCAATTCCGCATGATCCGCGATTTCAAAACCTCACTATTATTTATAGTATTCGTAGATATGTAGTAATGCTTTGCTTTATTGAGATCTCATGAGCTTATTAATTCATCCAAAATCCATCCACGTGAATGGATCGTGAGTGTAATGTATTGTTGAATGTTAAGTGACATTATATCGATTGATTCATATTTGAAATACAATTTCAACTATTTTCATATTACTTGATTTGGGCATCATGCCATTTTGAAAGCAAGTCATTGAAACGAGTGCTTCCGCAAAAGCTCAGGCACATTTGGAATAGACACATAATCACAGTATCTAATGCCACAAAACATTACAGAAACTATTGCCGCCTTTTGAAGCACCTCATTAAATGAGTTGCAAGATATTTCAGTCCAAGCCACGATAGTTCGAATAATTCGAAAACACTGACTGCACTTAGTCCAACCCACAGCCCTAGTGATCCCCCAATATCCGCAAAGAGATGCGACATAGGATACTGCAATCGTTCTACTCTCATTTCAACGTCAGATCTTGTTTGAGATATTTGAACTGCGGCAAAATTTTGAATAAAATGAGTTGCCATCGATTCGTAATCGGACACTTTTCCGTACTGCTGCTTGTATATAATTCGACGGAGTTTTTCTATGGTCGGATTCGCATCCTTGGTCCACATATACATTTGAAGATGCTGATCATAAACAACATCATTACAAGGAGGTTTTTTGAAAACCTCACATTTTGATTTCAACTTTCCGCCAAATTCACTTTTACGATGGGTAGAAAATTCACGGTAGATCTTAATCATACAGTTTATGTTCGTAGTTATTTGGGAGTCGTTGTAAAGCGTCATATTGAGGCACAGATGTGGCGGGTGCTGATTTGATTTATAAATTGGGAGCCATGGATTATAGCAATTACAATTGTTCCGAAATACTTCTTGTGATAATTGGAGCTTGCAGTCAGTGTAGTCACCAGTAAAATTATGAGCGGATTTTAGATCAGCCGAAAACATCTCAGTATGGAACTCCTCTAAACGACAATTTCCTTTCCAATGCATTTTCTTGTGTCTCTGCATTGCAATTGATACTGTCGTCGTTGAACCGGGTGAGATGACATAGAAAGGTCGAGAACTGATGAGTGTGCTGTGAGGCTGTACATAAAGATGTGCACCACGAACTGCAAATCCACTATTAAAAGTATAATAACTTTTATGATCAAGACGAACATAGAGAACGACAGACTTTATTCCATCACCAGTCTTAAGTAAGTGTCGCAATGATAAATTTTCATGAATTAAAAACGTATAACAGCTGACAGGGAATGGAAGACTGACCAGACTGGTCCGAAGATGTTCTGGGCGAGCACGACGTGTTCGATACTGGTCGTAGTATCCTCCAACTTTCGCGATCGTATCTGATTCTACTTGAACACTCCACAAATAGACCAATGACGTGCCGTCGTTTAAATTAAATCGTTGATGATCAATGCTGGAAAGTCCCATAGTTCTGTACATATGCTCAAAGGTATTATAATAAGACCTTTTGAATGAATGCCTAAACCTGCTTGCATTGTTTATCAATTCACGCCATTCTTTAGTCAACTTTGTATTAAAACGCAAGGGATTCATGGGATTACAAACGGTAATGTCTGGCCACACAAATCGGTCCATTTTTGGTGTCAACTCTACGAGGATTGGGCGTTGAAAAAAATGTTGGAAGACGAAAAAGAGATGTGTAATGAGTCCGGCAGAGCCACAAATGAGCATTAAGATCCAGAAAAGGCGTGCAGGCCGAGAAACAGCACTTGTTGCATGCGCTAGACCAGCGGCTGAGCTGGCTTCCAAGAGCTGTCGCAGGCGTTCACGTGAGGCATGGGTCGGACAGTCGGAATGTGCGACGTCTAAAGGCTCTTCTGAAGGAGAAGGGAGATCAGGAAGAATCGCTGTGGTCGTCATTGAAAATGAAATTCAAATTAGAAGTCGCAGCATTTGGAGCTCATATTTGGGGATGGAATCAACGAATCAACGTCAAGTTTTCACTCCGAAGGAAAGCGAATGAAATTCCTTGCAAATGCAGAATTTCTAATTCGGCTTGAAAAGCATTTGAGAAATTACTTATAAGTTATTTGTGACTGTAATTTGACTACTACAGAGTGTGCCGGTCAATAGAAACCGGGCCCGGACCTGGAGTTTTGGAAACGGTGGCAGGCGGCGCCCAGGCTGCATGTCTTTATGACAACTTTCCCCTTAAACTTGGCATTTCCTCTCATGCTGCGTAAATGTACAATTGAGTCTAACTTGCTCGGTTTGCAAGCTTGTGGTCATGACGAACGCTAATACCATAAGACATTATATTAATCGTTATGAAATGACTTACCCTGACACTCACACGCTATTTTTCTCCCTTAGAATGATTCTGTCAATGCATCTAAAACACACATTTTGCACAGAGAAACTCTTAAAAACGATTTCTCTGAATCTGACATAATTTTCACAGCATTATGGTGAGATATTCGCAAGCACCATTCATGATTGTAGTTTGAGAAGCAAGCACACGCCTGCATATTTCCCATTATGAATGCATACATTCACTAAACTCATCAAATATTGCATCTAGTTGGCTTGATGACATGAATACTCTTATAAATGAATTCTGAACTGGAAAGCATCCTAGTAAATCTTGAAATATGATAATTGATCAATTCAATGTTAATTTGCAACTGCACTCAAATGGTTATTTACTTTAAAGAAAACGGTCTGTGGACCGGGGCTAGGCCCTAATTAGATTGATAATCAAAGGCTGGGCCTGAATTAAAAGGTGAAGAACTACACGAGGCCGAAATATCTGGACCGTCTCCCACTCTAGTCTGGTCACATAATTAGGTAATTTGAACCTGTCAGTTTCCTCGAAATTCTAAAAACGCAAGATGATGGCACAGCCTGGAAGAGCCACGAAATTTTAATGTATTTCTTTCGGATTGCTGTGAATTTTTTCAAAGTGATCTCCAGATTTGAATAATTTGAATTATTGCGCTCAATTTTTGTCGACAAAACAAGCTTGTCTTACAAACAGTTTTAAAAGATAGCGGTCGTAGTGAGTTCACGATATTTTTTGCAGAATTTAACAATGGCTGTCTTTCCTCTGTGAGTATTTGACGTGCTAATTAGTCATCAGTGAAACTCCGTATACATTGGTTTTGTTTGTCACTGAGTTGTCTGCTAACTTTCGACAACTGCGGCATTATATCTACATAATGTGCCATAGAGCTAGAGTGTCGACTCAAACAAAAATCTGTATACAGTGAAAATTTTTATATGAATAGATTCACTTTGTTGCGCAGATCACGTTTCTGTGGTCCAAAAATTATTTGAGCAGTTTTGAAAACGATAAATTTTTGCCAATTTATATACTACCGACATGACGCCCCTTTATAAGTAGTATGAAACATGTTGGATATCAAAGTGATGAATATTAGTTAACAAGCATCTCAACCAAGCGGAAATTATGCTGATGATCAAGGAAATCTAATGAACTGCATTGTAATGGAAGTCTTCATGAAAAAGTCGCGATCTTATTTGTGCTTTCTTGGCTAAAATTTCAAGTTTTTAATTCAATTTTCATCGGCATGATTTTATGATTCACTAAATTTATGTTTCATTTCTTGAATCTGAATAGTGATGTAGAACCATTTCCATCTTTTTAAGTCAATTGAAATTATTGTCTGTGATTATGTTGTCTTGCTTCATTAGTGACAGGTTGCTTATGATATGATC
The DNA here is from genome assembly GCA_907163375.1 of Prostheceraeus crozeri. Classification (NCBI taxonomy): domain Eukaryota; kingdom Metazoa; phylum Platyhelminthes; order Polycladida; family Euryleptidae; genus Prostheceraeus; species Prostheceraeus crozeri. The sequence goes on from CAJQUW010013010.1 coordinate 30,034, forward strand.
ACGCTTAAGATTCTCTTGAGGTTGATCATGAAAGTAATAGCAGGCCATCGAGTTGCTAATTTAGCAAACATTACCTCTCCAAGAGTAGTAATCCCATCCCAGGCGCAAGTCCAAAATGTGCAACGAGGAGTCATCATGCTCACTCAGCCCCCCCTCTAGCGAGAAGAAGGAAGTGGCCAAGGATGTGGTGGGAGGAATGGGTCCGAGAGGAGAAAACTGTTCCCTACCCCCCTCTGGAAGGAAGGAAGGAGTTTTCCGGTAAGGGAAGGAAGGTGATAGGAATGTGGGAGGGATAGAGTGAGAAAAGGGTGGGTGTTGGTGGTTTTGGGATGAGAAAAGTTGGAAATCGTCATGAAGAAGGGTTTGGATGTGAAAACAAAGATCAGATTTGGAATCTGCGTGAAATTTTGGGTGGGGAAGGAAGGCAGGGAGGAGTTTTCCTGAGAGGCAAGGGGTGGAGCGGCAGAGTTGGAAAAGGGTGGGTGTTGGTGGTTTTGGGATGAGAAAAGTTGGAAATCGTCATGAAGAAGGGTTTGGATGTGAAAACAAAGATCAGATTTGGAATCTGCGTGAAATTTTGGGTGGGGAAGGAAGGCAGGGAGGAGTTTTCCTGAGAGGCAAGGGGTGGAGCGGCAGAGTTGGAAAAGGGCGGGTTTTGGTGGTTTTGGGATGAGAAAAGTCGTTTTTCGTCACCCGCGAGAAAATAAGTCCGCGGACCCTCGAGGGCGAGTCCCTCGAAAAGTCGTCAAAAAGTCGAGGGCCAGCCCTTGACTTTCCAAAAAAAAATGCCACCACCCCTTGCGTTGTACTACTAAAAAGTACAACGCAAGAAGGGTGGCAAGTGGCATAAATCTGAAAACTATTGAACCTACCTTAGATTTTTATTCACGCAGGTCGATAGTGTTACTCCACTAAGTGTTCCATGTACTAATAGAAAAATAATAACACTGTTAGAACCGAAACATTCGGAGGCAGTGACGAGTTCCGCGAAGACTGAAGACCATAACGTCTGAAATATGAAAGAAGGTTCTCAAGATTATGTAATATCATTGTTAGAAATAGCCTATACATCATTACAATTTTAGAAATTATTTCCTTAGCTCTTGCTTCATAATTTCATGTTAATGTTTATAAGAAAATGATAATATCACTTACACGGCATAATTGGATGATCATGCAACCGTGCAATTATAAAAAGGAAATATTTGTCTGGAGAGAGGCGATCAGGAGTGTTATAGGCCAGCATACTATCCCAAGCATATGAAACGGATTTCATTAAAAATGTTGTTGGGTTGGCAATAAAATCTCACGAAGACAGACTGAAAAATTGATCGATCGACCAATATCAAAAATTACAATTATACATAGGAGGATATTATTACGTTCGAGTTTAAAGCTGATTAAGGACACGGTCGTTTGTAATGTAATCCACTCTGTATTATAGAGATAGGCTTAATCAATAACCGAAGATTTGAGAATTCATAAATAATTCAGCGCTTCCGTTTCATTTGTTAGATACAGAATATCTACTGAGAACACGGTAGGATGTCTGATGATAATTTGAGAAGCTCTTCGAAATCCTGTTGTATGTAAAGCAAGGGATTATATCAAGACCATGTAGGTCGTATCGTCAGGGAAGACTGTACATTGCTAAGTTCCGAAAATTCAATGCATATCAACATGGCTGTCAACGCAGTAGAGATAAAGCGGTAGATGAAACAGGACAGTAATAGCAGAATATCTGTGCAGGAATCAGTATAAAAATGAATTTGTACATACAGTCAAAGCTCGATTCAATTCTGGCGACGTGACATTAGACGGACAAAATCAATCAATACGGCATGTAAAAACCAATGAAACAGATTAAGTTAACAAATGACTTTAATTGAATATCTTTAATAAGAAGGAAACACCGTTGTACTCTTATTAAAGATATTCAATTAAAGTCCTTTGTTAACTTAATCTGTTTCATTGGTTTTTACATGCCGTATTGATTGATTTTTCCCGTCTGTCACATCGCCAGAATTGACTTTATCTCATTGCAGCGAACCATCAGTTAGCGCCAACGCTGTGCAAAGTATTTTGCAGTCAAAGCTCGATAATTAAGAGCATAAATACCAGGTTTTCTATCCCTTGATTATTGAAAGTCTGAATTCAAAAGCAACTTATATAAGCCGCCAAATATACAAACAAATACCGCGGCCGTATGATCTTAATTGACCGAAGTCTTCCGTGTCCGAATTAACGAGCTTCGACTGGATTTACCGTATTCATACGAAGCGATTCGTTTACGATGTCAGTCTGTCCGCACGATTCGATCTGAATGGTCGTGAAATATTGGCTTGCTTTACCTATAGTCAAACATTTATAACCTGAGGAACATTTTTTTACATCACATCTAATTCAAAAGTTATCTGTTGAAATATTTCAGTTAATTCAGTGCTTGGTATAATGTGTAGTGCGCAGGTTAACCGCTATTATTTACTAAATTTTTCTATCATCACTTCATTCGACTTACCTGATACGAATTTCGTTTGATAAATAATCCATTCCATTAATATTTTCGGCTCAGGATATTCCTCGCATTTTCTATATTGTAATTTGGTTTCTAATCCATTAATAAAATCAATCAATTTACACAGCGATGTCCACAGGTGTCAGTCAGGCAGCTCCAAAGGTAGAGACACAAATGTACGTCTAGATTATTCTGCGCTATTTCTCGTTGTGAAATGAAGCGATGACCTCTATTTCAACCCTCGAGTTGAAATGTGATCTTCTTATTGCGCTGCGCTATCGAAGGCGCACGAGAAAGTTATCTGTTATCGGGCTGGACTGGACAAAGCGCGCTTCTATTAATAGAATTCTCTCTCCCTTCTCTCCCTCACTGTATAACAGGCTTGAAGCGACCGAGATATTATGCAACACTCATTGAGGATTCTTCCATTCATTCACAATTTAATGAATGAACAATAATACAACTTGCAACCTTGATTGACGAAAAAATTGACAAGCATTGAAATTCAGGCATAATCAGAATCATGGTCAGAATGATATAAAGAATGATATGAAGTTCAGGGTAAGTCAGGAATTTTGAGTAATTATATGCATTGCTATCGATGCGTCATGCAAATGTATAAAGTATCGCAACATTTCCCGATTGAATTCATCATCATCATGTAGCGAAAATCACAGAGAAATGAGAGCTAAGGTTATTTATTCCAAGGAAAAACTTGCCTAGATATGCCAGACAGCCGATCGATGACAGTTTTGGGACAGTCCACTGGCATCAGAGATACGTTTTCTTAGAAATCACAACAAATTCGCTGCTCAATGTGTGTGACAACTCTGGGGTCATTCATATTCAAATTTTGAGCTCGTGTGAACTTAAGGGCCGACCCATGACCACCGTCAAAAAGATAACCGTGAAAATTGGCGGGCCAACCCTCGACTTTAAGAGATCACATTTCACGTCATTTTTTTGAAGAGAATGGTCGCAAATTGACATGATCATGCATTTTTACTTCCAAATAAGCCATTTTCGAAAAATTTGTTGGCCCCCATATCTTCACGTGGCCCACGACTTTTTGACGAGGGGCCCACGACTCATTTTCTCGCGGGGAAGGAGACCTCGGATGGGAAAACGGAGGCCAGATTCGGAATCTACGTGAAATTTTGAGTTAGGAAGGATGTTTCCAGCGACATCGGAGAGAAAAAGTTTTGAGGACGTCCCCCCCCCCTCCTGTCAAACTTCCAACTTTGGTGTTAGAGATCGTAGAAAGTTGTGTGATAGCTCATTTGAAAGCTAAGAATGAGAAAAATGCAGTGGAAAGCTCAGTTTGGCCCTATTTTCCTGGGTTGAGGGAGGAAAATGGCAGGAAAACGTCAGAGTTGGAAAAGTCAGGTTTTAATTGTTTTGGGATGAGAAAAGTCGTTTTTCGACATGAAGGAGTGCTCGGATGGGAAAATGGAGTGCAAATTCGGACGTTTTGGCGAATGTTGGGTCTAGGAACTTCTTTCCAGCTCAGTCGGAGAGAAAAAGTTCTGACCCCTCCTCGTCAGCGATCTTTCAACTTTGGTTGTAGGGATCGTAGAAAGTCGTGCAATAGCTCGTTTGAAAGCTGGGAGTGAGACAAATTCAGTGGAAAACACGGCTTATTCCTATCTGCCTTCGCTTAGAGGTGAGACGTCATTGAAAATTTTGGACATTGGCGAAAAAACGACAGACTTAGAATTTTTACGAAAATCGCTCTAGCGGGTGAACCAAGCCTCGGACGGGAAAACAGAGACCAGATTTGGAATCAGCGTACCATGTTACACCTGAATGTCATTCATGCTATGTCTCCAAAGTGATAGGAAGAAAGATGACAGAAGCAGTAGAGTTTACGAATGAATTTTGTTCACTACGTTTTCATCGACAAAGTCTTCGTGGTGTGATTAGGGACTACTTCATCTTTCATCTTGAAAAGGCAGACTTAGAATTTGCTATCGCTAAAGGTTACTTCGTTTTCCAACTGCTCATGGACAGTTTGATAAATAAAGATGTGAAAGATCGATTAGTTGCAGAGATTGAATTTGAAAAAGCGACTGATGAACATGCAGGTGAGCGTGTAGTGTATCATTTTGCATCCTATTCTGCAGAGACGATACATGATCCCAAAGATTTCTATCAGCGACACATGGCGAAAATTGCATCTCGACTAGATTCATTTCATGAGCATGGATCCAACTTGCTCTTATGTCGCATAAAACACATTCATATTCAACTCAATGTGCTAAACTAGATTTGACTACAAGATTTGGGAAAAGCATTCATGAGTCAGTCGTCCGCGTGCCTCCTTTTTCCCTGCCACAACGAAGTCAGGGGAGAAACGGAGGTCTCTGATTGGCTCTCATAGTGTCAAATGTGGATTCGCAGGAGACTATAAAAGCAGACGTCTCCCCATTTTCTCTTCATTTCATTCTCTTGACTTGGAAAGCGTGTGTAACTTGCCAAAGGCATTCTCCGTCTCAATTTTGTCTGATTCAATCCTGTTTCCAAATTAAAAAGTGAGTGTCATGACTGTGGGGCCTAAACCTTACCTGAATTTTAGAAGAGAGACGCAGGAGAGTGTGTGGCCCATGATTGTACAAGCTTATTTTGTTGAACCATCACCACCACCGCCACCTCCACCACCTAGACGCTTTACCTTTAAGTCTTTTAGGGAATTGAAACTTAATTCGGGTCCTAAGCTCAAGACATTTAATTTACTGGACGATGACGAAGACTTAGACTTTGGTGATAAGCTTTAAATCATGTGAATGCCCCAAAAGGTCCTCTTAAGGGCCACTGTCAATATGTCACTGCTAAGCTAATATTTTTCTTTTCTCTGATGATCATGAATGTACTTAGTGGTATTCTTTCGTTACAGACTGCCATGGCCATGAATCCTACTCCAACTGCTGCATCACTGAATCCTCAACATCTCGAGCTGTGGAATCCGAAAATTGAAAAGGCAATTCACGGCTATCCTACCTACAAACAACAAGTGCGCTACAACGGTGTTCGACTCTATCTTCAAACGCCGGCGGTATACTTACCAAAAGTGGATACGCAAGTAAATCGCTGCGGTCAAAACCTGAGTATCCCTATTGATAATTGGTTGCGACAGCAGCTTGACATTTTAGAAGACGTTGTGAGACATAAGGCTCTTATTCCTACTGAACTATTACAGTTGTGGCCAGAAAAGAAAACTTCTTATTATAAACCATTGTATTGCGGCACTCGCTGCTATATTTTGCAAAGCAAGTATTGTAAAGTCACTTCAGGAGTGACAGTTGAACAGTCAGTTGAAACAGAATTGTCATCGCTAGGTGCAGAATTTTATTCCTTTCATATTAAGGTGCCTGCTGTTTATGTAGGACCTCATCAATCTGACGGTAATTTTATTTCTCTCAATTTGCGCATTGCTCAAATTCATCATCAACCTGAGTTAACAGGTCTTGATCACATTGAGAAAGTCATTGATTCTTGTGTCAAAGAGTGTCAAGAACCTGTCAACAAACCTAAACGTCGTCGCACATCAAAGAAAGATGGTATTACCACCAAAGAGAAATCTTAAGTATACGAGGCTTGGCCAAAAAGAAACGAGACTGACTTTTTGAATTCAATACGCTCATAATACCACTTATCGGAAACCAATTTTCGGACCTATTTGATATTCTAACAATGTTTAACAATACTGTCAACTAAGTGAAATGACAACAAAGACTTTACAAGGATGGAATGACCATAGAAATTGATTGATGTCATGTGTTAACTTTGTCGTCTCGTGAGTTCTTATCATTTGCAACAGTGATTTGCTTTTCCAGGACTTCGTGACACTTTGAATGTTCAACTGATCAGAATGACTCAAGAACAACGCACTAACATAAAATTCTTGACAAAGCTGGGTAAAAGCGCGACGGAAACGTTGTCTTTGCTGCAGCAAGCCTACGGAGAAGAGTGCATGTCTCGCGCACGAGTGTTTGAGTGGCACAAACGCTTTCGTGAGGGGCGTGAAGAAGTGGAAGACGATCCGAAATCAGGGCGACCATTATCAGCCAAAACTGACAGAAACATCGAATTAGTGAACCAACTCGTACGAGAAGACCGCAGATTGACCATCAGAATGATGGCTGAAGAACTAGAGATGTCCAAAGAATCAGTTCGAACAATCCTGGTGGAGAATTTGGGAATGAAGAAGATCTGCGCAAGAATGGTACCGAAACTGCTTTCTGAAGAACAGAAATCACGTCGCATTCAAGTTTGTGAAGAAATTCTGCAACAACTCGAAGTGAATCCAGATTTTTTGTCCCACGTCATCACGGGCGACGAGTCTTGGATTTTTCAATACGACCCGGAGACAAAACGCCAGAGTCGCCAGTGGAAGTCGCCATCGTCACCAAGACCAAGGAAAGCACGAATGAGCAAATCCAAGGTCAAGGTAATGTTGATTGTGTTCTTCGACTGCAAAGGGTTAGTGCACTACGAGTTCGTACCTGAAGGACAGACTGTAAACCAGGAATTTTACAAAGCGGTTTTGGTTCGTCTCATGGAGAAGGTCAGGCGAAAGAGAAGAAATCTCTGGGAAAACAAGCAATGGCTCCTGCACCATGACAATGCTCCAGCCCATTCAGCCCTCTCCATCCGCCAATTCTTGACATCAAGACACGTGACCACTTTGGACCATCCCCCTTACTCTCCAGACTTAGCACCTTCGATTTCTTTTTGTTCCCGAAATTAAAAAGCGTCTTGAAAGGTAACCGTTTCGAAGACATCGACGACATAAAGGACGAGACGACGTCCCTCCTTAAGAACATCAAAGAAGAAGACTTCTCAACATGCTTCAGTGCATGGAAAACAAGAATGCAGAAGTGTATTGATCAACAGGGGGACTATTTCGAGGGAATTCACCGTTGATTCTGTATTTTGATTCTAAATAAATGTTCTGGAAATAAAGTCTCGTTTCTTTTTGGCCAAGCCTCGTAGTAATCAGTTAGTATGTAGTGAATGTGGAAAACGCGGTCTTGCGCGTTATGTTCAAATAAAACATTGTAATCATGTTGCATGTATCTTTTGTTATGTAAAGGACAGACATCCTTGTAAAGTTCCTGCTCAATGTATTATCTTGTAATGAAGTCTTTTTGATATTGTAGGTTGTCATCTTCATAGACAGTGAGGGAACACCCATGCAGGAATTGAGTGCTATTGCAATGAGAGAAAGTGATCAAACTGCTGTTAGTGTATATCATAGATTTGCCTACTGTCCTCCACACAAAGGCGAATGGTCACGACGTCATGTGCATAGACTTGATCCTTCTATTTTGATTCATATTGGATTTGTAAATGAAACGTAGTTGATAAGTGATTTCAAACGGTGGCTGTCAGGTTTTCATATTGTTTAAATATTAGGAAATGATTCTGAACGAGAAGCAGCAACACTTCAGTTGCACATTGATAATTTATATTTACCATGTTGGGTAGATCGTGTAAGACAAGACTATCATATGCATTGTGATCAAAAGAAGTTTAGAGATGAAATGATTTTTGATATGGCTGTATGTTTCGGTGAGAGACATCACCTTTACAGACCACCATCCCATTGTAATACTAGAAATAAAGCTACCTACATTGCAAAAGTCTCTTCACGCTGGCATTGTAGTCTCTATGACGTTTATGAACTGTATATATATTTTTGTCAACAGCATGGGTCTATGTAAAACATGTTTTTACTCCTTGTGAATGAGTGATGATCATTTTATGAAGTGTATTCTGTACTTGTAAATTTTGTCTGGTGTTGAATAAACTTACAATGGAACATGATTGTTATTTCTGTTTTATTGATAGTGGAAGTCATTGAAGCAATGTGAAATCTATAGTCACAACGTTCATGATGGAGCATCGTACCTTAAGTAACCACATGTGTCATTTGACAATTGATCAACAAGGATTCGATGGATTTTTACAAGATTGGAAACTTACATTTAAAATGAAGATGAATGATATGAAAATAGTGCTAACGGAAAGCCTTCCTCTCTTCAAAAGATTGATGGAGAGTTTACAACCTCAAGATGTAAAGGGTAGACTCGTTGCTTATATAGAGTTGAAAGATTTGCAAAAACCACTTCGTTTTGAATCTTATAGCACAGAATGGATTGCTCTTAGTGATCAATTTTATGGTCGTCATATGGAGAAAATTATGGAGAGAATAGCGGAGACGTTGGAAGGAAATGCGTACGTTGTTAAACATATCATGATTCAACTGAGTGTGTTTACATCCACGTCTTTGTTTGATGGTCGGCACATTGTGTAGATGCAATAAAGATTTCTTTTCACTGAGTATTTTGTAATGGTGTATAGAGCAACATGAGTCATTGCGCTTTGTGCATTACTATCGGGCTCTTTGTTAGATAAATGAATGCGTCTTTGTTCGAGAAAAGGGGCGTGTCACAACATGAGTCATTGCGCTTTGTGCATTACTATCAGGCTATTTGCTAGATAAATGAATGCGTCTTTGTTCGCTAGAAGGGGTGTGTCACTAAAGTCTTTGTGAGGACTAGAACGACTTTGTGTATAAATAGGAAAGGTTTCCACCTACGCAGTCAAAAGTTCACGTGTGATAACTCTTTGTCACGTAACAAAGACAGGGAAAACGTGAAAAGGGAAACGCATGTGATTGGAGCTAGGTCTGGTTATAAAACGGACGACTGAGCTCATGGCAATCATTTCCGTCCTTGCGCTAACCATGCAGTTGCTCGAAGCCATCAACTCCTCTGCTCTCGCACTGGGTACACTGAACTCCCTTACTTAAGCATCGGGTAAAAATGCTTTCAATCAAAAGATAACTCATCATGGAGAAGCCGTGACCATAAAAACTCCAAGTCATCGGATAGATTATCTAAAGGTTATGTCAACAAAGTATGGACTGGCCGTGTGTGTGCCGTTAGACTATTGGGCACGGTTACAATTCAATACTCTTGAAACATTCCTGAAAGAAAATCTCACCATTCCCAAAGAAATTGTTCGACACAATGGGAAGCGGTCACAAGTTCCCATCATGGAGAGACGATACATGTATGTTCATATGGATAGACACTGTCTCATCATCCATGAAAAGGAGGGCAGCGAATTCGACTTACTCAATTGCAAACCACTCCCCATTTTGGGAAAAGGATTCTACTCCTTCGAAATAAAAATTCAAACCATCTACATGGGTCCGCGCAGGGACGGAAGGTTGTTTACGTTGAATGCGTATCTTGTCTCCATAACCTTTAAAAATGATGTCCATGTTGATGATGATCAACTACAGTAACACTCTCCACACACTGAGAACGCACCATCGGTTTTTATGAGACCACGGCCTAGCGGCCACCGTATCAAGAAAGAAAATTTACACTCACCATGCCACACATGAACATGACTCTCTCCTTCTTTCTTAAGCATACCCTTCTTCACTCAGGTTTTAAACATGTGGAAATTATCAGCAAGCCTCTATGTATCATGAAAAAATCAGTGTGTTGCATTTCATAATACGAAACGTCAACTTCAGATAACTCTAGAACGCTTTCAACCACGAAGGTTACATCGCGCAGTCCTATCCAACTCTCGCCGTGTCATTAACGTAGGAGACGGCATTGTATTTATTCGCATTCAAGAGATGATTCTACATAATGATCACTGCTACATCGTGATTCCAAAACCCTCATGGGAAAAGTATAGAAGGGAAGTTCACTGAACCCTCATGTCATTTGTGAGTCATGCTCCCCATCCGCATCATCAACGCCATGCGCGAAATGAATCTCAGAAGAGACATCGATTTAGAACAGTTGCATACCCATCTTCCCGATTCAGTCTATCATCGCGGTCGTCCGCAAATGTTGGTCATTCGCATGAGCAACGGTCGAAATCTTCAAATCTTTCGCTGCGGCAAAATCGAAGTCCTAGGAAACCTTTCTCATGTCGTGATGCAGTCCATGTGTTACGAAGTCGTCAAGAAAATGCGAACACTCATGCCTCATCTACGCCTCAGTCCCCTGACATTGAAGAATATAGTAGTGTCTGTTCAATTGAAGATGTTAGGGAATCTAGCTAACATTAAAACCAGTAATCATTGTATATTTTATGAAACTGAACTCTTTCCTGCTGCTTACATTGGGAAGTGGCATCCTGTACATATTGCAGTATTTCACAACGGACATTGTATCATGACTCGCTTACGTGATATCAGTAAAGTAGCTGACATTGTTAAATCTCTAATGCGTTATCTGTATGAGTCACAGTTAATAGAATCGTGTTAATCACATGATGTGTTTTGAATGCGTCAGTGCTATTCATAGACATGAAATGATACCCATACACTTGTTGATGAAAAGGTCATGCTGTCTGACGTGAGGCGCCATTGCTTTGTCTGATAAATAACGCCCACACACATGTCGGTGAAAAGGTCACGCTGTCTGACGTGAGGCGTCATCGATGCTGAATGACACGCCCACACACACATGTCGGTGAAAAGGTTGAACAAGACTGATTAGATTCTTATCTAACTGACTGGCGCTTTAGCACTTCATGAGTCAGAGCTATTTATAGACATGAGTCAGCAAAGTGGTTGATGTTTCCTAAGCCGAAGAAATTGTCATGATGTTACATTCGTTGGTGAGGATGTTAACTTACAAATTCTAACATGGTTTTGATTTTATTTTGTACTTTACCTATCTTGTAAATAGTGAAATACTTATGACTTCATTTAATATTTCACCTATCTTACAAACTGTACAAACAGTGAAATGATTTTAACATCAATTCAATCTTTACAATCTTCAACTTTGTTTCTAACTTTACAATCATCAACTTTATTTCTAACCCTACTCATCTTACAAAATGATCAAAACTTTTACTTCTGTCTATTGAGTGAGAATCCCATCTTTATGTCAAAAGGAAAACGACACAGTATGTACATGATATGTTATTCATCATCACAACCGATTTTCATAGCACCGCACATAGTTAATACTGATGGTAGCAGAAAACAAAGTTTTTATGGCTCACATCACCGGAGAAAACAAAGTCACTCATGTGCATGGAGAAAACAAAGTCACTCATGTGCAGGGAGAAAACAAAGTCAGGAAAACCAGTTGATATGCAAGTCATGATATGAAGTGATCAGGAGTTGGACGCATGTTACAACACCCCATAGAAAACGCCATGGAGCGAAAAAGCAAAACATCAACCACAACAGAGAGGAAGCATTCATCATCAGACATCGCCGGACGGAGGAAGAGAAAGTTTCTGTCTCTTGGGTGGAGGTAGATGAGTGTCTGGATGGGCATACGGTAATGAGTGGTTAGGACTCATCCAGCATCGCTTGTCTTTCCAAGGTGAGAGACCTCGTTTCCTAAACGTCGTTGTTCTGACTTGATGCGACTGTGATTTTAAAATGGTCATTTCTACTTTTTCAATTTTAAGTGAATCTAAGGCATCTTGATAGTCCCTATGTGTCATTTTTCTAACGATTTACTTCGAGATGCCTTTCGCCTGTTTAATAGGAAGCTCTGAGGATTTTAGCTTCATGGAGTACATCTTTGGGCGAAGCAAGATCATCTCCTCTATCTGTTTGCCAGCACACTCATCCTTGAAGCAGCCAAGCTTCGCTTTATTTGTGATAGAGTAAAGCGGATGGTCAGTGGGATAGTTGGAACTGTCAAACTTGGGTGCTTAATATTTTAAAATGTCTTCCTGCTTGACTTGGCTAGTGGTTGTCAAAGCTAGGAAGAAGTTGTCTGTATGGCCTCCTACTAATTCCACATGTTGGATCAATGGACACGTTTTAAAGGTGTGGTAAAATAACTTGTACATTTCTAACTTGGAGTGATCCAAGACAGCTTGATCGACATAAATGGGCTTGCAAAGTTCTACTTTAGATTTTAACATTTTAAAACCAGTGATGTCTTCGGTTATGACATCATGGTGGCAAAACAACGGCGAGCGACATAACTTGATACTCGTTCACGGATCAGTTACGATACGATAGTCCATGCGCTTTCTTACATCCTCCATGGTTTAACCAAAGAGGGCATTATTCTTAAATTTAAAGAAGTCCTTTTCGAAAGGATTCTTGGATTCAGCCCGTTTATTACTATTAAATTCTATATACGGTTTTAGAAAGGGCTTCTGCCTAAACTGGTTAGCGCGATGGACTTTGTCAAGTTGCATCCCCATACCTAGATAGAATTTGAGGATGGAATAGTGCACGATGTAATGCTGCTTGTTCAATTGGGTGAGCAACAACTTCCTAGTGGCTTTATACTTTAAGTCATTTTCCGCCTCATATTGCTTATTGTGTTCTTCCATAAAGGGAGAGAACATATCTGGACTGACTATGCCAGATTCGGGTGCGAGAGGAAAATCAACGGTTCTATTCTTAATACATTCTGGATAGATGAGGTCGACTTCAAATAAATAACATATGTCGGCCTCATCTCCCAGTGCCATGATGTGTACTGGATTGGAGAAGTGCTCAATGTCATGGGGCTCTACCCATTGGAAGTCAGACTGTGGCAAAGGCTTGGATAATGCACTCCCATATAAATTATTTTGGTCTATGTACATTAAATGCGTGGTCGATCCTATGTCTTGGGTGCTGTTGACAACATGTTTGTTGACAAATGTAAAGCCACCCCTAATAACACGTTCAAATAACGTGTACATTTCTGCATCTTGAGTAAATGAATGCTCTCTTTCGTCATCTTGAAGGCTGACTGATAGGACAGACCCGGCAGACTAACAAAATGGACGGGGTCTAAGGCATCCTATTCTAATGTGACTTTCCTAAAAGTCTCAAACACGTCAGCCAACAGATAGACGTCTAATTTTAAGTAGGCAAGCATGTAGTCACCAAACGTGCGACACCTAAATTCTAACCATGCTTGCTCTGCATGCCTATAATCATCCAGCGAATAGTCCTCAGCCGTCAAATCATTTTTAAATTTATCGATGGACGGAAGGGATGTTTCTTTCAATGTGTCCATTGAACTAAAATAACTATAAGGAAACACCCCTTTCCGTCGCATCAGACTGTTACTTATGTTGGGATAGTCTTTCTTTAAATGTTGAGTGAGGGGAAGTGTTTCTAAATTATTAGCCAACGCGGCTAAGGAAGAAGACATAAATTGAAAAATATCTAGAAACTTTATGTCATAGAAGACAGGCTTCCCCTTCTTCGTCTTATCGACTTGGACTTTAGCAGTGATGCACATAAATTTTTCCTTACTTTGTGCAATCACTTTGGATGACCAGGATTTCATTTTACCGAATCCATGGCGAATGATGATGTGAGCATCATAACATTTAAAGTTATGAAAGCTGACGGGGAGCGTTCGCCGTTTGAGCCTAAGTTTCATATTGCATTTACTGCATACGGCAGACCTAAATTTACCACTGAGATGGCAATGGTCCCTCACTTTCTTATGTTGCTGATCATCAAAGGATGAACAGCAGCGGGGACATTCCGTGGTCCTATCAAACTTGATTTTATCGGCTTCTGTGAAGCACATGGGTTTCCTAGTCAGCTCCGTTTCATAGCGTTGATGAAAACGGGCTTTCCTATCTAAAAAGTTGAGGAAGTTTTCAACGCACTCCTCGCCTTCCCACACATGCATCTTATTTTGATTCCTATAATATGGATGCCAAACTTCATAACAGGCAATGGCTACTGGCTGATGACTTAGGTCTTCTTGTTCAATATAACATTCAATGTCCGCATAGATGGTACATATGGGACTGAGCTCATTGCCGTTTTCCTCATACCTCTAAAATTTATCTTTGGGCATGACTTCCATTTGAAGCTTACCCCGACAGCACCACTCGTAATGCTGTTCAAAATATGGTTTAGATGTGAAACACCGTGTGCAGCGATCACACTAATAAAAATTATCCCTATAAGTTGATTGATGATGGTATAACTTTGAAATTTTAGGAATGCCACAATAATGCCATTCTGGGTGGTTGTCGCTATAGACTAGGAGAAGATTGACAACCCGGTCGAAGTTACTTTGGCGATTATTATACCTAACGCCCTTCAGACTTTTTCCCAGAGATGGACGACGATCTTAATGTTGTTGAGTTTTTCAAATTGGGCGATGCCTTTAAAATCTAATGTGTTGACATCTAACCCGTCAAACTTAAGCTCATCCTCCCATTCACAATACTTGGCGACTCTTTGACGATGTATACCTATATCATTATAGTGAAGAATGGGGAGGACGGCATACTTGAAACACTGGGACTGACACTCTACATTGATGACAGCCTTTTTGCTGGCCAGTGCTTTGGGGAGGGTGAAACAACCACTCCCTTGTAAATTTTCTAAAAGATTGATTTTAATGTCTACTTTCTCTATCCCATCAAAGACCAGACCGCTGTCTCTTTTACTAAATTTATTTAAGTTGTTGACGAGATAGGTCGCATGTCTCTCTGTCCACTCGTTTACATCACCTATGAGATCAGCAGCACAGGAGGCTATCCTAATGGTCACAGTGGACTCTACTTCTCCCGTGCTACTGTCTACCCTATTGAAACGAGCAGTGAGATAGAACATGCCTTTGAGTAATAATCTATCTAAGCTCGCCAACATTTGATGAATTAAGCCTATATTATTCATCAAGAAAGGATGAATATCTAGCACAGCTTCAGAGCTTTCTAACTCATAGTCGCGAACGAGCCTCTCAAGGGAAAACTTGCTCAGCCCTAGAGTGACGTTGTTGTCAGTGTAAAGCTCAGTGGGATGAGTGTGACAGAGTGTGGGCGAAGAGAGAACAAACTCTGTAGGAAAGGTCTTCTGACACGAAGAACAGGAAAAGCCGACGTGCGATGAAGGATGCTTCCTACCTGATGACGTTGGTGGTTGCCTCACACTGCCGCAGGAACCGCCTTCGAATAGGACTCGCAAGTTGGTGTTGTTGTAGAACGTGCGTCCACAACCTTCACACTTGGGTCGTTGAGGGATTGGTCGGCGCTTTCCTCCCCTGCAGGCATGGCCAGCGGTGTGACGTCTCAAACCGTAGGCTGAGGCGAAGACCCTGTCACACCGCTGGCATCGAAAGTCCTTCTCCTCTTCGACTTCAATTTCCATCTCCTCTCCCACTATCTCTAACTCCTCCTGCTCCAACAGTCTCTCCACCGACTCGACGGAGAGGAGAGGAGAGGGAGGTCGGTCGCTGCAGGTGGTGGTGGCGATGCAGGGATGATGATGGGACGGGAGGGAACGTCGCCGTCCAGGAGGTAGGCAGCCAGATCTGTTGAGAAAAAGAGAAAAGAGATTAGTAACATTATCATAATTTCAAGTTTGAGGTCTTATCCCCCTATTTCCCAATCATGGATACTTACCATCTAATGAATTAATCTCCGGCAACACCGATGGACGCGGAGGAGGTAGGAGAGGGACACCAGCCGAGGGTGGAAGGATCCTGGGCTTCGGTGTCGGAGGGACGTGGTGACGAGGAGCAGGGACTGGTGCAGGGACTGGCGCAGGGATCGGAGCAGGCGGTGGAGGTGGGGCGATGATGATGCCCGAGCTCGAGAGAGGAGTCGCACCTTGGGCGGAGGTAGACGGGTGGGAAGGTAGGGCTGGAAATTCCTCGCGGTATTTCCGCCTCGCGGCTTCCTCCCACTTCTTCATCTTGGCCATATTTGTAGAGAGGAAAGAGAGATTAGATAATGAGACAAGGATGATGCAGAGGATCTGAAACAGTCTAAACATGAGATGTTAAAGATACTTACACTTGCCTAGCCGCTCATAGGCTTCCCCGATTGCTCCTGGGGGGACGGGTTCCCCATTACGAATACATTCATGCACTGAAAAAGAATGGCAGCAAAGATAAGCAGAGGTAAAATTTGGAATCGGTTTAAACATGAACAAAATAAGGAAGGGGCTCTTGATTTTAATGAGGATGTCTCCCCTAGAGATGTTAGTAATATAATCAACCTTGATACAAATACTTACATTGCTCGATGGTGGCCTTCTCCATCTCAGCAGCAATGCGATAATTTTCAATTTTCGTAAACTCCATGTCGGATAGTTGATAATAGATACTGAATAGTAAGACTTCAATCACTGAAAAGGAAAGATGAGAATCGCTTCATTTGCCTAGTCAACGTTTATCATGGGAACAATCATTGAAGTGACATCTAATGAATTACATTTCACTCTACTCCTTATCATAAAGACTAACCTTTGTCGAATGGCTGAAGTACTCTGACCTGGCGAGAGAAAGCGTCACGTTGAGTATGAAGTCGAACGCCCAACATGAGCAACGGCTCAGAGGTTTCGGTCTAACAAACGACGAACAACCCGTGCAACGCAATCCCTTTACGGCAGCACCCGCCGTCCCGAAGGAACGCTCGACCAAAGGAGGTATTACAGCGATGATATGCTTTATGAGCAGAAGATATGATAGCAAGAGACTATTCAACTTGATAGCAAGTCAAAACAACCTGATAGCAGGAGCTCACCGACACTCACCTTGTGAAGGATAAATGTGAAGAACAGAGCTGGTGCACTGCCTTTTATAAGATTTTCCTAAGCGGTGAATGGATGAGACCTCTCGTCCAATCACAGACGAGCTAGAGTTCCCGATGTGGACACACACACATTTGTAACGCGTTATTGAAATCGTCCTAGGCGAATATGATGTTTAGCAATAGACTCACCATGGTACCTGAAGTCAATACATTGAAACATGATGATTGCACGATTCGTTTTCATCCAGAGTGCTTCGGAGGCTTAATACAAGATTACATCCTTGAGTTTCAAAGGGAGGAGACAGAATTGGAAGCATGTTTAGAATACACACGAGAAATATTTACGGAGTTGATATCTTATTTCAAAGACAGTCTCATCAAGGCTCACTTAATTGCACATGTCAATTACATTCATTTTCCACAAGGTGAAGTACCGGAAAGTGTTGACTTTCAATTTCGTTCCTATGGACAAGAATATGTTACTGATGCTTCTGAGTTTTATACACGACATCTGCGGAAGATTATTTCTCGGATGGACAACTTTCATGGTTACGGCGATCATTTGCTTCTGAATAAAATAAACCATATTGTCATTGCTATTAGTAAAGTGGGTTTCAATGATGTTAAATCAAAGACCAAATAAAGTAATTTTTCATGACGACCTTTTGCTAACTATACTTTAGAGGTAACGAGTCTGTACTGATACCATGTAGTTGATTTCCATAAACGATAGACTTGCTACCCTTCGTGGTAGTATTATTCATCAATGGTTTATCATGTTGAGATCAATCTTCGAAATAACTATATTTGGAACATCACATGTCATCCTATGTTTTTCTGCTGATTTTAGTAACTTACGTATTCTTCAATACTTGTATAGCAATCGACTGCGATACAGTAAAGTAACGTTCAGAGCTTGTTCACTACTGAAGAGAGAAGTCTGATGGGTTGCATGTGGTGCAAGGGTGGCCTCCCATTTCATTCCATTCATCATTTATTCTTCCTATCTGCATTCCATATCCGAAGATATGTGGCGGGCTTGGGACCGCTTTAGCTGCATTAGGAGGTTGGCCCTTAAAAGAGCCCATGGGTCGTTCTCTGTCCATCGACACTACTCTCTTCATCGACTATTGCAAAAACTCTGAAAGAAAAGGAATAGGAGATTAGAGGCGGTAAGGAAATGATCATGTTGAAGTAACTTACTGAGAACTTTCTTCCGAATTTTTCGGACGACGAAGTCTTCAAGCTGACCGGTAATGTCCATATTCATGTGGAGACATCAGACTCCGTCGCCCTCGTAGCACTCCTGCGTTTGATTTGGGTCGCTTGTAATGGATGGGGCATCGCACACATTATTTTCAAAGAGGGGGAGATGGACTTCATACGTTCTTCTTTTTCAACACTTCTCACGCTCATACAATCGCTCCACTTCCGACAACAACCGCCTGTTGATCACCTTCGTCTCTTCCACTTCCTTCACCACACCTCGCATCCCTTCCACCTCATTCTTCTCACGCATCAACTCCGACTCTAAGCCCTCAACCGCCTTCACTCGCTTCATCATACCACTCCTGGCCTTCAACCACTCCTGCTCCTTCACTCGCATCTCCTCCAACTCCTCTCTCATCACCTTCATACCCTCAACCATAGCCTTCAGCTCTTCATTCTCCTTCAAAACTTTTCTATTCGCACTCTCCATACCCATCATACGATCCTTCAACCTCACAAACGCCTCCATATCATGCACCTCTTTCCTAGGCGATGATGTCGCTACAGGCTCAACAACTTCCTCCCTGTCTTTCTTTTCCTGTGCGTCACACTCTTCCTTCAAATCCGCTATATCCCCAAACACATCTTCTATCACCGCATCCAAATCAACCTCATCAGTCTTCTTAATTTCCGCTCTCAACTCCACTTCCTCAGTCGTATCCTCATCACTCTTCTCAGTCATCCACTTCGTAATCGAAGCTACATCCTTATCATTCTCCTCCATTGCCAAAAATATTCCCTCAAACCACGACTTAAACCCCTTGTCTCCGCTGTTCCCAGTCTCACACTGCAAATGCGCCTTCATAAACTCTGCCTCATCCCCATCGCACATATCCGACAAGACACACACAACCTCAACATCACTTTCCTCTCATGCCCCATCGTCCCCTCTTTAGCTTTTAGATGTTTCTTAAGATCGCTGCCTCGTGCGATACGGCCACAGCTGCATTTTCCAACCAGCATTCTAGCATTACACTGCTTAGTCATGATAATTCTGTAAAGATAGAGTAAAATTTGATGGCAAGTGTTTATAGGATACTACTTGCTGATATGCATTGAAAGACTAAGTCATCAAACATTTGATAGCAAACGTTGGAATAAAATCGTCAACCAAATTTCAAGAGTATGATTCCTAGCTTTTTCCTAAAACCCAAAGTTTGATAGCAACCCTTGTCAGAGCACTCACCGTTCGTCTTGCAACTTGAAACAGGAGTGAAGACTAGAGAAAAGTCGCGGTTTATATACCCCTCTGACACAAAGCCATGATTCAGACCTTCCTTATTTGGCCATGCTTTTGACTTGACAACGACGCTTTTACCATGTATGGGCATCGGCAGTCACCGTGCTTTCAGTTACCAACTCCCAACACAAAGACGGGTTACCCTATGACGCGAAAAGGTTTGACGTCAATGCCTGCAGTAACCGTCTCATTTTTACCAAGTTACAATGACAAACGATAGACGTTGCCAACCCTGAGTTACTGAAGCTACACGAGGTTTCACAAAGACCTGATAGCAAGCCGGCAACCGTTTGGGTGTAAAGCTCTTGAATCCGTTACAGGCATTACTCAGAGGGGATCTTATCCCAGCCCCAAGGCCTCGACCCACAAATCCAACCTCGGGCGGACAGAGAGTGCGTCATGTCACTGGGTTGGTATCCGGGCCCCGATTTTGACATAAAAATCGGTGGAGTTATTTACAAGAGGAAACATCCCAAGTCGTTGCTTTGATCAGCTTGATAGCAAGCCGTAGAGAGGGATACCAACTTCACCAGCGTTTTGCAATGGAGATGTTTAGAGGCCACCCATTACAAGATAGCTAAGACTCAACCGATTGGCGCTCAAAGTGCTACGTTGAGAACTGTAACAAATGCCCAACATCAGACATGAGTTGCCCCAGCGGTTTCGGTCTAAAATATGACACACTCCCTTGCCACACTTATCACTACGGCATTATCCGCCGTCACGAAGGAAGACCCTGTCAGTGGAATATTACAGCAAAACTCTCCCTGTCTTGCTCGCTTGTATCATGGTAAGACATGAGAAGACTGGCTCAGACATCATTAAAAATCCTTTCATTGACTTCAGCAGGGTCGAAAACCCCAGAAAACCTCCAAAACTAGTGAATTTAAAATTTTCAACTTTTTAGCACTACTTATGAAATTTTATAAGTATTCTGTCACTTAGGGCAGGTCAATAGCGACCGAACCTTTTTTGAATCAAGTCAAACGGACTTGTAGAAGCCAAGTTACAAGCCTTTAAAGTTTTGGAGTCTTTTATGGCCTGGAGACGAAGGCCATCTCCTGGCGAACCTTTAAGTCTGACGCCTTAGCTGATATCAGCAATGAAATTTTCTAAGTCGGTTTCTTACAGAAACTCGGAATTTGGAATGTCCGAAGCTATCATCGGAGCTCAGAGAGACGACCTACCTTTGACAATCGCTCTCCTCTAAATGAAAAGTCTATGTCGGTTCCCGCTTATATAGTTTGTGGCGATCAGCTGATGACGTAATACCCATCATCCAAAAACTTTAAACCCGTCTATCTCCAGATCTGGAGCTCCGATTGACTTCAAATTTTGAGTGCCACGTTTTCTCGCTCTCCCCTTTCATTTAAGACATCCCTCGACCCTCTACGATGACCAGGAGCCGAGCTGAAAAAACTCGTTTTTTCAAAAAGTTCCAAAATTTTGGAAAATGCGCAAAAACTCGATTTTCAACAGGCTCTCATTTGGAAACAAAACCTTCCACGCATCTGAAAAGATAGGATCCTAGAGAACAAAGTGCCGTCTTTCCCGTAAAAGAAACCCGAGCTCTTCATTCACTTCCAATCCTCCGCTAGTCATCGCCAAAGGTGGCCACAATTTAACATTTTCAGGAAAGAATCTCATGTGGAGACCCAACTTTTCACCTTTTTCTCTCCGATTGACTTGAAACTCACCCTCTAGATGCAGAATGACACGCTGATTCCAAATCTGGTCTCTGTTTTCCCGTCCGAGGCTTGGTTCACCCGCTAGAGCGATTTTCGTAAAAATTCTAAGTCTGTCGTTTTTTCGCCAATGTCCAAAATTTTCAATGGCGTCTCACCTCTAGGCGAAGGCAGATAGGAATAAGCCGTGTTTTCCACTGAATTTGTCTCACTCCCAGCTTTCAAACGAGCTATTGCACGACTTTCTACGATCCCTACAACCAAAGTTGAAAGATCGCTGCCGAGGGGGGGTCAGAACTTTTTCTCTCCGACTGAGCTGGAAAGAAGTTCCTAGACCCAACATTCGCCAAAACGTCCGAATTTGCACTCCATTTTCCCATCCGAGCACTCCTTCATGTCGAAAAACGACTTTTCTCATCCCAAAACAATTAAAACCTGACTTTTCCAACTCTGACGTTTTCCTGCCATTTTCCTCCCTCAACCCAGGAAAATAGGGCCAAACTGAGCTTTCCACTACATTTTTCTCATTCTTAGCTTTCAAATGAGCTATCACACAACTTTCTACGATCTCTAACACCAAAGTTGGAAGTTTGACAGGAGGGGGGGGACGTCCTCAAAACTTTTTCTCTCCGATGTCGCTGGAAACATCCTTCCTAACTCAAAATTTCACGTAGATTCCGAATCTGGCCTCCGTTTTCCCATCCGAGGTCTCCTTCATGACGAAAAACGACTTTTCTCATCCCAAAACCATCAAAACCCGCCCTTTTCCAACTCTGCCGCTCCACCCCTTGCCTCTCAGGAAAACTCCTCCCTGCCTTCCTTCCCCACCCAAAATTTCACGCAGATTCCAAATCTGATCTTTGTTTTCACATCCGAACCCTCCTTCATGACGTTTTCCAACTTTTCTCATCCCAAAACCACCAACATTCACCCTTTCCTCACTCTATCCTTCCGAGATTCCACCCCTTCCCTCATTACTCTTCCTTCCTTCCAGAGAGGGGTAGGGAACAGTTTTCTCCTCTCGGACCCATTCCTCCCACCACATCCTTGGCCACTTCCTTCCTCTCGCTAGATGTGGGGCTGAGTGAGCATGATGACTCCTCGTTGCACATTTTGGACTTGCGCCTGGGATGGGATTACTGCTTCCGAGGCTGTCATAATACGGATGATCTGTAAAGGATATCCTTCTGTATTATACTATCATGATCAGTCAATTCCGCTGTGATTTCTTCAAAACTGCATAAATGTGCATATCTCACATTTGGAAATAATTCCAACGATATTCACCTCGAGTTCATTTAGTAGAATCAAAACTGCATACACATTGGGGATTTAATGAATGCTGAGTTGCTAATCTACCTAATATACTTACTCTATGCAATGTGCAATTTCGCTAACATTACAAGATTCGAGACTTCCTTTCAATGCAGCTGAAGTCATGACGAGCTGTTTCACCAGTTCTGCGATACCTTTGTCATAGTTCTTGTTCTCCCTCTGTTTTAAGATTCCTATACCGGAGACTTAAACTATAATTATAATTTCCTATCCGAAAATGTAATGCTAATTTCATTTTTCTCGTCCGAAGCTTAAAATATGCTTTCATAAGTTCTTATATGCTAACATGCTTTTTAGCTTCAACTGTCTTTGGACCTGAAGTCAAGGTGCAACAGAAACCTAGGGAAACCGGCTACCGCGTACATGTTGCAGTATTCAGTTTCTTACCAGGAAAACGTAAAAGATGATATTATTATATTATATATTATATTATATATTATTATTATTATATATTATTATATTATTATATATTATATATTATTATATTATATATTATATATTATTATATTATATTATAGATGATATTAAAAGATGATCTCTGATGATATTTGTGTCCATTATGACAGATATGATTGCAAACCGGAATATTTATTCTCGATTGTTCAGCAAAATTTAAAGGAAATGTCAAGTTTAAGAGAAAGTCAGGGATAACTATACTTTAAAAATCGGTGGCCTGATCCGCTGTTGGCCATGGCCCCGTTCGAATTCTTTTTCAAAAGACGCAAACTGTGCTTCATTTGCTTCCGCTAATCACAAAAGATATTGTGAACGCTCGACTTCGTCTGGCTCATCAGCCATATTGAAATCCTCATCTGTGTCACTGCCTGAAGCATCATCGTCCACAACTTTGCATTTTGCCAGTTTCTTGCCAAGCCTATTTGGTTTAGCGCATCACTTTATGACTGATGAATGCTGTATGGATGAATTAAAATTCTTGAAAACATCAGAAAGAAACGAGCACTCACAGTGTGCACACATGTCAGACTAAAAGAGTCACACATGTCAGCAACTTAATTAACGGTAATGGCTCGCAAGTAAACTTGTTAAAAAAGAATTTTGAATGAAAATAATTTTGATACTAATCGCATATAATTAATTAAGCTTTTTTTAACTTTGCCAATGATTGCATAGTAAATTGTACTTCTAATAATAATAATTACGTTTATTGAAGAAAAAGGCCTTAATAATGTGAACCGTAAGGCCAAACAAAATATTGCATTTCATTATGCGTGCTTAAGAATCAAAACAAGGGAAAAGTCAAGGTTTTTCTGATGCATGTGCAGCAAGGACGGCAAAATTTCAGAAATAGTTGTCGATGAATGATTCTGACACTGATTTCACTAAGAAAAGTTTTACATTTGCAAGTCTACTTATGGCTGTAATAAAGGATTCACCCATCAGTTTCGATTTGATTAGTGGAAAGCAAAATTTATCATTTCTAGGTAATTGTCTTGGTGCTAGATGGTGTAGAGGATGCTCACTGTCTGTGACGAGTTCTTGGAATAGCCGATAGCCCTGTATTGTTGGGCGGTAGGCTAAAGGGACGAAAAGATCGCATTTACAAAAAGGGTTGTTCTTGTTTGAATACTTTCCAGTTGCCCTTTTTGTTGGACTTGGAGCGTTGTAAACACTGGAGCGCAATATTCAAAAATGCTTCTTATCGTCCCTGTGTAAATTTGAAAGAGTGATGTTTTGTCCATGAGCGGTTTGAGTAACCTCAAAGCTCCAAGTCTAGATGAAGCTTTTTTGCATTCTAAATTTGCGTGAGCTTTCCACTTTAATTCACGGTCTATTTGCACACCCAAAAGGTTTTTTTATGGACTATCGGAATGTTCGAAAGCCCGAATGCATCCTGAATAGCTGCAATACCCCTGTCATTTGAGATAAATATTTGCTTTGATTTGCCTTGATTTATTTCCATCTTATTTGCAGACATCCAATTTGCAATACAGACGATTGCTTGATGTAAATTGGTTTCTAGTGTCTTCGTCACTAAAATATCATATTAGATGCTTCATTATACCAGTGCTTATATTTTAGACATAAATCACTGCTGCAGTCAAAGAGCAGAAATCCATAATGCACTCGGAAGCTGTGAATGGTCTTATCTACCAAAATGTTAATAATAGCCTTCGAGCATCATGAGCTAACAGTGTTGATTACAGATTGCACAAAGTTGAAGGCTGAATTAACAAAAAATTCTTATTGATATTACCTGGAAAATGATTATTTGATGTTTAGCATATTCGCGAACATGCAATGTTGGCAAACTTTTCGCAAAGTCAGAAATTTAAATTCTGATTCCGATTGAATCCAATATGATCCTCTGAACACTTGATTTTCGCAAAACGAAATGTCCTTCCATATACAAATTAGGAAAAAGTTCCTTTGACCCTTGTGTCAGGCAACACTGCATGTTGGTCGTTGCGCTAGCCATTCCATGATAGGGATGCATTTTTTTGTTTATGCATCATAATCAACGAACGATTATTTAACAATTATTTTTCTGTACACAAAGTTTGACACAAGATTCAATACTGAAAACTCCCTAGACGGACGGACAAGGGGAGTCTTAGCGTTTGTAAATCGTGCAAGTTATATTATAAAGCATCATTTACAGTTTTTACACTGCCTTGCTGACACACTTTCGTATCGCTTCTTTAACCCTTGTAGTCAAATAAATTAGTGTTCGCTCTAATATAAATCAAATTTGCTTTCCGATAAGTTTGTTACTCGCGTTCTGCATTTCGCATTCGTCGTCAAAATCATTTAGCTTCCATTGTCTACAGTTTATCGTGTTCAATCATAGAGTACAATAGCTTGGGCATGCAAGCTTCATTTCGGGGAACACGTGTAGACAATACATACATTGCCAAATAATGGTATTAAAATCCAATTTAGTCTGATCGACATGCATCGCACTGACAAGATTTGAGAAATACAATTCAAAATCTTAGTTAAAAACATGAACTTCTGTTTATTACATGAATCTAAATGTACTTAATCTCCTAACTTCAATCGTTTATGAAGTGATATTCATATAATTTTGCATTATTTTTCTAAAAGGTGATTTGAATGAATGATAGTAAGTTTTACATATTGGGCTTTCCCTATATGAGAAAGACAAACATTTATGGATTCAGATGTTTTTCTCAATAATCAGATGTTTAGAAAAATCAGCTTCCTTAGCAAGTTTGCTCAGCAAGAGTCTCCAATACTGCATTTTTAAGATAGGTCTCCGAGTCTTAACGACTACACAGTCACATTTATTCACACGCTTCGGAACTAATTCATTCAAACCATTTTAGCTTCTGAAAAATGGATCTTGCGAGATAGAGGGAAAATCATCAAATTGACAAGAACCAATTCATTTTGTAGCATAGCCACGTACATTAGCCAATTCTAATTCCCTCAAAGAAATTTGACCTATTTAATGTACACCCTCACTTTGTGACACTCTGTAGAGTTTAGAGGACATGTCCTATTTGAATAACAATGTCAAGGCGCTGTCTAAAGAAAAGCAAATGAGCGCATATATCGTCGGTTTTGCAAGGGATCCAATGGTGAGAGTGAAGTCAAGTAATTAAGATCAAAGCATGCCGCACATTTCGAATAAAAAAGCTTTTCGAAATTTTCAAGCTTTTGGGCAACTTATTTAGACATGACACTCATGGAGTTTGACTTAATTTTAACGGAGCTACATTTTCGAATTTTCTATGCATTTGGTTTCCAGTGGGAAACAGATAAGTAGATATTCCGCTTCAGACAGTTGCAATTATGGTTTCATTTTCCGTCTGACAGTTTACACTTATCATATTGTACTTAATTGCACTTGGTGTCACATATGAATGTCAATGAAATTGAAGAATTAAGTATAGAAAAATTAAATCCGAAATTTCCCTAAATTGCACTTTAATTAAAAACAGCATTTATTTTCTACATGTTTCAAACATATGCCGTTCACAATTTTTTTTCTTGTCTTCTGAGACATCTCGCCTCTGAGACCACAGTCAGAATATCAGAAATGTATATTTTTTCACTTCAAAAACATGTATACAAAAGTTGATAGAAATGAATGAGATGACTGATAACAAGACAAATTGAGATATTTTCAGAATGACAATAAAGTGGGGGTGAGATTAAGTAATTGACATTGAAATACGAGATGACGCTGCCTGGAAGGAGAGGATATAAGAGGATATATCGATAGGACCATTCATAGTTAATATGTTTAAGCAAGTCATGATATCATCTGTAAAAGTCATGCACCATCATGCTTTTTCAATGAAAAATGTTAAGGGCTGATAAAAACGGCATATCAAGGCAGATCAGTATATGTACATGTATTCAAAATGAATAACGTACACCAGCATTCTTCTCGCCTAATTATTAAGTCCTACTAATTAAGAGGTCCGGAACAAGAGGATATATATACATGCATATATGAACCAATAATATCATATCGTGATCATTAAAAAGTTCAGTGATTCGCATCGTCTTACCTGTAATAGGATCGATTAATGAGAAACGTGAAGCTGTCAGATAGCCAACGTTCCGGACCTCGTTTTGCTGTTCGTCTCTCTAGTTCGCATTGAACGTTATGTTGCGCTATCAAACCCTTTAATATATCTGAATACTAATCACGATGTCATCGGTCGCTGACACAATTTATCTGCTCTGCTGCCATTTGCACTGTGCTTGGTCAATGTCACAACTTTATCTGTTAGATATGCCGATTTATTACCATTCTTAGTTAGTGAAGACAAATGTTTTTCAGTGTTATTTCCTATCCAAAATCCAAGACATTTATATTCGCGCACTATTTCAATTCGTTTCAATTCATTGTTCAAATTAAGTTCTATGTGATCATTTTCATTTCTAATATTTTAAAAAATAATTTAGTTTTATCGAAATTCATATCCAGGCCGCTACTTTTACAAAATTAATTAACTATCTGTATTTGCTTCATTAGACTGTTTATGTCGTTACTCATCAGAAGTGTATCATCAGCTTAAATTAAACAAGGTATTTGAGTTTCGCCGATATTCACTACATTCAAATTGCCAAGATTAGCATCAGTCTCCTTATGCCAAGTCATTTATAAAAATTGAAAATAACATTGGTGACAAACTGTCTCCTTGGGGTATTCAATTTTTCAAAGTAAATTTGCAAGATTCATTGTCATCTTATAAAACTTAAAACTTCTCTCATGGATTAGGCGTTTCAATAAATGAAGAAAATTATCATGAGGAAGTGTACTGGTAATATTGTGAATAAAAACCGTATAAGAAATTTGATCTTTGGAACCATATCAAAAGCCTTTGATAAGTCAATGAAACACATGCACAATGGACATTTTTTGTTTTTGTAAAGTTGCATTATTTCTTTAACTATATATACAGCATATATATTATCCATTGTAGAGCTTCCCTTCATAAATCCTGTTTGGCAAAGATGGATGATACAATTCTTTTTCGACCACTTAGCGAGTCTATTATTCATCATTTTGGTTAGCAATTTTTCTACATTCGGGAGCTTAAATTTATTGGCCTATAGGTTTTTACCATATTTTTGTCGCCTTTCTTATGAATAGGTATTACCCAACTTTCAGAAAATGGGATTACCTCATAATGATTATAGAAAGGTTCGTCAATTAAATTCAGTAGTATAGGCAATGTCTTGTCATTTATTTCAAATATTTCTGTTACAAATTCATCGGGACCACTTGATTTTGACTTCTTTGTATTTCTGAGATTATTTTGCAGCTCATTCATAGTAATGTGAACGTCAAGGATTTCATTCGATTGCTCTACTATATTGAAAGTTTCATTATTTACTACGGTAATACAAGTCTCAACATCCCTAGATAAATCAGAATTTGTCATTTTGATTTTAAAAACATCAATATTCAGATTAGAAGTAATAACGGTACTATTATTTCCATTGATTATGCTCCAATATTTTTTGTGATTATTATTTTCTTTTGAAATTATCAATTTATTCAGATTTTTAGATTTAATTGTTTTTGTTGTTTCTTTCCTTATTCGTTTTTCCAGTTGCTTTCTCGATAACATTAATCTATTCAAGTTGCTATTTGATTTATTTTCTTTGAATATCGCAACTTCTTTTCTATAAACTTTTCGTAAGTTTTTAATATTTTCAGAATATTTTGATCTCTGAGGTCTATAATTACAATCAGTTGAGTTATTCCTTATGTCTAGTGATTCAGTATATATTTCATTTGCGCTCATATTCTGAGTAATCAATTTGCTTGATAATACAATACATTTCGAGTCAAATTTATCGCTATCAAATTTTGAGGCTTTTTCTTTTGTCCATTTATATGGAATTATTTTTTTGCTTTGAGGGTTTTGATTAATTGTAGTGATTTTTTTATCCGATGTAATATTCAATTCTGTTCAAGTTTGCAGTTCTATCTTCTTCAGCTTCTACGATGAAAATCCGATGCTCTATGCTGACTTGAATTAATTTAATTTCCTATCGAACTTATATTTTTATCCGAACAAGAACCAAGAGCATCATTCGGGTTGCTTCTGTCTCAGGTAGCGAGTGCTCACTGACGGGTATCTGTGTTCCTGCATATCGAAGTGGTGGTTGCAATGAAACAAGAAAATGATCCTGCGAACCAACCTGTGACATTTAATCGATTTCCTGTTAATGAACCTAGGACATCAATTTGGATCAAAAGCATTCGTCGAACTAACTTTATATTGACGGCATATAAGCGCATGTTCATTTCACTTCAGTGTTGATTATTGTAAGACCGAATCAACCGATTTGCACATTCTCCGCGTGGACATGTTATGACTACCTTGGGCATGTGAATTGTCACTTTTATATTTGTGAGCGGTGAGGTGCAAAACATTTTCAAAGACATGTGACAACATATGAATTTTAAGTTGGCATTTTTAATTTCACTATTGATACTATTAGCACTTGCTGACTGCGTCTAACTACAAAATATATTTTAATTGACTTACTATGTAGCATAAAAATCCTTGTATAAGGCCTATATATTTCCTATTCCTAATAACTAGAGTTGGACAAAATTGTTTAATTTTCAAGCAGAACAAGTTTTTCATTTAGTTGATTGCGATTCGCAACATTGTTTCTAAGTTTTTTTCTTTAAGCAATGGTTATGTTTTGGATCGGTAAACATTTTGAAACTATCTTCACTTGTAATATCCTTCATAAGATCTTGCAAAACTATCTAGAACAAAAAAACAGTTTCAATTAACGACAATTTGTTATCATAATGCGGTGAATATCCTGTGTGAGACTTTGTCACCGGTCGGAAAGCATCATTTTGTGGTTACTGAAAGAACTCTCTACATCCGGTGACACAACCGAGCAGAAGAGCAAAATAAAATGAAATGAAGTGTCATAGGTGTTATAGGCTTACGGTCAGGAACGTCAGTACAGCCACCACGTAAATGTTTGTCACATCGGATATAATTCTGAAGGCTGGATTCTTTCTGAACATGGCGTCCAACTTCGTCTGTATCTTCTCTACAGCGGCACCCGAAATATTGTTTAGTCGTTTCCTCGCATCTACCAAAGCCAAGCCTTGAGTCGTCTGTTGTTTGATGGAAACACGTAGAAAAGAGAGATTGACGTGGATGTATGCTAGTTCCCGTTTCATCGAAGGCTTGTTTGTTACAATTTGGGCTCGTGAGACAGATACAGCTTCGGATGAGTCCAATTTCTCAATAACTTGTTTTATCTCTTCAACATGAATGGCATGAAAGGAAACTGTGTCCAACCAAGTACCCCATCGAGGAACAACGGGATTCAGAAGAAGGCAAATCAGAAAAAGCTTAGTGATAGACAGCTGTAATGGAATTCTAATTGACTGAAAACTGGCTGATAGAAGTCCATTTCACTGCCAGCCCGAAAATCGCCTACATTTTTAAATATGAAAGCCTCGAATCATCTGCTATTTGATTGAATTTTATCAATGTCATGAACAGAAATTGATATTAGGTTCTTATTCCGAAAAATAGTTGTTTTATTTCCAAAGTAGTCATAATAGTTGAAAAACAACTATGTGGAGCTTTACTAATAGCATGTATTAACCTTGTTTGATCATAACTGTAATTCAATGCATTCTGTATTTAATAATTTTTTTCCAGATGAATATACTTTTATCCAAATGCATTTGTGCTTAATTGCCACAGCAGTTCTTATACATGAATGTGCATATAGGATACAATGGGTTAGATCTGCCGCCGTACAGCATTTATCGACTGGTGATGGTAGTCTCATGCAACTCCTTCAATGAGTACGAACCAAGTACTGTGCTTTCGAACCCAAAAAGTTCTAAAATGATTGCTGACATTTTCGAACTCAAAGACTATTTGATTTTAGGGCTCATTTCTTAGTTGTAGTTAGTACTCAGGTTCAGTACTCTTTCTAGTACTCATTTGGGACTTTATGAATAACAGTGTAGTATAAGAGTACTCGCTTTATGCCCCAGGGATCAACTTTCTATGTGCTTTTGCTAACTCTACAGATAAACTGGAAGTATTTTGAGTGCAACGGACGCTCGCGGCTAAATCACTAGTTTCAGATGACATTCTTGTGAAATATATGATAGATACGCAAAATCAAACTTCACAACCTAAAAATATATTGCATCCTCATTTGAGAAGTGTAAAGGATTTTAAGATACATATATATATATATATATATATATATATATATATATATAAGGTGTGCATATTTCCAATGTGAATAAAAATATGTTGTTTTTGACAATCGTGGGCCAAGTTTTACTATAACACCAAAATTTCCTCCCAATTCGAATAGAGCGTGTGTAGATACCGTTCATTATCAATTTCTGGTGATTTTGAGTATTGGTAGACATAATCGATGAACAAAACTCCCATTCTCAATTTGCAGGCCGATCTTCCAAACATGCTTGACCGTTGATGTCCGACCGTTGAAGGCGCTGGACGCCGAAGGCCTGTCACAGAAATATTTAACTTTTACTTTATTATATCGGCCTGCAAAATTGAGAAGGGGAGTTTTGATTGAATTTTTTTCTCATTTTATCAGAATGATGGTCTCCCTTCACTTGGTCAAGTACATAATTGATGAACAAATTCATCGAAATCTCAATTGAGATTACTGAACCTGATTTTGATATTCGCAGACTTTTGCCGCTTAATCTACAGTTAGGTGGACTTCCTGTACCAGTGACTTTACTTATCGTCAAAACTAGGAACACTGGACAATTCATTGATATGAAGTCGTGACATAAATATGTTTCGTCCATCTGATATGACGAAATGTCGAATAAACTATCAGCTAGAGCAATGTATTCTCTTGGTAACAAGAATTTCACTTGCAAAATCAGAAGGAATGTATAAACTTATCTCTTGCAATTATTGAGCCAATTTAATATACTAATTAGACAGACTTGTGCTTTACGTATTTGTAATCTTAGCTATGATAATCCTGTAATCAAATGATGATTTTTTAGAATTAGGGGTAAACATATATTTCTAATGAATGTGAATGGAATGATATGTTTGTTCAAGTGACATTTATTTTAAACTGGGCATTCTGAATCGGGTGCACTGTAAATGCCTCGCCATCAAAGTCGCCACTAACTCACCACGAAAATTAGCAACAAACACCACTATCGAAAAAGATGTTAGAGCGCTGACTTCATTCTGTTGCTTAATGTGTTGATGACCGAACTGCCTGCGACCACTTGCCCGCACGAAGAGTCACGAGATTTGCTATACATCGCAAAAGTAGCGCTATACTTAGCCTGTGTGCACACACAAAAGTTTCCGCATTTCTTACATAATTTTAATGTGATTCAATGTCATTCTTCAGAACTTTCCCTAAGAAAGTGTGATGACATTTAAGCATGATTTTCTTTACGATATTTATTTTTGAAGAGCCACGCTGAACTTCTCTACTCATGCACATTGATTTTCAATTAATTCATGCAATCAAAGTCAACCATACCTGATGTGGCCTGCTGCTTATTAACTCAAACGTATTGCACCTTTTTGTCTCTTTCCATGAGTAGGTAATAAATTAATGTTTTTAATGCATTTTTCCTGTGAAAATATTCCTTAGTAAATTTCATAAGTACATATCGAAAATAATCACTGTCCCCATTTTCTCACCCCTCTATGAGTAGATAGTCCGATATTCAAGACTTCACGATGCATTGAGAACTTTTGATGCCAATCAACTTTCTGAATATTTGACGTACATATTAGATGGTAAACAATTGACTTGTTATACGTATTGATTGGATAAAGCTGAATTGAAATTTTCCGGTTCCAGCTACAACTACGAAAGAGAGAAATATTCTGTTATCATTCCAGTAGTGAAGCTGAAGAATCAATAGTGTAACAATCTGATTAAAATTTCACATGCATAGCAGAATCGAATTGTTTGGGACAGATATCGCAATTTCAATAAATGAATTGCAATTTCCTATTGTATGGTATTTATGTGATAATTGTGCGACATTTATCAGCTGTTGCCATTAGCGCTTTTAAATTGTCATTAAATGTCATATTCATGGACACCGCTTCATACCACTGCAAAATTGATGTCCTTGACATGAACGAGGGACTGTTATCAAATGTTGTCCCAATCTGCTCCTTCGATAATAATAAATACCACAGAAAACTGACTAGTTGTGCATATTTCATTGTTCATTTATTGACTTAAGAGTTGATTGACATGAAGTCTACAAAAACACGTTTGCACGTAGGCTACAGATACTCTGTCAATTCGCATCGAATTAGGTCACTATTATCAACAATTTACAACAGCCATTCATTCATTATAATGTTGCACACCTGCAACTATCAATCTGTAGTAAGAGGCATTTTTCCAGCATCTTGTACCTGCAATGCTACCGGTCAATTGCGACAAAATACGCCTAGGTATTGAGACCTGACATGCAAGTGTGCACAGCTGTCTCCAATGCTTTTAGTAATTGGAGATTTAAATCAATCTACTCTGATTTCTTTTGAATGGCAAATTACAAAGACATTTCGGTTTTTGCAACGACAATATCAAAACTCAAACTACTGTATATCCCACTCATTTTTAGAATTACAGTCATGTGAGTGCTGAACATGCTTTTCGCCGCTATCTGTGTAATAGACATCTACCTCCCATTTATCTGAAGTCAATCAGAAAAGTTCCGATGAAAGGAGTTAGACGATTTCACATCAGGGTACTTAGAAAATCGAAGGTAATCAATTGTGACACACTATGCTCAGTGCTTCTCCATAGCTGTCTTGGAGCCATAATCTGCTCTTGCTTTGAAAACATTCGTAATATCAAGGTCTTTGGCCAACGGTCAGCAAACAGATTAGACATAAGTTGGAAACTCAACTTTTCTCGATCGAAAGTATGTCAAAATAAGATTTACAATTTGCTGCGCGTGAAAGTGAGCGCAGCAAATTGTAAATCTTATTTTGATACGCCTTCGGTCGAGAAAAATTACTTTCTAACCTATATTTAGTCTATTGGTGTATTTACTGGGTCGTTTGCATAATCATCTACACGCATTCTGCTTTCGATTTGAATATTTCGGACACCTATCGATGAGTTTACTCTAACTTGTGAGGTCCCTCTAAGTGATATTCTACGCGTTATACATCAACGTTGCAGGATATGACTGATAAATGCAGCTACATATGCATCGTGAAATGTGGATCTACAGTGCTGACATCAAGGAGCACAATTCGGCTAAAACTGCCACTGGCCTCTCGACTTAAAATAATAGCATTTTTGCATCGGCTAGCGGGTACTAGGGTAAACTCGGCTGAATTCGACACTTTGTGGTGCTCCTATCTTTTACACATGTATCAACTCGGCTAAAGTGGACACCTTATCAGTCTAAATTGGACACTAATCAGGGTAGATTGAACACTGTTAATTTCGTTGCCATTGTGCATATTTCGACACAAAAAATATTTGACAACTAATTCATCAACAAAAATGCTAGTGTAGACCCATGTTTGAAACAAGCGCATAAGTTAGGCCTGAGTGCATAGAACAAAGCAGTTTTTATCAATAATATTCAATGAAGCTTCAATAGACTGGTAGGTATGATATGTTATTCATAACCCACATGTATACTAACCTTGGTATACTATGTATACCAACCTATGCATATTAGCCTATGGTAACCTATGTATACTAACCCATATGTATACTAACCTAGTTAACCTTGGTCGTAGGTTCGAATCCTACCAGCCACACATCTTTTGCATGGCAATTTGATCTATCGTGTATTTAATTTCATTGTTGTTAATAACATTTCAACTTTACATAGGCTACTTCAGTTTGACTTTAAGCACGAGTACTCAATACATGTGCATGATTCGTGATAGAAGGACATTTTTCTATAAACAAATGTAGTGAAGTATGCAACTCAAGTAATCGATCATTATGCTGGTTTGTCCCGACAAACTTATTTTATCAACTTAATCTTAATTCTATTTGAGAATCCTGTAGGATCGTAAAATTGTCTTATCGATTTCTCAGGTTGGTTTATCACTATTGACATCAAGAAGGATAAGAGGGACATCAGTTTGGTCGAAGTCAATAGTCATCTTACATACTATGCACTTCTTCATTCATCTTGCAAGAACGGATAACCGACTGTAGGTTACTTCATTAAAAAGACTGTGGGAAACGCATTTTAAGGAAAAAAGAATTAACGTAAGCAGTGAAATATAGTTTTGCTGCCCTGCAAAGTCGGCAGAAGTTTTGAAAATCGTACAGAATATAGGCAGGCTAATTTATTTCAATGACCAATGTATTTTGCTTTCAATTTTGAAGAGTTGTAGATTGTGTAATCATTTACTACTTGAGAATATTCTAAATTTTGAATAATGGAAGATAGAATTCTAGGCAATCATCGAAATTTCGGATGAATATGTCGTACATGAATTATGATGAGGACTTCCCCATACTTATCAAGCTGAAGAAACAGTCACTTAGTTAGGCAGATAAGAATCTCTCACTGCAGTTGCAAGTTTTGTGAACATCTTTTTTGGATTCCGTCGCGCATAACGAACCTCACTAAGTTTAAATTTTTCTCATCGTCATTTGTAGATAACAGACTTCGTCGCTAAAGTTCCGTGGTAGAGTTCCTTCACACACGATGTAATGATGCCGACAAGTGTTTGTTGAAACACTTTAAATCGTTTAATTCAGAGATGTCTGTCTTAAATCGATCGTGAATATTGTCAACTGAGCAACACAACCTCGCAAAATTAGCATTTACATACCCAACTTGCTTTGATAACCGAATTGACCCTATTCGATTACAGAAACTCAAAGTAAAAGTGTAACTTCAAAATGCCATCTATGAGAGTTATCTTAATCACTCACCAAATAATATTTTAAATTTCGAAAAAATGCAGCATCTTTGATTTCGAAAAAATGTATCTTGATTTGAAATTGGCTGAATGAATAAAGCATCTTAGCATAAAGTAAGTATAGTAGGTATCAACTCAAAAAGTGTCATCATACAGTAAAATTTTTATATCGGAGATTGCGTTCCTGCGGTCCAAAAATATTTGATCACCTTTGAAGAAGATAAATTTTTCTTTATGACTCCTGTGTTTATATGCTAGCAACGTGAAACCACCATATAAGTAGCATGAAGCTATTTGATATCAAAAGGAATGAACATCTTCTATCAGGTGTCTTAATTAAGCGGAAATTGAGCTGATTTTCAAGGCAACTTCGTGAACCGTATTATAATGTAAGTATTCATGAAAAAGTCGGGATCTAATTGTGCTTTCTTGGCTGAAAATTCAAAGTTTTCATTCATATTTTCATCGGCATGATTTATGATTCACTAAAATCGTGTTTCATTTCTTGAATATGAATAGCATTGGTGGACCCATTTACATCTTTTAAAGTTAATTATGATGTCTGTCTTTGATCATGATGTTTTGCTCTTTCAGTGGCAGATTTTGTGATATGATCACGCTTAAGAAAATGCTTCTATTAACAATGCTTCAGATTAAAGTTAGAGCAACCCATTGAATTGCTAATTTAACAAACATTACCTCTTCAAGGTTGTCATGACATTGAGGATTTGTAAAATACTATTACTCCTTCTGTATAGCTATCATTATTAGTCAAATCCGCGCTAATTTCGCCAAAAATGTAAAAATTTCCATATCTCACATATTGTAATGGGTCTCAACTCGAGTTCATTTAATAAAATCGGAACTGTATACACATTGGGATTTAATTAATGCTGAGTTTCTACTCTACCTAATATGCTGACTCTATGCATCCTAAAATTCATTTAAATAATATTTTTCATAAAAACGTCGGTGAATTACCTCATGGTCATATTTACAAAAAAATGCTATCTTTTAATAAAGTCTTTTCCGAGTCATGCTATATCTTATCATAATGAGCGACTAGAAGTGCATTCATGATGAATATCTTGCAAGCACACCACGTATCTCAAAAACAAAGGTAAGACACAATTTCTTCAGGATTTCGTATATGCTGCAGTCAAAATATAGAGAGTCTTCTTCATGATTATGTTATATTATGATTACTTTTTTATATTTTTCTTACTTCAATTAGTAAATTCTTGCACATGAGCCTATTTGCGGATTTGCCTATTTGCCGGACTGAGATATGGACTAGGAATAATATACTTTGTCAGGAACGTTAAAGATAATATATCTCATATCTTTTATCTTTTATCTTTCTAGCACAATATTTCTAGAAAAAAGTTGAATTTAGTATTTGAAATTTCCTCCAGTGGTAAAGTCATTTATTGACGCAACGTTTCCGCTGAACAGCGATTAGAAAATTCAACTTTAATCCAAGCGTTTTCGACTTGCTCGACTTTGGACTGGTTTCACTGCATGGAGCAGGCGCAGGCGGCATATGCAGAGCAAGCTAAGACTGAGTGGGCACAACCATCTCGAACGATTCCCTGAAACACACACACCGGTGAGCAAATTTCATCTTATCGCGAGGAAATTCTTCTGCTAGTCAGCAGTGGTGGAACGAAAAATATAGTGTGGGGAACTGTATCCAAGTCAGCTTCATCCAATCTACACTGTAAATCGCTGGATACGAAAATTACAGACAAACATATACCAAATTCACATACAAGTTGAAACTAACATTTGATACGAGATTCTCGTATGTTTACAGAGATCTGGTATGCTTTTCATACGAAACCTCACTTACTTTTGTATGTGATTGGTATGTAGCGATACAAACTATTCTATCTGTGATTGGCTGTTTTACAATGAAATACCAGTTGCTGGTATGTTTTACATACGAGGCCCGATGCAAAATGGTCCTCATTCGTATTTGTTTCGTATGAAGAGCTTTAAGTCACATAGCAAAAAAAGTAATATTACATACTACTCTCAAATAACTTTTTTCCAGTAACACCAGTCGTGAACGCTTTTTTGTGAAACTGTGGTATTTAGCTAGATAAGATTTATTGCAAGATTTATTGTGAAATTGAAGCAGCATGTCATCGTTGCTACTTGTTTAATGACATTCACAAGATTCATTATTAGCTCATTTCCATGAACTAAGTTGATAAATATCATTTCAATAAAACGATAACTTTCGAGCAACCATGTTGACTTATGTATCTCAAACATGACTATTTTTGCGTTCATGAATTATAATGTGCTTTTAATGCGGATTGATAATATGCTTAGTTCCAAAATTGCATAATGCATGATTGTTGAAGGTTAAATATTTATTGATTATTTATGAAATGCCTTAGACTTACATGCATAGAGTAGATATATTAGGTATAGTGGTAACTCCGCATTTACTAAATTGATTTTATTAAATGAACTCATGGGAGATGCAGTCGGAATTGTTTCCAAATGTGAGATGTGCAAATGTTTTCAGTTTTGAAGAAATTGCAACGGAATTGATTGAACATAATGGTATAATTAAGAAGGAAATGATATTATTTTACAGATTCCGTGTCATAACAGTCTTGGAGAGGTAATGTTTGTTAAATAAACAATTCGATAGGTTGCTATTACTTTCATGCTCAATCTCAAGAGTATTTTCTTAAGCGTGATCATGTCACAATTAAGCAACCTGCCCCTGGCAGAGCAAAGGCACGTAATCAAAGACAATGATTTCAATTAACTTTAAAAGATGTAAATGGGTCCACATCACTATTCAGATTCAATAAATAAAACATGAGTTTGTGAATCATAAAATCATGTCGATGAAAATTGAATTAAAACTTGAAAATTCAGCCAAGAAAGCACAAATAAGATCGCGACTTTTTCATGAAGACTTCCATTATGATGCAGTTCATGAAATTCCCCTTGATAATCAGCTTATTTTCCGCTTAGTTAGGATGCCTTTCAGCAAATATTCATTCCTTTTGATATTCAACTTGTTCCATGCTACTTATATAGGAGAGTCATCTCGGTAGTATAAAAATTGGCAAATTTTTACTTTTTTAAAACTGCTGAAATAATTTTTTGGACGACGGGAACGATGTCTCCGCAAAAAACTGAATCTTTTGACATAAAAATGTTCACTGTATACAGATACTTTTTGAGTCGACGCTCTACCTATATATCACTACTCTATGCTTACATGTATTAAAATCAAATTCAGTATTGTAAGTTTGACTATTAAATGCCATTATCTCACTACTTACAAAATAGTAGTAACATTAGTGTGATCTTTATTGAGAAAAAAGGCCTTTAGAAATCATTGATGCTTTCCTTTAACATTGTGCTGGTATGGCTTTAGTATGCAAAGCACACCACATTTGAAATAACATACGAAAAGCATGCAAGCATATACCAAGAGAATACAGAAATATACCAAAAAATATTTTGGTATGCATCCTTCGTATGTGATTGGTATTGAGCGATTTACAGTGTAGCTGCTCTCCCTCCCCCTTCTCTCCTTTCTCCATCTCTTTTTCAGCTACAATATAACAATAGGCTAAAAACCTAAACAATATTCAAAATCAATATTCATGTCATTACATGAAGAATGATTTTAGTGGAGGAAATTAATTTTTGACTTCAGGAAGTAAAGCAATGTCTTGCGTATTCGAGCTATTATTCATGCTAAGTTTGCAAGGCTGCTATTTACGTACAACATTCATGTTAACTTTTAAGAATAGCACTGATTCTGAATTAATTGATAAATCCGATACTAAGAACTATAAGTTGACCTACAGATAGAGTGGCTCACAACAACTGAACTCTAGCTAATATAATAGTTGAACCTTGATAATTTTGTAAATAAAGGATGAAAAGAATTCATTTTTTGAAAGTTGATGATATCTGGAAGGGACTGATATGAAGACATTAACAGAGATGTTATATTGTATATGACGAATAAAGTGAAAAAATGATAGAAGCAAACAGGACAACGCATTGAAATTGAAGAGTACTGTACAGAACAAAAATTATTTTGAGATATGAATTGATTCCCCACTCTCGGTGGCATAGAGTAAGTATATTAGGTAGAGTGGTAGCTCCGCATTTATTAAACACCCTATGTGTATACACCAGGGCTGTGGAGCCGATGCGTTATCTCATCGGCTCCGGCTCCGGCTCCACGACACTGATGTGAAAGGCTCCGGCTCGGCTACGGCTCCGGCTTCAAATTCAGGTTCTATCTATGCTGGTTATCCTGGATCCGTTGAACGGTTTTTTTGGATAACGGTGTGGCCTTTAGAGGCTTGCTACAATCATCAAATTAGTTTTCATTAACAAGCAACGACTTAAGTTAATAATAAAAATGATAATAGCCTAATATAATGACAAATAACATACTTGTCATATATTTTTGCATGAATTGACTATCTCTGAAAGATAAAATAAAGTTATAGCCAGGATTGGTTAAATTAGATAAAGATCTCCCGCACTGGCTAA
Organism: Prostheceraeus crozeri; assembly: GCA_907163375.1. Lineage (NCBI taxonomy): Eukaryota > Metazoa > Platyhelminthes > Polycladida > Euryleptidae > Prostheceraeus > Prostheceraeus crozeri. The sequence continues at coordinate 70,537 of CAJQUW010013010.1, forward strand.
ATATAAATTGGCCTAGCCTGCAACCAGTCTACTACGAGGCTACATTAAATAAGACCACATGAGTGATGATGATATACCTAATTAGCCGTCACAGGGGCCGAATAGTAGTACTATAAGCTTTTTAACAAAGCTTGAATATGAAACTGGATAGCGTATGCCTCTAAATAGCTTATAGGGCCTGTATCTACTCGAACATGGAAAGGGTATCGGCTATATAGCCAAATATACCGTATCAATAAAGATATCAATTGCTTTATTGAATATTAAAGTGTATATAGGCTAGCTTAGGTTGTTATTGTTATTTGTTATTGCCTTTATTCAATAGTCTGTTGGTCCATGAATAATATGATCGGTGGGTAGCCCACGACTCATCATCTGTAGAAATTGTAATTTAGATAGCCTCATTGCAGTGTAGGCTAGAAATGTACAATTGAAAATTATACTTAAAAAAATTAAAAATATCTAATTTAGGACAAGTTTTGTAATTCTATGTAGCATACTTAATAAGTTAAGGCCTAACTTACATTATATTAATTTCGTATTTTTCATTATGGCGTAAAGTTGCACTAAATAATTCATCAATGATTCATGTATATTATTATATTCAATTTATGTATAACACATTACCACTATTCCTCTGATGATGGTTAGGCTGATGAAACTGAACTCGGAGTATCACACAGTATGTTGCAGGGTGCTACTATGCATAATAAAAATTTGACTGCGAGCACTGAGCAGAAATCCCATCTACTTTGCTAGCTTTCAAATGCGTGTGCGGTTTAATGTCAGAGAATGGTTCAGGTGTCATATGATAGAGAATGATGAGACGAATCGTTTGCAACAAACCGCATGTCGCTACAATGAATACTTTCGGAGATAGAGCCATTTTAAGTTTTCTTCCGAGCATATATAAACCCCCGACAACGTAAGTCTGATCACTTCATCGAAAGACGAGGTAAGCGACGGTCGTCGCTCTGAGCTCCCGATATCGGGTTTTTCAAAGGACTCTATCTTTTGAAGTAGGCAAGCTATCTTCTTACTTCAAAGTTTGCATGATAGAGTTTGATAGTGTCTTTACTACTGATAAAATTTTTTAAAAGTAGTATGAGTAGTAAAATGCGGAATTTTTTAAAAATTCTTAATTTTCAGTTTTTTCAAAGTTTTAACATATAGACTAAGGTTTTCAAGTATCCTGAGTTCAAATCTGCT
>CAJQUW010013016.1:0-86336 GCA_907163375.1 Prostheceraeus crozeri
AATAAAAATGGACCGACCAAAAAGCTGTTCTTGGCTATTAACGAATATTCTTATCCCAAGTGAATTACCACTCCTCAACAGAAATCAAGTTCAGAATTAATAACTCCAATTAAGACCGCCAACAATGAAGAACAATTATTTCCCTAACAGCTATGATATTTGCTCAATCTACACGTCTGATGCCAATTGAAGACGCGATCTCAGCAATAATCACAAACTTGAAGAAATCAACATCCTTCGCATCAGAAGGGCATATCATATTGGAACAATGTTAATTTTTCCAATATTTTATGGCAACATCTATCAACAGATCAAAGGATTCCCAATGGGTAATTCCCTTTCAGTTTGCTGGTTTCTTGTTTTAACGTATCAACAATCGAAAACATCGCATTGCGAACAATTGATGACATACCACTATATCAAAAAGATATGTTGATGACCCTGCATGCTTCGTAGTGAAGAATGAAAACCAATCCCTTGAATTATTACAACTATTGAGCTCAGCAACATCCATGCATAAAATTCGAGACTAATTCCCAGAAAGCAATCGCAAAAACCCTGAGTGGTCAACTAGATTTTACCGGTTACAATAAATCAACATCAACAACCTAATTTCGAATTTTTATAAAAAGCAAGCGAAGAAAAGTATATTCTGCATTTTAAAACAAGTATGCCAACTAACAACAAAATCAATTTCAACGTAAATGAAAAGAAAAGATATCAGAAAGAAGTTCCAGTGTACATATATTCAAAAAGCATAAGAGAGAATTCGAACGACACATGCTCAGATAGAAATGGATACAATGACGAAATCATTCATATATCCAACAGTCAACAACTTGAAACGAAAAAGAAAGAACGAACCGAAGTGGCTCAACAAACAACCTCTATGACTTGCCTTTTCCCATATTATATCGGACAAAATGACAAAAAGAATAAAAGGAATTTTTCGAAAAATTAACCAAAAATGTCCCTTTTAACAAGAAAAATAAAAAACCTTTATTTGAAACAGAAAAACCGTTTCTTCATCAAAGCAATTGTAACTCTCACCAACTGTCCCCCCTTGCATTAAAAGCGATTTGTGCAATTAGAAAAATATCACTACCAAATCACATGCAACAATGTAAAACATTTTACATCGGTAGTACCATCAGAATCTTTTCACCATCGCATACAAGAAGGAACATTTAACAACAAAAACATTCTCATTTATAAACATATTCCAAAACTGTCACATCAACAACTTTAATCTTACGTGCTCAATTCTTGCCTATGATAATCTCAATACTAATATCCGTTTACGTGAATCATTTTTCATCAAAAAATTGTAGCCCTCTATTAACAAAAAAATGAGCTCGACAGTTATCGAAACTTCCTTTTCTACTAATCTTGTTTCATGCAGTTACCTCCTTTATTCCTTTTATATTTTTTACTCTTACCTAAACTACTAGTCAGGTCAATTTCTGTTGCTATTGGTAAATTGTAGCCCAATACTACCTGTCGCATATCATCATCATCATTCATCTTTTCATTGATGTCAATCATTTTGCCTGTCCTTTCTTGCCAACCCCTACTCGAATTAAGTTAAACTATGTTTTATGTTTGAATTGATCACATAGCACTACTTGGCCCTTTAATGAATTTCTTTTTTTACCTAAGATGGTCTGTGGAATGCTGACTACGAAAATTTTTGTATATAAGTTATAATCGTTTAACATCCTAAACATCCCTGATTCTTTTCCCAACATCATATCAAACAACATGACTAATCAGGCCTTTTCACTATAATCCAATCACGAAGGACTATTAATGAGTGAATACCAGATCCCACTCAGATCAACTAGTATTACTTACTCTATGTGAACATAGAACATTGTGCCTAAAATCTTCCTCGTGTGTATAAGTGCAGCAACCTTAATACCCCAGGAAAGAATTGAACACTGTTCGATTAGCTGATGCTAAAGAATGTCCAAATACACATTTCCTGTAAAATTAACACAGGAAAAAGCACTTATTATTACACGGCGTTTAAATGAAATTGATATTAATGATGCCTCGAAATACCTAAATTATCGAAAAATTGAAGAACCTATACACTTTGTGCACATGTAGGCCACAATGGATCAGAAATAATGCCTACTTATCGTCCAGTGCCTAAGCTTTATTACAGTGTTTCTCAATGTAATCGGTAATGGTTAGGAAATAGTGTCGTATTCCTTACTCATACCTTCCTCGAGGAGTAGACGAAGAAATGATTCCCTGCAGCAGTTGATGATGTCCAGTGAATTCCGTCCGGGTCTCCAAGACGAACTGTTTTTTAAGATATGAAATACCGTAATCGGATTCCTCAGAAGTGCAAATGATTGCGTCAGATTCTCCCACAGATGGAAAAAACATCTTGGAAAGCATGGACTTGCCGATAGAAAGTTACCAGAATCGAAAAGTTATGAGCGTACGGATGTGAGGATAGTATGTTTCGTAACGTAACGCCGGTGTTAGTTAGCTGTATCTCAAAACATAAAGCTCAAATTTAAAACTTGACATAGCATGACTACTAGATAGTTGAAGTGCTTTATTTTAACTGATCAAATGAGTAGCATGTTGAATTACTTGGATAAATTCAAACTTTTAGTACTTCTTTCGTTATGAAGAGATACTTTTTGTAATGGAAAAAATCAAATTATGAACCAATAGAAATAATCAAACCATGACACGGAACTATTACTTGAATCCGGACATCCCAGGCTATCGTTAATGTATTTTTATATTTGTTTCAGTTGAGAAATCAAATGATTTGCTGATCAGTTTTGAAACGGAATATTCCAAGTTATTATCGGAATACGAACTCCTTGACAGAATGGAAGCTGACCGCTCGGTTACAAGCTATCGACTGTGCGGTCAAAACTGGAAGAACTCCAGCTATTGAAATGGACCGGACTGAGAAAAGTCTTGAAAAAGGAAAAAAGCAAGAGAAAGAATATTGAGGCAAACTGTCAGAGACTTCAAAAGACCCTCCTTCATCTACAGAGTAAGTTCCGATGTATTGTAGCTCTACTGTGCATTGGGGCACTGAATTCGTTAAAATATCTCCGCGAAGTTTCTAGACTGAGATTCAATTCTCCACCGCCGCCTGTGGAGATCGAGGATATCCTGCAGATCTCCGCATTATCCACAAAGTTTCTAGACTGAGATTCAATTCTCGTCGGGGCTGCCTGTGGAGATCGAGGATATCCTGCAGATCCCCGCATTATCCACAAAGTTTCTAGATTGCGATTCAATTCTCGTCGCGGCTGCCTGTGGAGATCGAGGATATCCTGCAGATCTCCGCATTATCCACAAAGTTTCTAGACTGAGATTCAATTCTCGTCGCGGATGCCTGTGGAGATCGAGGATATCCTGCAGATCCCCGCATTACCGAAAATCCCACAAACTTTCTAGACTGAGATTCAATTCTCGTCGCGGATGCCTGTGGAGATCGAGGATATCCTGCAGATCCCCGCATTATCCACAAAGTTTCTAGACTGAGATTCAATTCTCGTCTCGGATGCCGGTGGAGATCGAGATATCCTGCAGATCTCCGCATTATCCACAAAGTTTCTAGACTGAGATTCAATTCTCGTCGCGGCTTGCCTGTGGAGATCGAGGATATCCTGCGGATCTCCGCATTATCCACAAAGTTTCTAGACTGAGATTCAATTCTCGTCGCGCTGCCTGTGGAGATCGAGGATATCCTGCGATCTCCGCATTATCCACAAAGTTTCTTAGACTGAGATCAATTCTCGTCGCGGCTGCCTGTGGAGATCGAGGATATCCTGCGATCTCCGCATTATCCACAAAGTTTCTAGACTGAGATTCAATTCTCGTCGCGCTGCCTGTGGAGATCGAGGATATCCTGCGGATCTCCGCATTATCCACAAAGTTTCTAGACTGAGATTCAATTCTCTCGTCGCGGCTGCCTGTGAAGATCGAGGATATCCTGCAGATCCCCGTCATTATCCACAAAGTTTCTAGACTGAGATTCAATTTCTCGTCGGGGATGCCTGTGGAGATCGAGGATATCCTGCAGATCTCCGCATAATCACAAAGTTTATAGACTGAGATTCAATTCTCGTCGCGGCTGCCTGTGAAGATCGAGGATATCCTGCAGATCCCCGCATTATCCACAAAGTTTCTAGACTGAGATTCAATTCTCGTCGCGGCTGCCTGTGAAGATCGAGATTATCCTGCAGATCCCCGCATTATCCACAAAGTTTCTAGACTGAGATTCATTCTCGTCGCGGCTGCCTGTGGAGATCGAGGATATCCTGCGGATCTCCGCATTATCCACAAAGTTTCTAGACTGAGATTCAATTCTCGTCGGGGCTGCCTGTGGAGATCGAGGATATCCTGCGGATCTCCGCATTATCCACAAAGTTTCTAGACTGAGATTCAATTCTCGTCGCGGCTGCCTGTGGAATCGAGGATATCCTGCAGATCTCCGCATTATCCACAAAGTTTCTAGACTGAGATTCAATTCTCGTCGCGGCTGCCTGCGGAGATCGAGGATATCCTGCAGATCTCTGCATTATCCACAAAGTTTCTAGACTGAGATTCAATTCTCGTCGCGGCTGCCTGTGGAGATCGAGGATATCCTGCAGATCTCCGCATCATCCACAAAGTTTCTAGACTGAGATTCAATTCTCGTCGCGGCTGCCTGTGGAGATCGAGGATATCCTGCGGATCTCCGCATTATCCACAAAGTTTCTAGACTGAGATTCAATTCTCGTCGCGGCTGCCTGTGAGAATCGAGGATATCCTGCAGATCTCTGCATTATCCACAAAGTTTCTAGACTGAGATTCAATTCTCGTCGCGGCTGCCTGTGGAGATCGAGGATATCCTGCGGATCTCCGCATTATCCACAAAGTTTCTAGACTTAGATTCAATTCTCGTCGCGGCTGCCTGTGAAGATCGAGGATATCCTGCAGATCCCCGCATTATCCACAAAGTTTCTAGACTGAGATTCAATTCTCGTCGGGGATGCCTGTGGAGATCGAGGATATCCTGCAGATCTCCGCATTATCCACAAATTTTCTAGACTGAGATTCAATTCTCGTCGCGGCTGCCTGTGGAGATCGAGGATATCCTGCGGATCTCCGCATTATCCACAAAGTTTCTAGACTGAGATTCAATTCTCGTCGCGGCTGCCTGTGGAGATCGAGGATATCCTGCAGATCCCCGAATTATCCACAAAGTTTCTAGACTGAGATTCAATTCTCGTTACGGCTGCCTGTGGAGATCGAGGATATCCTGCGGATCTCCGCATTATCCACAAAGTTTCTAGACTGAGATTCAATTCTCGTCGCGGATGCCTGTGGAGATCGAGGATATCCTGCAGATCTCCGCATTATCCCACAAAGTTTCTAGACTGAGATTCAATTCTCGTCGGGCTGCCTGTGGAGATCGAGGATATCCTGCTGATCTCCGCATTATCCACATAGTTTCTAGACTGAGATTCAATTCTCCTACGCCGCCTGTGGAGATCGAGGATATCCTGCAGATCACCGCATTATCCACAAAGTTTCTAGACTGAGATTCAATTCTCGTCGCGCTGCCTGCGGAGATCGAGGATATCCTGCGAATCTCCGCATTATCCACAAAGTTTCTAGACTGAGATTCAATTCTCCACCGCCGCCTGTGGAGATTGAGGATATCCTGCAGATCCCCGCATTATCCACAAAGTTTCTAGACTGAGATTCAATTCTCGTCGCGGCTGCCTGCGGAGATCGAGGATATCCTGCGGATCTCTGCATTATCCACAAAGTTTCTAGACTGAGATTCAATTCTCGTCGCGGCTGCCTGCGGAGATCGAGGATATCCTGCAGATCTCCGCATTATCCACAAAGTTTCTAGAATGAGATTCAATTCTCGTCGCGGCTGCCTGTGGAGATCGAGGAGATCCTGCAGATCCCCGCATTATCCACAAAGTTTCTAGACTGAGATTCAATTCTCGTCGCGGCTGCCTGTGGAGATCGAGGATATCCTGCAGATCTCCGCATTATCCACAAAGTTTCTAGACTGAGATTGAATTCTCGTCGCGGCTGCCTGTGGAGATCAAGGATATCCTGCGGATCTCCGCATTATCCACAAAGTTTCTAGACTGAGATTGAATTCTCGTCGCGGCTGCCTGTGGAGATCGAGGAGATCCTGCAGATCCCCGCATTATCCACAAAGTTTCTAGACTGAGATTCAATTCTCGTCGCGGGCTGCTGTGGAGATCGAGGATATCCTGCAGATCTCCGCATTATCCACAAAGTTTCTAGACTGAGATTCATTCTCGTCGCTGGGTACATGACAATAAAGGTTCGCGGCTAAGCAAAGGGCTGCCTGTGGAGATCGAGGATATCCTGCGGATCTCCGCATTATCCACAAAGTTTCTAGATTGCGATTCAATTCTCGTCGCGGATGCCTGTGGAGATCGAGGATATCCTGCAGATCTCCGCATTATCCACAAAGTTTCTAGACTGAGATTAAATTCTCGTCGCGGCTGCCTGTGGAGATCGAGGATATCCTGCAGATCTCCGCATTATCCACAAAGTTTCTAGACTGAGATTAAATTCTCGTCGCGGCTGGCTGTGGAGATCGAGGATATCCTGCAGATCTCCGCATTATCCACAAAGTTTCTAGACTGAGATTCAATTCTCGTCGCGGCTGGCTGTGGAGATCGAGGATATCCTGCAGATCTCCGCATTATCCACAAAGTTTCTAGACTGAGATTCAATTCTCGTCGCGGCTGCCTGTGGAGATCGAGAATATCCTGCGGATCTCCGCATTAGAAAAAAATCGTGAAGATGATATCCTGCGATCTCCGCATTATCCACAAAGTTTCTAGACTGAGATTCAATTCTCGTCGCGGATCGGATGCCTGTGAAGATCGAGGATATCCTGCGGAATCTCCGCATTATCCACAAAGTTTCTAGACTGAGATTCAATTCTCGTCGCGGATGCCTGTGGAGAGTGGATCGAGCGATTATCCTGCAGATCTCCGCATTATCCACAAAGTTTTCTAAGACTGAGATTTCAATTCTCGTCTCGGCTGCCTGTGGAGATCGAGGATATCCTGCGGATCTCCGCATTATCCACAAAGTTTTCTAGACTGAGATTCAATTCTCGTCGCGGCTGCTGTGGAATCGAGGATAATCCTGGAGATCTCCGCATTATCCACAAAGTTTCTAGACTGAGATTCAATTCTCGTCACGGCTGCCTGTGGAGATCGAGGATATCCTGCAGATCCCCGCATTATCCACAAAGTTTCTAGACTGAGATTCAATTCTCGTCGCGGATGCCTGTGGAGATCGAGGATATCCTGCAGATCTCCGCATTATCCACAAAGTTTCTAGACTGAGATTCAATTCTCGTCGCGGCTGGCTGTGGAGATCGAGGATATCCTGCAGATCTCCGCATTATCCACAAAGTTTCTAGACTGAGATTCAATTCTCGTCGGGGATGCCTGTGCAGATCGAGGATATCCTGCGGATCTTCGCATTATCCACAAAGTTTCTAGACTGAGATTCAATTCTCGTCGCGGATGCCTGTGAAGATCGAGGATATCCTGCGGATCTCCGCATTATCCCACAAAGTTTCTGCACTGAGATTCAATTCTCGTCGCGGCTGCCTGTGGAGATCGACGATATCCTGCAGATCCCCGCATTATCCACAAAGTTTCTAGACTGAGATTCAATTCTCGTCGCGGCTGCCTGCGGAGATCGAGGATATCCTGCAGATCTCCGCATTATACACAAAGTTTCTAGACTGAGATTCAATTTCTCGTCGCGGCTGCCTGTGGAGATCGAGGATATCCTGCAGATCTCCGCATTATCCACAAAGTTTCTAGACTGAGATTCAATTCTCGTCGCGGCTGCCTGTGGAGATCGAGGATATCCTGCAGATCTCCGCATTATCCACAAAGTTTCTAGACTGAGATTCAATTCTCGTCACGGCTGCCTGTGGAGATCGAGGATATCCTGCAGATCCCCGCATTATCCACAAAGTTTCTAGACTGAGATTCAATTCTCGTCGCGGATGCCTGTGGAGATCGAGGATATCCTGCAGATCTCCGCATTATCCACAAAGTTTCTAGACTGAGATTCAATTCTCGTCGCGGCTGGCTGTGGAGATCGAGGATATCCTGCAGATCTCCGCATTATCCACAAAGTTTCTAGACTGAGATTCAATTCTCGTCGGGGATGCCTGTGGAGATCGAGGATATCCTGCGGATCTTCGCATTATCCACAAAGTTTCTAGACTGAGATTCAATTCTCGTCGCGGATGCCTGTGAAGATCGAGGATATCCTGCGGATCTCCGCATTATCCACAAAGTTTCTGCACTGAGATTCAATTCTCGTCGCGGCTGCCTGTGGAGATCGACGATATCCTGCAGATCCCCGCATTATCCACAAAGTTTCTAGACTGAGATTCAATTCTCGTCGCGGCTGCCTGCGGAGATCGAGGATATCCTGCAGATCTCCGCATTATACACAAAGTTTCTAGACTGAGATTCAATTCTCGTCGCGGCTGCCTGTGGAGATCGAGGATATCCTGCAGATCTCCGCATTATCCACAAAGTTTCTAGACTGAGATTCAATTCTCCAACGCCGCCTGTGGAGATCGAGGATATCCTGCAGATCACCGCATTATCCACAAAGTTTCTAGACTGAGATTCAATTCTCGTCGCGGCTGCCTGTGGAGATCGAGGATATCCTGCAGATCCCCGAATTATCCACAAAGTTTCTAGACTGAGATTCAATTCTCGTCGCGGCTGCCTGCGGAGATCGAGGATATCCTGCAGATCTCCGCATTATACACAAAGTTTCTAGACTGAGATTCAATTCTCGTCGCGGCTGCCTGTGGAGATCGAGGATATCCTGCAGATCTCCGCATTATACACAAAGTTTCTAGACTGAGATTCAATTCTCGTCGCGGCTGCCTGTGGAGATCGAGGATATCCTGCAGATCTCCGCATTATCCACAAAGTTTCTAGACTGAGATTCAATTCTCGTCGCGGCTGCCTGTGGAGATCGAGGATATCCTGCAGATCCCCGAATTATCCACAAAGTTTCTAGACTGAGATTCAATTCTCGTCGCGGCTGCCTGTGGAGATCGAGGATATCCTGCAGATCTCCGCATTATCCACAAAGTTTCCAGACTGAGATTCAATTCTCGTCGGGGCTGCCTGTGGAGATCGAGGATATCCTGCGGATCTCCGCATTATCCACAAAGTTTCTAGACTGAGATTCAATTCTCGTCGCGGATGCCTGTGGAGATCGAGGATATCCTGCGGATCTCCGCATTATCCACAAAGTTTCTAGACTGAGATTCAATTCTCGTCGCGGCTGCCTGTGGAGATCGAGGATATCCTGCGGATCTCCGCATTATCCACAAAGTTTCTAGACTGAGATTCAATTCTCGTCGCGGCTGCCTGTGGAGATCGAGGATATCCTGCGGATCTCCGCATTATCCACAAAGTTTCTAGACTGAGATTCAATTCTCGTCGCGGCTGCCTGTGGAGATCGGGGATATCCTGCAGATCTCCGCATTATCCACAAAGTTTCTAGACTGAGATTCAATTCTCGTCGCGGCTGCCAGTGGAGATCGAGGATATCCTGCGGATCTCCGCATCATCCACAAAGTTTCTAGACTGAGATTCAATTCTCGTCGCGGCTGCCTGTGGAGATCGAGGATATCCTGCGGATCTCCGCATTATCCACAAAGTTTCTAGACTGAGATTCAATTCTCGTCGCGGCTGCCTGTGGAGATCGAGGATATCCTGCGGATCTCCGCATTATCCACAAAGTTTCTAGACTGAGATTCAATTCTCGTCGGGGATGCCTGTGCAGATCGAGGATATCCTGCAGATCCCCGCATTATCCACAAAGTTTCTAGACTGAGATTCAATTCTCGTCGCGGCTGCCTGTGGAGATCGAGGATATCCTGCAGATCTCCGCATTATCCACAAAGTTTCTAGACTGAGATTCAATTCTCGTCGCGGCTGCCTGTGGAGATCGAGGATATCCTGCAGATCCCCGCATTATCCACAAAGTTTCTAGACTGAGATTCAATTCTCGTCGCGGCTGCCTGTGGAGATCGAGGATATCCTGCGGATCCCCGCATTATCCACAAAGTTTCTAGACTGAGATTCAATTCTCGTCGGGGATGCCTGTGGAGATCGAGGATATCCTGCAGATCCCCGCATTATCCACAAAGTTTCTAGACTGAGATTCAATTCTCGTCGCGGCTGCCTGTGGAGATCGAGGATATCCTGCGGATCTCCGCATTATCCACAAAGTTTCTAGACTGAGATTCAATTCTCGTCGCGGCTGCCTGTGGAGATCGAGGATATCCTGCAGATCTCCGCATTATCCACAAAGTTTCTAGACTGAGATTCAATTCTCGTCGCGGCTGCCTGTGGAGATCGAAGATATCCTGCGGATATCCGCATTATCCACAAAGTTTCTAGACTGAGATTCAATTCTCGTCGCGGATGCCTGTGAAGATCGAGGATATCCTGCAGACCTCCGCATTATCCACAAAGTTTCTAGACTGAGATTCAATTCTCGTCTCGGATGCCGGTGGAGATCGAGGATATCCTGCAGATCCCCGCATTATCCACAAAGTTTCTAGACTGAGATTCAATTCTCGTCTCGGATGCCGGTGGAGATCGAGGATATCCTGCGGATCTCTGCATTATCCACAAAGTTTCTAGACTGAGATTCAATTCTCGTCGCGGCTGCCTGTGGAGATCGACGATATCCTGCAGATCCCCGCATTATCCACAAAGTTTCGAGACTGAGATTCAATTCTCGTCTGAGATTCAATGGCGTGGGGCCATCGACATTATCGCAAGTGCCTTGCGGAATGGACAGCACAGCCTTTAATTCAAGCATGTAGTAAAGCCGCATTGTTTCTTATTGTTAATTAGAGCACTGTAACACATAAATTTATAGAAATGCCTTCTTTTTCAAAAACTATGGAAATTATAACAACGATATAGAAGTGTAGACATGCCTTCCTTTTTGAGAAGACACGTACACTCCTGAAAGAATTCGTTGTCCATATTTATTAAATCGGCATAGTATTTTGTATTTTCGCAATCCTTTATCAATTCTGCGTGTTCTTTCATTTTGGAGACTTGATGAAACTGACTGAATTCAGCCGTGTTTTGAGTAGGATAATTATTTTAGTTTCGTCTTGGCCTGAATTATTGGAGTGAACATTGTACCGTCTTCTTGCTGTTTAGTTGTTTTCCATTGTAATCCATTCGTTATCATTCTATTCTTCTATTAGCATTTCTTCACGTACCACATTTCTCTTTTTTTGATGATGCATCATTGCTCATATTGTCATCATTTTGTTCTTGTAGCAATTCAAGATATTGCAAATATTCATAGTTAGATGAAAAGGCAAGTGAGCACTCCTACTTTTTATCGAATAAAATACGAAGTATAATAAAAAGAAATATGGGCCTACATTTCAAAATTACATTACATTGCATATTTCTTTTTATTATACTTCGATTTTTGTACAGTAAAAAGGACGTTCTCACTTGCCTTTTCATCTAAAGATAAAAACTGAATTACAAAAACCTTCTGTTGACGGCCATCACTTAGATTGTAAATATTTGTAATTTTCGGCTTTTTTACCAGTATTTTTCTAGTTCGGTTGATCCAGTTTTGTTAACCAGACAAACGCCGATTGCATGATAACTGCAATAATCATGCAGGTTTCTCGACGTCCTTTCAATTCTTTCTGTTTACTTATTGGAATTTTATCGATCTGCAATAGTCTGCAATATACAGTAGATGAGATCATAAATTTTTGAGAATATCGAGATCTCTTTCAACGGCTTTCTTCAATAAATCACTGATTTCCGAATTGTTAAGATGACTGTCGATCTGAGAAAGTTTATTAAGATATAATTCAACTATTTTTTCTTTGCTGCATCCGATGATTTCTTCTTCGATCGATGAAGTGTTGGTTTTAGGGTTGAATTTTTTATATGCAAAGCTTCCATAATATCCAAATCAAAACTATTGGAGACTTGAGCTATGATTTTGACATTTTCTCACCTACAACTACACAATTCAATTCTAATCTTCATCCGAACATCTCAGTGATTGTAATCTCGTTATCAGAGGGTTGAAAATGTGAACTTTGTGAGCATGAATGTGAATTTGCTAATTTGTGTTCGCATTCTATTCACAAGCCGTTGTTAGGTGGCTGCACTCCGGTAGGTGACCTCATCGGTCAGTGAGAACTTCAACAGTTCCACGTGAGGAAGACATTTAAGAGATAAGATTGGAAACTCTCAGCTGTTATAGGACCTACGTGGATGCCTTCTGCATGATTTCGTCATTATCATGAAAAGTCAATGAATAAGATTCAGTCATTTCATGTAATTTTATTCTCTTGATCGAAGGATTAATGAATTGTTTTTATTTTGACAGATGCTCCGAAGAATGATGCGGCGGTGCAATTCCCTCCTCCTCCTCCGCCCGGTAAGTTCGAAGTTCTACCGAAATTCTAATTAATAACATTCTGTCAAGATTAAAGAAGTTTCCTTACTTTTGATACAATTACATGGAAAGTGAGCACGTAAGAAGGAACGACACCGAAATGTCGAATTATTGGACTCCATAAAAGCTGTTCGTTCTTGTGAACTGGAAGACGACATCAACTGACAATCTATGATCAGTGTGAGGATAACAGACAGCGAACTGTTCAATGAAATGTGAAGTTGTTCAACTGCTTCGATCATATCGTGGTGTAGAGATACCGTCTTGGTTCTAAACAAACATTTGAAGCTTTCATCATGTCAGAATCTTCTGCGTCTCAGTTTGTACAGACAAAAGTTTATTGAATTATTCAGGTCCAGTATGCCGAAACTTTTCCATACTTCACATGGTCGATCAATTCACTTGCATACCTGTCGCGAAAACTGTCTTGTACTAATCAAGAAGATGTGCTCAATGACATGAATTCTCCAAATCTGTCTCCTGATAACCCAGTTATAGATGTAGAAATACAAGACAAAGATTTTCCTATATGGCGATTCAAGAAAAACAAGATCTCGTAGGAACTTTTGATAATTATTTACGATGAAATCGTTTACTGCAGAGGAAAATGTTTTCCTTCTACCTAGTGGTGCTGCAGGAAAAACTCATGTTCAAGAAACGACCAGACTTGGAATAATGACTCAAACGATATGAAAGGAATCACAGCAGTGATGACAACCATCTCTCTTGTTGCAGAAACCCTCTTTTACTTCAACAGCATTCCTCTTGTTTGGCAAGATGTCTAAAGTTGTGGGAAGAATGCAGTTTTGAAGCTTTGCTATCCGAAGGAAGAGCAATTCAAACAACATTTCGTGAAAGAAGGATCGTGTCAAATCCAGAAACACTTTCTAAGACATTTTCCAAACTGATGTTTGAAGTGAACGTACGCACTGCGGTAAGAATGCTTGACTCAACAGAACACTTAGGTGTCTCGCCACTTACAAACAAGTTTCAGATGATTTCGAAACAAAACATCCTGAGCCACAACCCGAAAGCGATGCAGTGGAATTCCACCTTTTGTTGATTTTTGAGAACTTTGATGAATCATTAATTGCAAAATCTTCATTGAAAACAAAGGGAGCAGTTGTACCATCAGGAAAGGACGTAGCAGGATGGATTCTGGATTCACGGAATTATGGCGACCATTGTAATCAGCTGCGTGAAGCAATTGCAAAAATGACTAAAACACAGTGTCAAAAGGCTTCAACTGAATGAGGAGAATACGATAAGTATTGAATCAATCCTATCCTGTCGTCTCATTGCTCTCTATAAGAAGTCCGGAGTCCGACCTGTGTGAATTGTCGAAAAGTATAATATGATCTGTAAAGTCACAAGTTGTTGATAGTACAGATTCTTTGCAAATTAGATGCAGGCCAAAAAGGAGGTTGTGAAGCAGATATTCATGTTATGAAACATTTTTGAGGAAGACGAAACAGATGCAACACTATTGATGCTGCAAATGCATTTAATTCCATAAATTGAAACGTTTTTATTCGTAGCACTCAATTCATATGTCCGCCAGAGAAATCTATACAGAAAATTCCTATTCGACATCGTTGCGATTATTTATTCAAAGAGGTAGGGAAATAGCCTTTCGTGAAGGAACAACTCAAGGGAACTCAATATCAATGCCTACGCAACGGAAATCATTCTACTTATCGATACAATGAAGGAGTTAGATTTGCAGATCAAGCGTGTTGTATTTGCGGATGATTTAGCGGGCACAGACAAATTTCAGCAAATTTTGAAATGATGGGAAAACATTTGTGTTTATGGTCCCTCACTTGGATATTTTCCAAGACCTGACAAATCATGGTTGACAGTGAAAGAAGAATTATTTCAAACTGCTACCACTGTGTTTGCTGGAACAAAGTTGAACATTGTGAGTGAACATTCCTATCTTGGAGGATATGTTGGCGACATGCAAAATTGTTCTGTACATGCCAATTCATTAGTCAAGAAATGGGCTGCTCAGATTCAAACTTCAGCAATGATGACCAAATTCCAACCTCAGGCCGCCTGTGTTGTTACTTGTTTGCGCAATCGCTATCTTTACCACATCCACACAAATGCAAATATGGAGTGTTTTTGAAGACCTATCGATCATGTAATTGATAATGAATTTATTCCGGCTTTAACAAATGGACTAATGTTATGTGAAAGTGAACTTCTGTCTTCACCTGTGCAACTTGGTAGACTCGGAATTTTGATCTTATCTGACGTAGAGAAAGTCGAACATATGAATTCAAAGTCACTTTGCCGACCTTTAACAACAAGCATTATCAATCAAAATGACAGTTTGACATGTGAACTGATAGAGACAGTAGATCGATAGTATAAGCGATCGTTGTAAACGCAAAATGATTTATTGGAGTCCATACGATGACCAATGACACCTGAACAGTTAAGAACGAATAACATTGCTCAGAAGAGTGGTGTGTTAAATGCATTGCCTTTGAAAAGTGAAAGTTGCATCCTTTCTGAGCAGGATTTTTTGACGCTCTGGCCTTCAGATATCATTGGAAAATGCGTCGCCTACCAACCAAATGTGGATGTTGGAAAAGTCTGCCATTGATGACGCAATGTCTTTCATCAAAGATGGTTACATCCACCGAAGACATGATGAATTGAGAGATTTCATTACAATTCTTTCGAATGAAGTGTCGTCTGATGAGTCCGTCGAACCGCCGCAATTGGTACCTCTGTCCGGTGAAATATTTGATAATGGTGCGAATATTGCAGTTAAAACTCGACTTGACATTGCCGCTTGAGGATTTTGGCAGAAAGCCTGAAGGCATTTTTTGACATCTGGAAATCTAATTCATACTCCCAACCGCATAAAAGTCAATGAAAGAAAACATCCTACAATCAACGCTTCATTCAAGTCGAAAGAGGATCTTTTTCTCCTTTAGTTTTCAATTCTTTCGGAGGATATGGTTGAGAGACGCATCACTTTCTCTCAAACCTCGAGTGCATTGCTGAAAATGATATCTAACGCTCATCATAAGAACAATCGGCTCCGCACAAAGACATCATTTTTACTATTAGATGAAGAATAGTTTGTGTGAATCCTCGAAGTTTGCGGCCGGAAACTCGCCCACTAGATGCTGCAGTTGTCTGATAATAATGCTGCAATCAGGGTCAGGCGCGGTTAACCGGTTCAATCGGTTGAACCGAGCGATTGGAACCGCGCGCTTCTTGGCTAGGCAGGCAAAGCTAGCAGTCGAGTCAAACCGCGCGGTTGAACTGAGGGTAGGCAAATGTAGCATTCGAATCATAGACGTTTCATTGTTGTCAAGAGCGCACTGAAAAAATTCCCAAGCAGAAATCGGTTTGTCTTAGCGCGTCAACGTAAACTAGACGTCAAGCAGACTGGCATTGTGTTCACGATCACGCTGTGTGGGTAGAAATAGGATGGATTTGGGGTATGCAGCAGTAGTGCTAGCAGCTGTGGTAAGACAACGAGCAGCCGTGAGTTGGAACAGCGGATGTCGCAGTGCCGCCTGTTGGAAACAGTTCGACATTATTATCAAGGACGGAAGAAAGTCATCGCGATGCAAATTGTGTGAGAAGACCTACACATATTCTGGGAGCAGCACGAACATGTTGAAACATTTGTGCGACGCTCACCGACTGATTATTAATAACTCGTGTGACTTAAAACGAAACGCCGCCGGACGTCTGAGAAAGTCGGCTGAATGTGGATCTCAACTGCTGACGATTCTTCTTCTGTTTCTTCAAAGCAAGCAAAAATGGACATTTTTTTCATCGAATCGCCCTTGTTCGAAAAAGAGAGCAATATGAATAACCGAGCAAATTGCGGAAGCGGCGGCTTTTGACCTTCTTCCAAATTCCTTCACTGAGAAGCCCGGATGACCGGGTTATGAATAATTATGAATTTTAGTTGACTTTAGCATCCATCACCTACATACGCCATCCAATGCAACGTAAAAATGTATTAACACGAAAAGCGAATATTTATACCGCACCATTTGAAAGTCATTATGGCCTTTTGTGCCGTCTTCGTTGTCGAAAAAGACAGACAGGAGATCAAAATATCTCCCGTGGGTAGTTGAATGGATAATTCTTTCTTTCTATAGATAATTCAGTAATATGATACTACTTAGGTGAATACTAAAACCGCCCGGTTCCGGTTAACCGAGCGCTGAACCCCGCCTGGCCCTGACTGCAATATGTGACAGCTGTGTTTGATTTAGTTATTCAACTTTATCTTCAGTTTGATATCAAAACTTTTATCTTAACCTTAATCTGCTGTTTTTGCAGGTTTTATTGTTAAAAAGAATGTAGTTTCCATAAGGATGTGGTTATGTAAATAATCACTTTTAAGAAATGAATAAGTTGTTCAACTGCTCCGATCATTAACCTCCTGAGAGAACAGCTGAGTTTCAAAGTGAAAGTTGCAGCCCATGCGCTTCCCACAGACATTTTACAAGAAGCAAATTCTAATGAGAACAACACAGACATTCAATCTTTTTATATTTCGATGACTTTTGATTGTCATTTTCATTGGATTTCAATCATTTGAATGAGGAGAATCCGTTTTTGAAGGATTTTCTTCTAATAAGTGAATTGCAGATAGAAAAGATGAATAAGATCAGACAACTGAAGGGTGTTCTTGGGAAGAACAAAAGCGTGACCTGTCCCCTAAAGCCACTTGCTACTATGGTGTGTGGTGACGACTTGAACCTATTCACAAACTTAGTGAACGATCAGTTGATTTCCGTGGCCAGTGACATTAAGCCTCTGAATACATCAGAATTTCCCGAATTTCAGCACGCTTATACTCCTGACGAATTTTTGCCTTCTTCCCTCGAGATTTGTGACCTTTTGAGCGCTATCAATATCAACAAAACGGTTGGACCTGACGGAATCCCGAATTGGATTTGGAAGGATGGAAGTGAGTGGATAGCTGGGAACCAATTACATCAATAATCTGTTCATCTATGAGAGAAGGCGCCTGGCCTACTCTGTGGCGTTGTGCAGACATCAGTCCGATCGCAAAAACTAAGCATCCAGACTCCATTGAAACAGACATTCGACCGATTGCAATTAACATTGTGTCGTTAGCAAAGCCGTATGTGAGAATATTATGATAAAAACATATTTGGCATTTCATTAAGTTCAAAGTCGACCCTCGACAATTTGGAGCTAGAAAGGGATGCTCTAGTGTCGACGCATTGCTGCTGCTAATAGACACTTTAATCAGTGGCTCTGATGAGGGCAAGATATCAAGATTAGTTGCAATTGACTTTCATAAAGCTTTGAAAGAATTGATCATACCATCCTACCTCAGAAAATTGCTGAGTCTTTGACGTGCCAACATGGCTATGTAGATGGGTATCGGGGATTTCTTACTTCTCGATACCAGAGAGTGAAGTATCGTGGATCGTACTCCAGCTGGCAACAAATCACAACCCGGAGTCCCAGCAAAGGAACTAAATTTGGGCCGTGGGATTTTATTGTATTGGTAAACGAACTGATTGCGGATGTCAAATATATGGATGATTGCACTATTATGGAGACAATCAACTGCGTACAAGAGAGTCGTATCAACTTCAAACTACATTTAATTAAATGATTGGGCAATTGAGCACAAAATGAAATTGTAAATCCTACCAAAACGCAAGAAATGAGAATCTCCTTTAATAAATCGGAGCCGGAGTGGGAAACTTTATCTGCAATGGCGACCCAAATAACTGCAGCCTCTTAGTATAAAGCTCCTTGGTGTGACAATAAGCAACAAGCCTAAATCCTAACTTGGAACAAACATGTTGAAGATCTCGTGAAGAAAGCTAACAAGCGAATCTATTTCCTTGTTCAGATGAAAAGAGCAAGATTTTCTCAAATTGACCTGTTCATTTCTACTGTGCGTCGATCCGAAGCTTGCTAGAGTATGCTGCCCCTGTTTGGCATTACGGACGTTCCAAGAAGTGTTCAGAGACCTGTTGGAAGGAGTTCAAAAACGGGCTTTGAAAATGATATTTGGAATACGCTACCAAGACCATAGCTATAATTATGAAAATATACTTGAAGTCTGTAAGCTGCAAAAACTGCGTGACAGACGAGAGCTATTGTGCCGGAAAGCAATGCTGAATCTCTCCAGTGACCTGATGCAGAAGATTCCTCAGAAGAGCGAATATTCGAGGAGATTACGACGGACCACAACGACAATACGGACAAGAACTGAGCGATATCGTAGATCTTTCTTACCTTCTGCAGTGAAATTTTTATGATTGTACATGTGCCTTTTTTATTGTAAAACTATCAGCCCTTCTGTAATTTTCGGAAAGAAAGAAAGAAAGAAAGAAAGAAAGAAAGAAAAAAGAGAAGAAATGATTGGAAAATCCGTTTGCAGGACGATCAGCAGTTGTCAATTCTCCGATGAAATGTTTTCCAAACAGTGAAAAATGATTTGATTAACAGAACGGAACCTTCAACTGATTTTCCTTCCAAAACAACTTCTTTGCGTCAAATTCATTCATTTCCTCTTCTTTGCAGTTCGGTTCTATCTCTGGGACGGGACGGAGACAGTGGGACATGGATTCCACGATCTGCAGCTGCCGGAGACGCCGACGGTCGGAGATCTCCGCAGAGCTCTGGTGGAGAAGACGAAACTCCGGCCGGAGGCGTTGAGGATTGTGCAATGGACCGCCGTCTCCGGAGATGGAGAGAAAGTGTTCCGGGTGATGCAGGAAGATGGAGAAAGGGCCTTCTACACAACTGCCGCCGGGGAGGAAGTGAAAGGGAGGAATGTGAGATACGATGACCTGGAGAATGATGAGGAGCTGTTCGTTCTTCCTCCTCAGCGGTGCCGGATCCTCTCCATCCACCGACGATGAGAATTGCAAGAACTTCGTTTCTATTTCTCCGAAAATCAAAACTTTTTCTGTTCTCTGACAATTGATTGAAAATTTAGAAAGAGAACAGCTTCGAGTTCGGAATCAATTTTTAGAACTGAATTGAAGTTTTTGTTAAGAAATGAACTGTGATTGACTTTCTCATCGAATTTCATCGACAAAGTCTTCCTCGGGGAAGGATTCGAACTCTTTCCCTTGGGAGCTGTGGATTTGCCTTCATCCACTGCACCATCTGCACAGGACTACATCAGGTCAATTAAGATATTGAGAAAGTAATTTCATTTCTAAAGAGAATTTTACTAGTCTTACCACCTACTCATTTTAGAGGATTCAGTAGCACAGATTGTCATGCGTCAAATTGTGAAGAGAGCATTCATTTTCACAACAACAACCTGATAATTCTTCGCAATACACCACCGGACGTCTCATTTGTTCGAAATTCTGCTAAATTCTTAACACGATTCCTCTGTCATTTGATGTTATAAAGGTACTGTGGACCACCTGTCTAATATTCTGATTTCACTGGTTGCGACGCCATCAATGAATTTTGTACCATCTGATAACCTGTCCGCATCTCAGTCAACTTCTCAAATGAAACCAGCTTTTCGTGTAATAGTGAGCTTGTCTCAAACGGACTAAAATATTTTACTGCTCGATCATTAGATTGCTTTATTGCAACTGTTTGTTAGTGAGTATGAACCTCATGATATTTGTCACTGAAAGATGGTGTTTTTCTTATGTGAATGATGCATTCCTAAATGTGGACAATTCCACCTTTGACAGAGCTGATCGAGTTGAGGAGCGGCGGGTTACTTTATTTATGTTTCTGAAAGACGATTACATCTAATTTTGTAAGTAGTTATTCAAAAGATCATGTTGAAGTGTTGATCAAACAAAAAGCGGCTTTGCTTGTGTTTACCGGTCTCCTCCCCCAACTCAGATGATTTGTTTGAGCATTTGTCAGATTTTATCAATAATGACTATGAAAACTATTGTGTTGTTGGTGACTATCCCAACATTGACTGGAAGAACTCTAATTTTGATATGGAAACAGTCCAATAATTGAATGGATGGTAATCCCTTGAGCAACCTGTACTCGACTTTCCTCTGGTAGTATTTTAGATTTGATTTTTGCGTCATCTTGCACAAACGTCCACAATATCAAAGTTTATGAAAATTTTGGCTCCTCTGATCATTCTATCGTCTTGTTTTTTTCTAGAGGAATTGCACTCAAGCAAACCGAATGTTGCAAAGATTCCTTTAAAGACAAACTAAGTTGTTAAGAAACTGCATTGACAGGGACGACATTCTTTTCTTCGAAAGACTGTGATAATATGTGGAATAATTTTTGTCATGCATTTTCAAATTGTGGAGAAGCGGACATGTTATCAGCTACATTATGCCATGTTAGAGTTCAGTAATAATTTTTGGCAAGTTCGTGACTTAAAGCTCTACGTCTCTTTCCAATATCTTGCGTCTTTTTTCTCTTATAATCCCTGTTTTCCGCCTGTACTGCCGAGCCTCTAATTTCTCCCGGACATTAGCCATGTCCCACGTGGCCTATCTCTTTGACAAGTAGAAGTAGCTGCATGGCTGTCTGTGTTATTAATGAATAAGTAGAGAATCTGTCTATATAGAGTTGCATGAGATCTTCTCACATTCAGGAATTTGCAACTATAACAAATATTTGAATCAATTCACTGAATTTAACTACAACATTTATTAATGGAAAATATACATTTTTCGTTGAAGTTCTCGTGAATTTAAATGTTAAGCCTTTTATTTGATTTTATTGATCATGCAATGTATTTTCATCTAAAAGCTAACATACAAACGTTACTACTTGCTACTAATTGGTTACTACAAAATCATCAACTGTTTCGTCGGTTGGCGACAAATCAGCACAGATGAGTGAATAATAATTTCTGTCAGCAACTCATTCGGCACCTGTGTTTTGGATTTTAGACGAAATTTATAAAAAAAGTATGGGCGATTTACAAATCACGAAAATGAGCTAAATATAAATTTAACCACAAAATCGCTAATTCACCAGATAATCTTGATCATCCAGTCACCTTCCCACAGGGTTTTATCAAATTGTAAAGACAGGTTGTAGTCTGGAAGTTCGTATTTTCTATTGATTTTGGTTTCAAGATGTGTGAGGGTGAATCTATTTTATATAACAACATTTTGGGGAATTTTTGTCTTCTCAACTTTGTAACGTCGTTTTCCTTGCAAATTTGCATACATAGTCAATTTTTCATGCTGAAAATCGTAGTGGCGACCGCACACCAAATGAGAACTTCACAAGTTATTGTATTTGCACTATTTATTATCTGTGTCTCTCACCGATGAAATTGTGATCTTGGTCAGAAGGACATTTTGGCCGTTTTACGAGATTTTGAAAATGCTAATAATTGTCCTGTCAAACACAAACTTCGCATACATGATAACCATTATGGTTCTTGATATTTCAGTGATGTTTCATGAAATTCGGAATGTGGTTTCAAGCAAAAAATTGAAATTTTGAGAAAAATCAAGTCTGTTCGAAAGAAGCTAGGCTAACTAGGACATTTTTTCAAAATTCACAATTTTTTGTGCTCAATGTAATGATTCAGTGTTGATTTTTCCTTTTGGTGCAAAGACAAATGATAAAAAAATAAAAATAAATAAATGATATAACACACAAATGATGTATTCAGCTGCATAAAGAAAATAAAAATATCATTTATAAGTTTAGAACTGTGCATCGGTCAGAAGACAAAAAATGGTATCAGTCAGAATTGAGATGACCCCCTTCGAAATATAGACGATATCATCATGGACCAAGATGATTGTATTTTTAAACGGATATTAGAAGTTTTTTAATCCATAAATCCGGATATAAAATTTTCCGTAGAATCCCCATACCAAACGAATGGTTGACATTCGAATCCTATAAAGATACAAATAAATGCAGATGAAATTATTTATTCTTGGTACCACTAAGTCTGTAACTCAAATATAGTCTTACGGAGGGATTCGTTCCTACCGAGACGTGAAATTCAACCATACAAAACAGTACCCTGTGCAAAGGGAAAGTCGGCCAAAGTCTGGGCCGAAGTCGGCAAACAATTTCGGCCCAAACGCGACGTGTCCCGGACGCCCCTAAGTCGGCCCTGGTTCGGCTGGTCGACTTCGGCCCATTGAACGTATGTAGCGGGTCGATTTGTGGTGGCCGATTCCAGTCCGCGAGATCTGCGTGGCTTGCCTTTACTAACAACATGTAATAAGCAATAACAACTATACTCAGATGATGAAACTTACCTAGATTGAGTCCACTGAAGGTCAATTTTGTAAACGTAGACATCGGGATTCAGGGTTGATTGTACCTCAAACAAGTTTAAATCTTGAATACAATGGATAATAACAATCACATCCAGTGGTATTCAAAACTATCGTAGATGAGGTTCATTAAGTCTGCTCCTAAATTTTGATGTCTGAAACCAACAAAAATACATTATAAGCAAATTAAGATAGTAAAACGCAGACAAACTGTGAACAATGATGTAAAACGTAAACCATGTAGCGCTCGATAACGACACATAATAGAGAAGTATATGACACAGAAATGAGCATTAATTTATTGTAAGATGAAAGAAGGTGATAATTAATCTAAACTATTTTTATATTTCATCATTCCAATAATTTACAAACAGCACGAGTTAATCGACAACACATTTTCCCAGGGTGGACAACATGACGTTAAACCAGAAAGTCCGATGAATTTGATATTTAATTTAAAATGATTTCTCCTTTAGCTGAAATAAATAACAACGCACCGCAAGATGGTTTACTTACACATCCAAACCGACCATGTAGTGAAACATTCGAACCTGTGACTAGTGATGCAAATGGAAAATTTTCCAATTTTTTCAAAATTTTCCGGAAAATTTTCCAATGGAAAATTTTGAAATTTTGTTTTTGGTGATTGACGTTTTTGCCTTTGTTTTGGAGACTTGTTGCAGTCGTTTGAAGAGACTATGTAACATTCAAAGTCCGAAAACTTCTCTATCATCCCTGCATGTTAACTTTTGGAACCAACTGCACCCTCCATGTCTATTTCAGATCTTTCCAACTGAATATCGGATATTAAATGGATTTCAGCTAGATTTCTCTAATTGAATTTCAGATATCTGTCAGAAACTCAACTTTGAAAGGATCTTAGATTCAACTGGAGAATCTCCAATTCATCTGGAAAAGTTTGAAATTCACAGATCTGAAATCGATTTGGAACTATCTGAACCATCTGAGCTAGAAATGGAAGATGTGTAGCTTGTCCTCCACGAAGATATCGGACATTACCCCAGAGAAGCTATCATATAGATTTTCTTATACTCATCACAGATATCTTTAGTTTCCAAATATCTCACGAGTTTACAGTCTTATCTTCCAATATATGGTCGCTCATGCATAATGCTGTGTTGGACTGTGTGCCTGTGCTTCACATGTTCATTAACACATGGAGAATTTGTATCATTGCAATCAAGGCTGCATAGTAAAGCTTAACTTTCAAGCCAATAAACAAGCTCCCAAATAAAGTGCATTCTTTTTGCTCCAGATCTTTCACAATGCATGAAATTATACTCCTATCGTAAAGGAAAAAATTCACGTTGTCCCAAAAGATGTCTGTGTTATAATATTAAAAATGACAACAAATTGCCACAAGCCACTGGTGGCAAAGGCAAAGGAATGCTAAAAACTCCGCGGACGGGATTAGTATTGCCACGATTGTTTTAATCGAAATGATATGATGAAATCAAGAGTTTTGGAACAATTCTGTTGATGTGTCTATGCATGCCTCGATCGGCTGTGATAGAAGACGTAAAAATTATGTCACAAAAATTCAAATTTTTTCATTTTTCAAAATCGGTTTAATCAAAATATGATGATCAAGATCACCACTTTTAGACCCATGCTATTGGTGTGTAGCTGCCTCGGCTGTAGAAGCGGTCAAAGCAGAGGGCCTATCACAAAAAATTAGAACTTTCAAAATTTTCCAATATTTTCCGATTTTTTCCAAAATTTTCCAATATTTTCCAAATTTTCATCACTATGTTGGTTTAAGCATAGAAATATATATATATATATATATATATATATATATATATATATATATATATATATACTTATCTCCTGTCTCAGCTCCACTCACATGTCCTGTCTCTGCACCACATCCCCTGTCTCTGCTCCAATTTTCAAGAAATTCATATATCTAAGTCCTGTCTCTGCACCATTCACCCCTGTCTCTGCTCCACAACATACTGTCTGTGCTCCAAAACCCCATGTCTCTGCACCATATATCATGTCTCTGCACCACCAAAACGGATTCTTTTTGAAACAACGCCTGTCTCTGCTCCAGTATTCCATGTCTCTGCACCTTTTTGTCCTGTCTCTGCACCACATGTAAACGAATTCTGTTCAGACTCACGCAACTACTTAGCATTTCCGATAACGTTACCTACAGGAAAGCATTTACCATGGCAATATTATCAAATTAAATCAAATCTTCTTTTTTTAAGTAACTATAAAATGAGCGATGGAATGATAACTATCTACAAACTAAAGAAAACAAGTTTGCTGTAAGGCCGAATCAAAGAAGATCTGCATAGAACTTTTGCATTTTAATACTTGACACTTTTTCTAACATTCTAATCACAATAGCACAATATTATAATTTTAATTATGTGGTGCTTTGCCTTCGATTTCAATTTTGTTGCACATAAATACCTCTAAACTGACATCATTTCGAATGAGATATGATATGGGAATTGTTAAAAATGTACGTTTAAATACTATCTTCTGAAAGTTTGTCTTCACTAAGAAAATAGGTCGGCTGATTTATGAAAGTATGAATTGGGAATCTACATTTTATGTTGAGTTTACCAAATAACAAAGTTAATCTTTAGATATCGTCCATTCGGCAGATAGCCGCGTTGAAACATTTTCTCCGCTTTCGAGGAGGAGTGTTCACTGCGAAGTTATAAGCAGATGCCTGATGCAAACCGTCGGTAGCACCTGTTCCGGCACCACCTCTTGTGGTAGCATCTCCCGTTGTATTTACAGCAAAAATACCACCATTTATTACAGGCAATGCCTCCGTGAATATTAAACCCCTCTTTGCTGTTCCTATACGTACAGATGCAGTGTAGCAGGGATCACGTAGTCAATGTTTGTATGCTTACTCCCGAAGCACTGGAGTGGAGCTTTACACTCCGATACAAATACACTGATTGCCGATGAATGGTGAATTTGAAACCTTCTTGGAATTGTAAATCCGCTGATTAACTTGCAATTACAAAACATCCCTCTAAGTTGAGTAAAACACATTCGAATTTTAGATAAGGGCCATAGTTACATTATTTATTCGGTCTTTTTGTAAACTAAAAATTAAAAACTTTCTTTAGCAATTCAGCTCTAACTAAACTATCACACTCATTACATTTATTTTATGAAGCATGACTGATTCACAGGCTTCCCGTTGGGTATTGGGATTCCCATTGGGATTGGGCCACCAAAAATTAAATAAGGTAGTTTTACCAGGTCTTGTCCACGAAAGAAATGACATACAAAAATTAAGAAAAATGAGCATATGTTTCATACTAGCCCATTATGGAAGGAATTTATTCTTTATTACTGAAAGTTGCTTCAATTGATAATTAATAGGTATGTTTTGGAAGCACAATGCTAAAATAATGCAATGACATCTATAGAACACTATAGGCCTAATTTTTTCTTCAGGTCTACACCTTATTAGGAATAAGCCTAAATGAATTTGTGGTTTTGTTTTCCTCTTTCATTCCATCCTCGAAATCAAGTTTACATTCATTTGAAACTTGTGATTCAGATTATCGCACATCGTTATTTCTTTCTGATCTATTGACGTGAATGCATGCAATTGTGAAATTACCGGGACAATGAAAAAAATTCAGCAAAATTTGCAAAAGGAATGATAATCTAAAAATAAGGAGGAAATAAAGGATAAGGTGGAAAAATGAGAAATGGAGAATGATTTTCGGAAAAGCGGAGAATAATGAAAATAAAGAAACTCCTGGAATCACGTTCGGATTTAGAAATAGGCATGGAAGCCTGAGATTGAATCGAAAATTCTTGGAAATTTTTCTTAGAGAAAGATTAAGTGGGAGTGAACGTAAACCTAATTTTAATTGAAGTCGTCAGTAGAGCCGTGAAATTTGATTTTGCGTATCAGAATTGTTTTGTCAAAAACGTCGCCGTCCGGACCATTACTCTCTTGGACAAGCCCAGCAGAGACCGTACCCCACATTATTCTGAAGAAACTAAGCAACTAACAAAATTCTTCAACTGAAAGAGGCAGCAAACAGAAATTCTATCAATCCTTGGATCCAGCGCGGATTTAGACAATATTTAGTGAAACTGGAATAACAATTTCCCTTAGCGTCGACGCATATATGCCCAGACCTAGTATGAGCCCTGGTGTACCTCCAATATCAGGAACGAGTACAACATCCGTTGAAATCTCTGTTGATTTCGGGAAATGCAGACCGTACAATATCTGGGGAGGTAGTGAAAAGGTTCTCGATTACGAGAACGAGTAGGCCAACTATGCATATGTGCAAGTACCTACTTCGAACAAGTTCTGCAGAGATTTTTGTAATCAATGATTTGTTTTACGGATTTATTGATTGATTCATGCTACCAATGTCATCCTCAGTAAATAAAGAATCTATTATTATTAAGGGTGCTTTAAGGTTTTTTTATACAGACCGTTTCCTAAATCGTTTGCACAGCAGAAAAATTCCTGCGTGTTTTGTATAGACTATTCTCATCAAATGTGATCGCAAACTGATAACTAATTTCTAAATTGATTTACTTGGTCAGCCGAGACACTT
The DNA here is from genome assembly GCA_907163375.1 of Prostheceraeus crozeri. Classification (NCBI taxonomy): domain Eukaryota; kingdom Metazoa; phylum Platyhelminthes; order Polycladida; family Euryleptidae; genus Prostheceraeus; species Prostheceraeus crozeri. Next base: position 27,377 of record CAJQUW010013016.1, read on the forward strand.
GGTTTAGAAAACAGTGTGGTTTGCTTAAATAAATGAAGTAATGAGTGATGGTCTGTTTTGTTATCTTGAGATATCATGTTGTTGACCCTCTTATCACTCAGTCGTGTCATCATTGATGAGCTGCTCCTGTCGATCCATTTGTCGGACGCAGGCGTCAGAACGGCGCAAAGAAAATGTTTTTGTTTATTGTCAACTGGTGCAGACGAGACAAGTCCTCCTCTGATCTGATATTAAAAATCTTCTGATCTCAAGTGTGGGAAATGATGACTCAACCAATGACTGAGTATGGCAATGTTACAAATTTGAAGCCTGCCATTGAAAAGATGGGTACATATTCTCGGAGCTGATTAGACAAGCATCCTTTTATATCCAAACTAGAAATCCAGCATTAATGCAACAAAATATATTTTTACTAGTTGTCTGTTGTTGACCGCAGAAAACATTGCTTCATCCAACAAATAGCGCAAAAGCAGGTAAAAGTGTAAGCTGAATGAAATTGTGCCAAATGTTGTCGAAATTCGAAAAAAAAGAGCTGATCAAAGGCGCGATTCAGTGGTGATCTTAATTTTCTATAATGTGAAACTTCGTCTGTAGGCATCGTTGAAGACAAAGGCTTTTGCAATCATGCACATGTCAACAGTCACGAGTGGTGTTTCCATTACTTTCGAATAGGCCAAATTTGAGATAGTGCTAACATTCGTGTACTTTGAGAGAACGAAAAGGTAACCTATACATTTGGTAACATATGAAAGAACTGGAGTGCAACTAGGAAACGCTTCTCTAGTTACAGAACAAATTCTACAAACGCCTGCTGATGATATACGTCCACTTGCTTGAGCTTTTCATAAATCGAAATGCGATGATATAGCAGCTGAGAAGATCATCACTACAGTGTAGTCTGGGAGTATAACATGCAGATCTATCATCAAATGGGCAATTTTAGAAGGCTCATCGTATTCCTTTCAAGTACATTCCCTTTAAAAGCATGTAATTTCGTCTATTTTCCGTTATCACCCAAAGTTACATTTACTCGTAATTATATTTTATTAGACACGTGGCATGCAGCAATGCCAATTACATGCAACAGCAGACAAACTATACTCACCAAACACGAAGTGAACAGTGAATTTAAGGAAAAATGTAATAGCGAATTATGAAATAACTTAAATACAAGTCTTCGAAGTATAGGCCTATGGGTTGAAAAAGTCAATTGTTTTCAATTCAACTGCCTTCATGAGAGTTCTTAGGAAATATGTTCTCTCCTACGAATTATCTAACGACAAGGTTTCACAGTCGTAAGCACTTTTGCGTGTCTACCCTTGTCTACACTTGTGCACTACCATGAAGGTCCAACATTGTACGAGCGTATGTATCAAATATTGTTTTGCATACAAATCTCAAAACAGAAAAAATCTAATTTATTTGCATTTACAAAATAAAATAAAGTACAAAAGCTACGATGCATGGCTTGTGAGGACGTGTCTAGAGGACTTTCGTCGGTTAGGCAAATAAACACCGCACAAGTGTACAACAATTAAATATGCATATATAATTGATGTATATATTGATATTCCTATATCTCCTATTCCATATGATGGGCTGCGACACATCCTTAGTTGAATTTAGAACAAAATTAAAGAAACTTCTCAATTCTCTGAAATGTAGGTCTAGAAGTAGGAATGCAAGTCTACACCGAGGCCTGCATGTAGGCTGGGTTATAGGCCCATATGTTTTTAAACAGCCAATACAATCACTGTGGAAGTATCATTGACAACATTTTTGATGCTAGGATTCTTGCCTGGATTCGGTTGGGTTAAGATCCCCGTGGAAATTCCTCTTAGGATTGTGCTGGACTACCTTGTCTACCGAGAACCATGCTGATTCAGTCTCTCGTTCAAATAGTTGTGAAAGAATATGATGGCACACTTCGTGGGAATTTATGTTTGGAGCCTTTCATTGCCCTCACAACCAGAGACTCCGAACACTTCACCTCCAACTTTGCATGACTCGTCACCATTATCTCATGAAGTGGTTGTGACTGATTGTATTTTAGTGTCTTCTAATTCTATTCTTTCATTTGACAGTGCAGCAGTAAGTAGGTCGACTACTTGACAGAATGAGGAATTTTACATTGCCATTGAAAAAGGCATCCAAAACATGACGTGATGACATGTTCTGAACGCAAAAGGAAATACTGAGTTATGACTTTTTGCATATTTTCCTAATTGCGTCACTTTGCGTGACTCACCAGTCACGCTGCATTTCAATATTATTTTAGATAAACCATGAGTTCTTTGTCAAATTGACACAGCAACTATTTACATTGATAGATAAGAGAATGAGCAACAGCAAGGGAAAGGTATCATATAAGAGATCTGTGACTTTAGCACGTATGGTAACCAAAATATTTGCGAAAATTTAAATTAGCATAACGGCTTTGTAATAGATATGTATAGGATTTAAACAAACACAGTGAAAAACTGACATCGCTTCCAAAGAGCGTTTTTTTCGATGGAAAGGAAGTGAATCAGCAAGTAGCTTTCCTACATATGCACATTTACTCCCAAATCAATGTAGTTTATCTTCATATTGCCTTTGGGCTCCATGTTTTGATGTTCTCGATTTTATTGTCCTACACACTGAACTCGGATCTTTTCTAAATCTTTCTGTTTGTCAAATTAAGAGCAAAATGATTGACATGATTCCTTAAAAATATAATTGTGGTAATTCCTGAATCAAGCTGATGGGGAAGCAAACTTTCCAGAAATAAATTTTTACCATTTTGATGCCAGGTGGTGCAGAGACCACGGTAAATATATATAATTTTTACATAATATCCACTAAATGAGATCAGTCGGTTGATGAAGCCTCTTTTTTGTATCAGATTGATCCTGCAGACAATGTTGCAGATGTTTTGACTTATTTGCGGTCAATGCAACCCTTCAGTACATCCGTACTCCCATCTTTTTTAAAAAACTAATATATCCCTTCTTTTTAGTGTTTTTTCAATGTACAGAGGAGAATAGTGCACCAGACTAGCTAAAAAATCTGGCTATATCTGCCCAAACTATGCTATTATTTATGTGCACTTCCGAACTCAACAACAGAACCATTGTTTTGGAGAAATATGCAAAAATATTACATCTTGATGGTGCAGAGACAGGATTTAAATAAAAAATTTTCGATTTCAAGTCATGATTAAGACCATTTATCATGCTCAGATTGCAAAACGAGCTACATATTCGGTTTCTACGCCTAATGATGCATAATATAACGTCATAAACTCAAAAAAAAATTGGACGATCTTGTCGACCCTCATCCATATTTCTCGTTTATTCTAGTACGCCCGACAACCCTATTTTCTTGGTTGATAATCGGAAATATATATAATCTTCGATATATATTATTTCATGAATTTCTTCTGATGACACTTTCGGTGAAAAAATGTTATAGGAGCATGAACATTGGTAGAAAATGCGATGTTCCACAAAATTTCATCGTCCAATTCTTTCAAATAAAGTGGCAATCCGCGATTTTTGCCTGTAGGAAAAATGTCAAATTTTCAGAACAAGTGATGTTTCATGAGCTCCAATCATCATCCCAATGTATTTTAGTGCATTTCCAAGGTTGACCCGAAGCTTTGGCACCTCTCGAGTTGATCTTCATACTCGGTTCCGCATTTGAAAAATTCGACTTTTTTAGTGGAGCTGAGACAGGAGATAAGTATATATATATATATATATATATATATATATATATAAATAACCCGGAACTCTGCCCCACTCAAACCCGGAACCCTGCCCCATAAGGCGGAACCCTGCCCCACGTCAGGATATATAAGCCTGTACGCTGCCCCACTAACCCTGTACCCTGCCCCACAAGGCGGAACCCTGCCCCAAGAAGTACGAAATTATGAAAATCGTCCCCTGCCCCATTTTCTAACCCGTAACTCTGCCCCTAATCGTAAGTAGGAATCCTGCCCCACATCATATATCGTAACCCTGCTCCATTTTCAATTTAATTCATAATGATTATGAATCTGACACAGTTATGTTTACCTAGTTGTGTGATATCCATTTGTAAAATTATTTCGATGTTTTAGAACATGGATATCTTACTTTTAGTTTGAGTAGTTCAACTATTATTAAATTGATGTAATATTTTTCACATTCTAGGCTTTTTTCGAAGAATCAATTGTAGGTGAACAATTTGAAAAAAATGTTAATCAAATAAAAATATCAGCGTATTGATGCTAAATTGACAGCATGCTGTAACACTTAGAACTGAAATTTTGGTGATGATGCTTAAAAGCATTCAAAAATTGAACCGATTGATGCATGTGGATTATTGTATATACGCAAAACACGCCTAGACCCATCAACGAAAAATGCTTTCCGGCATGTCAAAATTCACAAAAAATGAACATTGCAAGACAAAGGAATATCAACAGAAATTTCAGATATAGAATGTAAAGATATATAGTTTTATTAGAAGTACATCGCATTTTATTGAACTTACCCATTCAGAATTAGAAATGCGTCGCAGTGAATTTTCATGGGCTGATGCTTAAATGCCTTCAAATAAGTATGAGGAGGTGAATACATGTTTACTATTACATATATTCACCTACATCATCTATTTTCGGCATACCCATTTCGCTGGAAATGAAAATTGCAAAACAAAATGTAGCAGTATGTACAGATTTACTTTCCCGCTGAGACTGCGTATTTCATATACTTCGGTAGAGATAAATAACAGAAGTTAATCAATGGACACACGCACACAGGTGAAACATAATCATAATAATATGGATAATAATAAACATAATCATATAGAAGTACATGTGATGAAGACGATTACTACACATTGTTCGTAAAATATCGACCACAAAATTTTTACAAATATAGTATGTAGGCCTACATCATTTATAAGATGTCATTTTGTCTTTTCTACATACACCGTAAAACCTGTAATACCGTCACTCCCTAAAAACGCTGCCTGCATTACAACGACACTCTCTGTATTTCGATGTAGTATAGCCAGATACTTGGGTGTTTTGTACATGTTGCCTATTTTGCACATATGTTTCACTGTTTGCAATCGCATTTCCTGTATTTACATCCCATGGATACCTCCATGCCTCACGAACAATGTGTGATATGCAAGATATTTTGGTGAGTTGAGTTTGCCTTCTTGCATGAGTATTCACATAATGTCAAGTCTTTACAGACTTCCCGTATAAACCGCTAAACTTGTGTGCATAATGTACAGGTTTTTTATGGTATCTTATCCAAATGCCCGTATATTCGAAGAAAATTACAATTTCATGATAAATTGAATGTCAGTTTATGAAGTGGTATGCAGTGGCACTATATTAGAAGCCGATTTCCACTGCACTCATGTAATTGGTTTAGATATGCACACAAAAATGCAACTTTAAATTATTTATGAAGATCATATAATTGAAAAGTTTCGCATATTCCAAACATATTATTATTTTAAAATAATTCTGAAACTGTCAAAGATCTGTCCCTATGTAGGACATCTTGGAGAGAGCTATGTCCTTACATTGCCTCCTCTTCTTTTGACGGTATTTTTACTGGAGGTGGACTTCTTTTTCTTGTTGTCTTCTCCAAGCTTCCGCGAACCGGAAGTGTATCTTCATCTTCAGCCTCTTGGTCTTCCTCCTCCCCAAACAGGTCCTTCGTGATCCGATTCCGGAACCTCGAACTCATAACGAGGTTGGTGGTTCAACGACAACCTCGTGGATGTACTTGAAAACTTCTGAAAAGCAAGTTTAACTTGATTATGACGGAGAAGGTCCGTCAAAAAGGGTATGTAGCATACTTCAGTTATAATAAAATGTTATTCAGCGCACCAAAGTCATATGTGCTTTGATTATGATTATATATAGTTCAATTATAGTCAGCAATATATTCCACAATAAATTACTCTGCAGATACGATATTCGAAGGATATGTGCAGTTAGCACGCATAAATATAAGGAACACTACTTACTGTCAACTTCTGCGTTGAGGGCCGACTGATAATATCTCTGTGCCACATACTCCGAGTGCAGCATTGCCTTGGCCAAGGTACCACGATCGGCACCCGCTTTATTGCCGAGGGTTGACATGGCCCTGCGATAATCGCTTGCCGTGTACTTCCGGCCGAGGACCTGTGGAAGTAGAAGTCATGCGTATATATATGTGCTGTGTACAATTCAAGGGTGCTTTAATATTCGAAGTTGTATAGTATCTTTCAACGTATCAATTATAGTATTATCTATCATCAAGGGCGTACTGCGGAGTCTTCGTGTCTGCGAGGCCTTCGGCGCATACTCAACAATAATCACCATCATTTTCAAAATAATAAGTATCAATTACTCATTAATTTTCACTTATTTTTGATGGCTTCCTCGATTACTCTACACAGCTAGGAGTCAGTTTTCAGTCTCAAAATTACATTCAATTCAGGGTGAATCCTCGCGCACTCGAATCGCAGCGGCAATTTAATTGGACCTGACTGCTACAACAGGCATACGACTATTTTCAGGTGCATCGAATAAGCTGAAAATGAACACAAAAAACGGAGTAGGAACATCAATAAAATTTCGAGATTAAATAATTCTTTTCCAGACTCAATAACCAATATATCAACTTACGATAACAAAATCGGCCTACTTTAGGTTCATTAAGGACTATAATGGTTATGTGTTCATGAAAATTCAAACTAGTTTGTTGTGTTTTATATCTAATTTAATGAATAGTGAAATGAATAACATAAATGAATGAGGCAACTTACAGAGACTAATAAAATTCGCGCAAGTTGTTGCTGATGTTGAAGCTTCATAATTGGAGTCTTCCAGTTCAAACAGAAGAAAAATATCAGGGTCCATCATTTCCCTGGCTGTTGCGGTTCGTCCTATTATCTTTGACACCTGCAAAATTATCGAAAAAATGATCTTATTGATATCCGTGCTATCGGCAGTACATTCTGGCTCTCGGCATGATATCCCTTAGCTAACAACGATATGTAACAGTCGCGAATTCGATGTCCGTTAGCTGTCCCTTCACTATTCACTATCCGCTATATGATTTCGATATTCATTGGTTACACATTCGATATCGTAACGTGAAGCTATCCGCCACAATGCTGAACAATCCAAAAACCAACTAATCCTCAGATCGGACAGATAATTGTAATCTATACAATTATCCGTGGATCCACTGACGTCTGGCACAGTTTTCGGCTGAAAACCGGATAACGATTCTCATCTTACCTGCTTACACGTATAGACAATTAAAAACATTCATGCAATAACAGAAAAAACTGGCAAAAATAGAGATGCCGATAAGCCTCAAGCAACGTAATTTCTAATCCAGTGGATATGGCAACATGTCCATCGGGATTCAAACTACCGAATTTGAGGCATGCATAAAAATCACTGAAAATTGACATCCGTTTATTGTTCATGCTATTATATTAGGCCTACCTACAATTGAATTTTACGATAGTCTTTCAACATTTTTCTCCTAGTGTCTGCTTTTGGGTTTTGTAATCAAAGTGAGTGAGCTCTGAGGACCAATGCTTTCACTTACTCTAGAATGTAGACGAGAAGCAAATCGAGACATCTGGGCCACCGACTGACAATTTCGGCTCCTGCCTTTGCCCTCAGGGTGAGTCATGTAGTATTCTACCGCGGATTTCAATTTCTAAAAGAGAAACAATATGCTGGAAATTGACGTAAGCTAATTCGATCCCCATCTTCAATGAAGATCATGAATTGAAGATTATCTTGAATCAATGAAGATAATAGTTCATTACCAATCAGGCAAAAGGCATGTAAAGATGCATCAGAATCCACAGAGAAATGCTTAATGAAATTTATAGAAATAAGACCCTTACGTCAAATCAGTTTAGCTTAAACTGTCACCATCTTACCGCTCTTGTGTGTTAATACAATATTGACATATTTTGATATTCGGATACACGCGAAGTCGTGAACCTATCGATCTTTGTAGAAGTCTTGCGTATTTACCTGTCTCCACTGTAAATCACCAGTTGTGAATTTAGGCGCCACTTTTCTCTCTTCTTTTTTGGAAGGGTCCATCACCTCTGTCCCATACCGAGAAATAAGTCGCTGCTTTCTATTGTTACGTAGGGGATCGATTTCATCCTCTTCAATCTGAAATTATGGGTAGAAAAACATGAAATGATGGGTATAGTCAACTCGATACATTAGCATGCGAGTTCGATACTAATATGAGAACGAGGTTTGCTATCAAATAAGTATGTATTGATCAATAAAAATCAATATTTTTATCCTTTATTAATATAGGAGCATAAATAACTTATATTTAACGTTAGCACAAACTCCAGTTTTCAATATTCTATCATGCGTCAAAAATTCCATCGAGAATCATGCTATTTTTTTGTTTCATTAACCAAGACAGTGATTTCTAAAGTATTGTGAATGCATTTCGTAATTTATCACGTGAACAAGAACCAAATCTAGACAAGTTTCTAGTAGAACTGATTTTGAAAGAATATTGATTGCCAGACCTTTGTCTTGAACTTCTACAAGATAAATGTTGCTGCTCTTTTATCTTTGATGGTACTAATGAATCTATCACCTGAGATGACGTTGAACATTCATCAGCGCATTCACGGGCTTATACCGTATCACTTGGTCGACCAAATTCACGGTCACTTGGTTTCACCAAAATGTGACATGTTAACACCTCATATTCTCCTAATCACTAACTATCACGAGAGTGTAGAAAATATTCCGTAAAACTTGTGGAAAAAAGTTCATTACCGGGATTGACCACAGAACCTTGGCAATGAGAGTTGACATTCAAACCTCTCGGCTGTGTCAACATTCATGCTGTATGGGGCGCGCACAATGACTGGATCAACGAAATTTGAGACGCTTTGCGGGAGGCGTCTGAGCTCTGTTGTTTCTCAACTAACAGCAGCGGCAGGCACACTTAGACAACGGCATGAAGTAAGGTAAAACGTGGCGCTATCAAGTGACCTTGAGAGGGTCAGGAACCACAGCAACGATGAAATTAGACAACGAAATCGAATACACTAATAGAAATAAGCAAAGGTCATTACCAAAATTGTTGATCAGATCTTCACAAGACGGAGAATGAAGTGGATAACCGGAACTACACTTGAAGTTTCGTGGGTAACAACACTTATCACAGATGCTCAAACTTAATTTGCAAAATCTCAGAATTGGCAGGCTCGTAGGAATAGAATAAGACTACGTGTTGCTCGAGATACACCTTCAAACCGAAGTTATAAGGACGAGTATAATTATGCGTCGGAACAATACGAATGTACGACTGTCCTAAAGCAGACTGAAACCAACAGCTGATCAATGTTGTATTTTCGCATCAATATTCATGGAGTTAGGCATTGACATATTTAAACACAAAATAGTTAGCAACCACAAAATTGATGTAAATTGCTCTGCTCTTCCGATAAATGTGCTACTGATATGTCATCCATGGATTTATTCTTCTGTATTATAATTACAAAGATCTGATATACATTTCTATTATACGTGTATCAAATTCATGCTAATTAACTCACGCTATGAATTACTTTATTGGTCAGAAGTCCAACTGAACTAGGAAACTAATGTTTTAAGATTTTGTCTTTATTATCGGAATTTTTCAATTATTTAACCATCCAAAATTGTTTGTGAGCGGAGAAGTTATCCTGGTATGATAGTGGTCGATGAGTTCTTGTTATTGCCTGAAGGAGATATTTATATTATATTAAGTAGTCATTATAGAAAGCATTATCAGGCATTTTCTTAAAAATTCACGTGCTCATTAACAATGATGCCATGTTTATGTGCATGTAACTGCGCCTTGGCATATATGTGTTTATTCATGGCATTATCAGTGTAATGGATGCTAAACAGACACCCGTCTGAAATTATATAATCATTATTCCCTGTATTTCTCTATCTTTAAACGTCTTTTTCAACATTACTAACAAAAATGTCGACAGTTCTCGGGCTACAATGTCATCTGACAATATTAATCTTGATATGTGAGTATCATAAACGCAAAAAATCCTATACAAAACAACAAGAAAGTCCGAAATTGTCAAAAATTAGGAAAATCTCCCCTTTTTATTGTGTGTAGAATGGAGTCAGGGTCACTTCTCGGACGAATCAAAAGCAGGCGACGGTGTATTCGTCCTTTTTGAGCCACAAAACCTATAAATGCATCAAAAAAGTTGCATAATGCGTCATCGCCCGAAACATAATAGGAATTTTTCAACATAGCCAGACGTACGGGTATCGCACATACACAGATCAACTCGTCTTCGGACCTTCCATGCCACACGAAAATATATAAAATATTATCACTCAAGCTTCAAATTTGGATTTCAGGGAAACTCAGAAAGCCATCCAAAATCATCAACGCCCTTAATAAGTATGATGAGGACACTACCCATTAGGCCTTCGTTGGTCGTCATAGGACCTCAATTGATGAAAATCGTTTTTTTTGGTTATTGTGTTCATAGAGCAGCCACGAAGGCACGAAATCAGCAGATTTTTACACGTACAAGTTCTCAACGTCCCTTCTTTGCCAATGCAACACAAAAAACCGGAGTGGAAATAATGAAAATGGATCTTTTCCGGTTTTTTGGACAGCGCAGTTTTTGGTGGGGCAGGGTTACGAGTTACGAATATATATATATATATATATATATAATATATATATATATATATATATCTATATATATTATATATATTTATCAAATCTCAACAGATGTAACCACCAGTAAATTTATCAATTGCCAGGTTACTTGTCTAAATATGCCATCTTCGAAATCGATCCGAATAGCTCGTATCCATTCTACGAGTATATGTAAAACTGTTCATGTTTTGTGATGTTTCAAGCTATGTTTATTGATATAAATCGAAATATGCAAACGAAAATCACAGCCGCGTTTAATGGGATAAACAAGGACTAAAGGAAAGATTTCAGGGTACAGAGATACACACAGGTCTTTTTTCTACACACAGTTCAGGCCAAAGGGATGGCTGCAAAAATACTCAAAAATACGTACCACGGTCAGAGAATGAAATTTAAAAGAGGCAATGCTGAGAACTATTAAACTCCATGTGCAGGACATGATGTATCTGGCAATGGCGGTGACAGGATTCTTCTTACAACGAGCATCAAGGAGCCTTCATGCCTTCTGTCGTGCTAAACTGGAATGCGTTCCCATATTCATTCCCGAAAAAGACATCTATCTGCTCTGCAAAATGTAGGCTACATTTTATTTAACGGTTATAGGGCTAAGCCCCCCACTATAGCGACATCCTGTATATGAAACATATTGGATATCAAAATCCCTGTGGGAACGCATCTTGCTAATATCAACAGATTATCTGGCGAGGTAGCGATTTTGTGGATAATCTTTTTAAAGGTTCATTTTCGTGTAAAAACTATCTCCGCATGTGAAAATGGTCATCATCTATCCAAAAACATGTGTAAAATTAAAAAACGGCAGGTGGCGAAAAAGTTGCTATAATTAGTTGGTAGATATTTGTTTACTAATGCGTGGATATTGTAGCAACTAATTAGTGGTAAGTAGTAATGTTCGTATATTACCTTTAGCTACATGAAAATATATTGTATACTCAGTCTGATCTGATAAAAAGGGATCTTTTCTTAATTGACGAAGGTTTAAACTAAAAAAGTATCTTCCATAAATGTCGCAGTAAATACTGATATTATTCAAATATTTGTCATTGTTGTAAATTATTGAATGTCAAGAGATGTTATGAAAATTGATATAAGCGGATTCTCTATATTCTGATCATTATCAAAGAATGATAGTCTGCACTTATTTCTTAGATAGATTAGCCATGTGTGGTGGGGGATGGTGAGGAGGTGAGGGAGAAAATAGATCCTCGGCGTTAGAGGCGGATTACTAACGAAAATAAGAGAGAAAGTGAAAAGTAAAAGGTGGCATATAGAGCGCGAATTGTCGCCGGCGAACTTCGTCAGCGAATATCCCGCAAATATGACTGAACTGTAGCATGATATTCTACAGCTGACATCCGCCAGTTTTTCTCAAGATTCGTTCCCACTCAGGGATTATAAACTGATTATCCAGGAAATTTCATGAACCGCATTAAAATGCAAGCCTTCAGAGAAAAGTTGAGATCTTATTGTGCTTCCTGGCTGAAATTTGAACCATTCAATTTTCATCGGAATGATATTGTGATTCACATAAATTATGCTTCATTTCTATCGACTTCGAATAGCATTGTGGACCCATTTACTTCTTGTTTATGATATCTTGTTCTTTAGTGGCATTCACGTTCAATAAAGCTTGGCATTAATATCACCCATCAATTTGCTAATTCATTGTCGTTACTTACGTGCACAGAGTATGCTAGATAGGCTACATAGTAAGTAGAGAGTCAACCCAAAAAAATGTACAGTGAAAATTTTTAAATGAAAAGATTCAATTTTTTGCGGAGATTACGTTCCTGTGGTCCAAAAAATTATTTAAGAAGTTTTTGAAAAGCTAAATTTTTGCCTGATGACGCTCCTATCTAAGTAGTATGAAACAAGTTGGACATCAAAAGAAATGAATATTTGCTAACAATCATCTTAATTAATAGAAGCGTTTATTTAAAATAAAATGATAATCATAAACTAACTAATAAAATAACTAAAAAAACTGAAATAAATAGGCTAGGCATAAAATAACTAAGTGGAAATTAAGCTGATTATCAAGGGAATTTCATAATGAAAGTTTTCATGAAAACGTCGAAATCTTACTGTTTTATTGGCTGAAATTTCATGTTTTTAATTCTACTTTTATCATTATGGTTTATGATTCACTTAATTAATATTTCATTTCTTGAATCTGAATAGTGATGTGGACCCATGTGCTATATCTTTCAAAGTTAATTGAAATCATCGTTTTTGATTATGTGATTTTGCTCTACCAGTGGCAGATTGCCTGTGACATGATCACGCTTAAGAAAATGCTCTTGAGGTTGAGGATGAAAGTAATAGCAAACTAACGAATTGCTAATTTAACAAACATTACCTCTCTAAGGCTGTCATGAAACGGCGGATTTGTAGGAAGCAAAGAAACTAGTATTCTGTATGCATTTACTACCATGATCAGTCAATTCCGTGGCAATTTCTTCAAAACTGCAAAAATCTGCATCTCTCACATTTCGTGACAATATCCAACTGTATTCACCTCGAGTTCATTTAATAAAATCGAAACTGCATACATATTGGGGATTTAATTTGCTACGCTATCTTATATACTTACAACGCTTCAGCGATCAAATATAATGCATTTTTCGTACAAGCATGCGGGCGTATGAGATGGGTTACTACGTGACATTGTCAGGCATAATTCACGAGTATACGGAGCACCCCAAACATCCGTGTTTAAGGGCAGTTTATCCTTCTACGCGCTGCACTAAGAGTCAGAAATTACGTGATCTGGTGCTGTTAAAACAAGGGGAATGTTTATAAATACGCGCGGGCAAGTGTTTATAGTTTACGCGTCGTCTGCGGTTGTCCACGTTGCCGCTTGAACCACAGATGAACCGCTTTGCATGTTCTGTCTTCCTTGAGCATGAAATTGAGGTCCTATCACATTGTTTAGCCTCTAATACATGCAGACACATGAGACGCAAAGTCTAGCAGGACTGCCTGCCGACAGATGTTGCAGCAATGTGACGCATAACCACGGATGTTTATAAGGTCGCATGTGTAATTACGCGTGGCATGTCACGTGTTCTCAAATGACATGCAGATAAACAATGACTATGATGACTAGTTCTCCAATATCGAATTTCAGTTCATTCGAGTAATGGGCCCCGAGCTAGAGGACGAAGAACTCAAATTACCCATTAGTCCGCTGCCCATTTCACTCCCGCCTCCCAAGAAAGAGCTGAAAACTCATGTAGCATTCCTCTCCGCCGACAACGGTACGTGGTTTTCGACGCTGATTGAACAGAGACTAATTTCTGGAAAGCATTTGCTGTTTTCCCACTCAAAGTCGGACTTCCACAAAATTGAGCACGAGGATTCTCGACGGTAACAGAAGCTGTTGCGAATTAGCTGATGTCGATGCGAGTAAAATAGGAACTGCAGTAGGACCTACGACGTTCGCAATGTGCCTTCTTTTGCCATTTAGACTAAACAGCGCATATTAAGCATTCCATGTGACGTTTGATCTCCTTGATTTTTAGCTCAATGTTCGACATGCCGGTAATGCATGAGGTAGGCCTACAGCACCTCACTGACGCCCACAATTTTCTGATTTCCTCATATAAAAGTGCGGCGTATTTGAAGGTTGCCTTCTCAGCTATGGTGCTAGTTAGAGGTCAGACCGAGCTTCCCTGTGGGAACGAATCTTGCGGAAAACTGGCGGATGTCAGCTGCAGAATATCATGCTACATTTCAGTCATATTTAAGGCATATTCGTTGGCGAAATTCGCCGGCGACAATTCGCGCTCTATATCCCTGTGGGAACGCATCTTGCTAATATCAACAGATTATCTGGCGAGGTAGCGATTTTGTTGATAATCTTTTTAAAGGTTCATTTTCGTGTAAAAACTATCTCCGCATGTGAAAATGGTCATCATTTATCCAGAAACATGTGTAAAATTAAAAAACGACAGGTGGCGAAAAAGTTGCTATAATTAGTTGGTAGATATTTGTTTACTAATGCGAGCTGATTTTTCGCCAACCGGCGAAATCGTGGATATTGTAGCAACTAATTAGCGGTAAGTAGTAATGTTCGTATATTACCTTCACATGAAAATATATTGTATACTCAGTCTGATCTGATAAAAAGGGATCTTTTTTTAATTCACGAAGGCTTAAACTAAAAAAAGTATTTATCTTCCACAAATGTCGCAGTAAATACTATGATATTATTCAAATATTTGTCATTGTTGTAAATTATTGAATGTCAAGAGATGTTATGAAAATTGATATAAGCGGATTCTCTATATTCTTATCATTATCAAAGAATGATAGTCTGCACTTATTTCTTAGATAGATTAGCCATATGTAGGGGATAGTGAGGAGGTGAGGGAGAAAATAGAGCCTCGGCGTTAGAGGCGGATTACTAACGAAAATAAGAGAGAAAGTCAAAAGTAAAAGGTGACATATAGAGCGCGAATTGTCGCCGGCGAACTTCGCCAGCGAATATCCCGCAAATATGACTGAACTTTGGCATGATATTCTGCAGCTGACATTCGCCAGTTTTTCGCAAGATTCGTTCCCACAGGGTATGCCACCTTTTACTTTTGACTTTCTCTCTTATTTTCGTTAGTAATCCGCCTCTAACGCCGAGGATCTATTTTCTCCCTCACCTCCTCACCATCCCCCACCACACATGGCTAATCTATCTAAGAAATAAGTGCAGACTATCATTCTTTGATAATGATAAGAATATAGAGAATCCGCTTATATCAATTTTCATAACATCTCTTGACATTCAATAATTTACAACAATGACAAATATTTGAATAATATCATAGTATTTACTGCGACATTTATGGTAGATATATACTTTTTTAGTTTAAACCTTCGTGAATTAAAAAAAGATCCCTTTTTATCAGATCAGACTGAGTATACAATACATTTTCATGTAAAGGGAATATACGAACATTACCACTAATTAGTTGCTACAATATCCACGATTTCGCCAGTTGGCGAAAAATCAGCTCGCATTAGTAAACAAATATCTACCAACTAATTATAGCAACTTTTTCGCCACCTGCCGTTTTTTAATTTTACACATGTTTTTGGATAAATGATGACCATTTTCACATGCGGAGATAGTTTTTACACGAACATGAACCTTTGAAAAGATTATCCACAAAATCGCTACCTCGCCAGATAATCTGTTGATATTAGCAAGATGCGTTCCCACAGGGTTATTGGAGGAAACAGTATTGATTTATTTCTGAATTGCTACTATTATGAAAAATATACTCAGTAGGCCTATATTTCTTCGCTAACGCACGCTCGTGGTTTCAAAACATTTTAAGTTTCCAAGCATCTGAAAAGGTGAAGAAAACGAGAGATCATCTGATGTATATTGGAATACTTTAACAACAGAAACAGCACCATAGAGAATCCTGCAGCAAAAATAAATAGAAAAGGTGAAAGGCGAAATACAATGAAAAACAACTGTACAGAGGTCTCTGTCGACCACGGATGGACTCATAGTAGTTCACAGTTCTTCTTTTTCCTTTGTCTCTTGTTCAGCATATCGTAAAATGAAAGTCATCATTGAAGAGGTATCACGTGGGCCGCGATATAACTCAGCTAGCTGTCCATTCTGATAGAGAGCCACTGTCGGATATCCCTGAATCTGAAAATATCTTCAATATGAGAGATATGGATGAAAGCGGATATTCATGAACTTACCTTGAGTCTTGAGCACAACTGCTTGTTTAGTACACAGTCAACACTGGCAATGGAAACGCGATTAGGATAATCACGCATCATCAAACGAGACATTTCCATCCAGACAGGCTGTAACTCACGACAGAAGCGACACCAGGGCACGTGAAACTTGATGAAGACGAGTTGATTATCGGCGATTAACTGGTGGAATTCAGCCTCGTTCTGTACATTGATACTGGATACCTGTGGAATGAATACAGAAAGTGCACCAACATCGAATGACGCAGATATTTAGTCTGTGGGTTTATTTCTTCACTGGCGATAGATAAATTCCAATTCAATAGCATAATTCAACACTAAAAATGATTAGCCGCTTGAGATTTACAAGAATGTCTGCAGAGTAATAACAAGCCAACTAAAAATCCGCTACTCTCTCCTTGCTTTGATTGTCAACTTGTGCTTAAACCGACTGTGGCTGAGAAATTTCCTTATTTCTGGGACTAACCACAACTTTTGGCGATCCCCGAATTTCTGGATCACCACGACTTAAAGCAGGTGCTGACCATCAAGATGTCAGATAATAGGATCTTGCATTCCATCTCCATCCTTGGATTAGCGGTTGCCGAAGGCCTGTCATGGAAACTGCACATCCAGCCAATCATCTAGTCTCTATCGTGCCAGCAGGCATCTTCCACCACAGACTGTCTGCTTTCTTTACAAGTCCACTATTCGTCCTCCGATGCAGTTTGTGGACAGGTGTCCAACAAACACATCTCAACCTCCTCGAACGGGTTGAGAAAAACTCGCTAACAAGTTTCAGCCGCTCTCCGTCCGACGGGATATTGCTTCACTCAGTCTTTCGGTAGAAGCAGCTCTGCAGTAAATGAGTGCTTCCCGAAACCTAATATCTTTTCCAGAAGCAGACGCACAGCTAATGCACTCACATGCTATCATGTGAGCTTAGAACGCGCACATAACTATAGAAAATGATCAATTTCCATTATCCATGGATTCCCATTATGTAGCTTAATCATAGTGAATCATAGCCTAAGCAAACAAAAAATTCAGACGTATAAACCATGTAATATAGAATTGATATTGTTGGGAAGCAAAGGCAAAGTCTATAGCTAAGAAAGGCAAGAATAATAAAGAACAATCCTGGTTCTTCCCACAACATACCGTATTTCTTGGAATATGAGACGCCCTTGAATAAGGGCCGCCCTCGAATAAGAGACGCATCCGTGAGAGGAAAAAATTTAATAAGAGACGCATGTACAAAAAATAGACTGCTATAGACATATTACATGCAGGCTATTGTAATGTGGTAGCTACATCCACCTGAGCGATTATTGGGCCTACTTATCTTAGTAAAATAAGTCAGTCTACTAGTAAATACCGGGTATCATGACCAATATTGTATAATATATAAGGCTTCTTGTTGTTGTACATACGTACATGCAGGCCTACTTAAGGTTACTTCATCTACCATTTAAGGAGGCATTATACGGTAGCTTTCCTTTGCATTTGGAGTCATGTACCGGTCGGTAACTTTTGCTGTAAATACTACTTGATTATCGGTATTTTCGTTTCGGTAAATTCAGATCTAGTCTACATGTATAGTGGCCAACATGTACTGGCATATGAATGTATTAGATGAGTCTACAAGATATGCTACTACAAACCATAAAACTCCTTTCATTTCCAAAATATCTGAATTATGATAAAGCGCATATATGTAAGAAAAATTACTGGCGAAATTTGCCCATGACATAGGCCTAAGTGAGGAATGCAAAGGTTACCTAAGAGAATAGTAGCAATAAACTAAGACATCTTTTTGTAATGAAAGAATGAAAACCTGAACATTTGATAAATAAGAGACGCCCCTGAATAAGAGACGCATCAATCAGTGATCTGAAAAAGATAAGTGACGCCCTTGAATAAGAGACGCATCAATCAGGGATCTGAAAAAGATAAGAGACGCCCCTGAATAAGAGACGCATCAATCAGGTATCTGAAAAAGATAAGAGACGCCCCTGAATAAGAGACGCATCAATCAGTGATCTGAAAAAGATAAGAGACGCCCCTGAATAAGAGACGCATCAATCAGTGATCTGAAAAAGATAAGAGACGCCCCTGAATAAGAGACGCATCAATCAGGGATCTGAAAAAGATAAGAGACGCCCTTGAATAAGAGACGCATCAATCAGGGATCTGAAAAAGATAAGAGATGCCCTTGAATAAGAGACGCATCAATCAGGGATCTGAAAAAGATAAGAGATGCCCTTGAATAAGAGACGCATCAATCAGGGATCTGAAAAAGATAAGAGACGCCCTTGAATAAGAGACGCATCAATCAGGGATCTGAAAAAGATAAGAGATGCCCTTGAATAAGAGACGCATCAATCAGGGATCTGAAAAAGATAAGAGATGCCCTTGAATAAGAGACGCATCAATCAGGGATCTGAAAAAGATAAAAGACGCGTCTCTTATTCAAAGAAATACGGTACTTATAGTGTCAAGCCAAGGAATTTTCAACAAGTATGAATGTGTGATTATTGAAGTTCACTTTCAACCAACAGCTTTGATCTTTAGAGGTTGGACACACATGGAAAGTGTGTTTTACAGTAAATTACATGTAAATATCAGTGAATCGAACCTGAGGTTCTAAAATCAGCTTCTCAATGCATTCAAGTGCTGCTAAGAAGCTGAATTATGCACATTACTAAGTAGATGATCGCTGATCCTAATGTTTTGCATGTTCCAAAGATGCGTAAAAGATATCTGTCCAACGTCCACGCAATTTCAAAGATGATTAACCGCAGAAAGCCTTCATCTTGACCATAGGCAACTTTTCAGTATTTGAGCTCGTAAAACTTGACGCAGGTATGTGTCAACCGTTTCATGTGTTTATCGATATCTTTGAAGCAGGATTGACTTTACTGCATTCATGTCTTTCTGAAGCAGCAAAGCGTGGAGACAGAAAAAACAGACGCTTTATCATCAACGAATGTCAACATGAAAGGACGCTTACTAATTTTACTTTATCTTCATCTAACCGAAACTCAAACGTTTTGTGTTGTATGACAATCATCAGAAGTTTTACCTGATAAAGGCGCAGACAAGTCATCGCCTAGAAATTTGAAGGAAACAAATCTTACTTGCGATATCCATTCTGGAACGGTCCCAGTCTTGACAGATTTGAACTGGTCTGTAGCTTCTACACATGCGTTGATGAACTCTTGCATCTCCACCGCTTCCAGAACTCCTTTGTAGCGATTCGTCTGCAAAATTAATGACAGCTATCAAAATCCAATCTTTGCCTGAGAGACCGTGGTAATGACGTACCTCCATTCCGTTGTGAAAGAAGATGAGAGTTGGATAACTGGATATGCGTTTCATGGCGCATAGCATTCCAGATGTATCACAGTTCACCTGTAAAGATGGAATTAGAGAGAATCAAACACCTGAAATAATGAAGTCGTACAAATCAAGAAATTCAACTTCATTGTGGCGAATGAGATATTCATACAAAAAGTTCAATAATTGTTCTCTTACTTGACCAATGGAATATTTTGTATCATCAGGCATGTTGGAAGCGAGTGTCATCCATTTTGGCTCCATCTCTTGGCAGACAGGACACCACGGCGTGAAAAACTTGACGAAGAAGCTCCCGTAATCGGTGAATTTCTCCCAATTCGTTGAATCTAGTTCTACAGACAGCTGAAAGTGATGCGGTGCTGGCACGGCGCTGGGAGGTTTATTCAGCTCCTGAAGAAACAACAACGGAGTAAAGATTGATGCTACAATAGGTATTGAAGAGGCTTCAATTTCAATTCAATTTTCTCATTAGTTTTACTTGGGAAACCAAGTAAAGATGATGGTGATTATTTAATAGGCTCCTCTTCTGCCATAGTGGGAACAGTGGGGAAATGGATTGATGAACTGATGTCGTGAGGAGTCGAGCGGTGCAAATATTTTCATTTGAAAAATTTAGCACGAAGGAAAATTGAGTCAAAGATACGAACTTTGCCCTTGACAGGCCTGCCTGCAATCTGACTGCTGATGATCAGTGTTGTCGCTGCACAGAGATATAAATTATTCATTTACGTGTGGGTTGCGTCTAGAGCGGACATAATCCTATCCCAGTCACTGCATGCAATGGTAGCAAGCGATAGAGATTGACATAGATATCCGTCTCTCTTTGGCTTGTGTGATTGGTCAAGCGCGCGCATTGCAGCAAGCGATAGACGTTACACACCCGTCTCTCTCTCTTTGGCCTGTGTGATTGGTCAAGCGCGCGCATTGCAGCAAGCGATAGAGATTGACATAGACATCCGTCTCTCTTTGGCTTGTGTGATTGGTCAAGCGCGCGCACTGCAGCAAGCGATAGAGATTGACATAGACATCAGTCTCTCTTTGTCGTGTGTGATTGGTCAAGCGCGCGCATTGCAACAAGCGATAGACGTTGACATAGATATCCGTCTCTCTTTGGCTTGTGTGATTGGTCAAGCGCGCACACTGCAGCAAGCGATAGAGATTGACATAGACATCAGTCTCTCTTTGGCTTGTGTGATTGGTCAAGCGCGCGCACTGCAGCAAGCGATAGAGATTGACATAGACATCCGTCTCTCTGTGGCTTGTGTGATTGGTCAAGCGCGCGCACTGCAGCAAGCGATAGAGATTGACATAGACATCCGTCTCTCTGTGGCTTGTGTGATTGGTCAAGCGCGCGCACTGCAGCAAGCGATAGAGATTGACATAGACATCAGTCTCTCTTTGGCTTGTGTGATTGGTCAAGCGCGCGCACTGCAGCAAGCGATAGAGATTGACATAGACATCCGTCTCTCTTTGGCTTGTGTGATTGGTCAAGCGCGCGCACTGCAGCAAGCGATAGAGATTGACATAGACATCCGTCTCTCTGTGGCTTGTGTGATTGGTCAAGCGCGCGCACTGCAGCAAGCGATAGAGATTGACATAGATATCCGTCTCCGTGTGGCTTGTGTGATTGGTCAAGCGCGCGCACTGCAGCAAGCGATAGAGATTGACATAGATATCCGTCTCTGTGTGGCTTGTGTGATTGGTCAAGCGCGCGCACTGCAGCAAGCGATAGAGATTGACATAGACATCCGTCTCTCTTTGGCTTGTGTGATTGGTCAAGCGCGCGCACTGCAGCAAGCGATAGAGATTGACATAGACATCCGTCTCTCTTTGGCTTGTGTGATTGGTCAAGCGCGCGCACTGCAGCAAGCGATAGAGATTGACATAGATATCCGTCTCTCTTTGGCTTGTGTGATTGGTCAAGCGCGCGCACTGCAGCAAGCGATAGAGATTGACATAGATATCCGTCTCCGTGTGGCTTGTGTGATTGGTCAAGCGCGCGCACTGCAGCAAGCGATAGAGATTGACATAGATATCCGTCTCTCTGTGGCTTGTGTGATTGGTCAAGCGCGCGCATTGCAACAAGCGATAGACGTTGACATAGATATCCGTCTCTATTTGTCGTGTGTGATTGGTCAAGCGCGCGCACTGCAGCAAGCGATAGAGATTGACATAGACATCCGTCTCTCTGTGGCTTGTGTGATTGGTCAAGCGCGCGCATTGCAGCAAGCGATAGAGATTGACATAGATATCCGTCTCTCTTTGGCTTGTGTGATTGGTCAAGCGCGCGCACTGCAGCAAGCGATAGAGATTGACATAGACATCCGTCTCTCTTTGGCTTGTGTGATTGGTCAAGCGCGCGCATTGCCATTGCAGCAAGCGATAGACGTTGACATAGACATCAGTCTCTCTGTGGTTTGTGTGATTGGTCAAGCGCGCGCATTGCAGCAAGCGATAGAGATTGACATAGACATCAGTCTCTCTTTGGCTTGTGTGATTGGTCAAGCGCGCGCATTGCAACAAGCGATAGAGATTGACATAGACATCCGTCTCTCTTTGGCTTGTGTGATTGGTCAAGCGCGCGCACTGCAACAAGCGATAGAGATTGACATAGACATCCGTCTCTCTTTGGCTTGTGTGATTGGTCAAGCGCGCGCATTGCAGCAAGCGATAGAGATTGACATAGACATCCGTCTCTCTTTGGCTTGTGTGATTGGTCAAGCGCGCGCACTGCAGCAAGCGATAGAGATTGACATAGATATCCGTCTCTGTGTGGCTTGTGTGATTGGTCAAGCGCGCGCACTGCAGCAAGCGATAGAGATTGACATAGATATCCGTCTCTCTTTGGCTTGTGTGATTGGTCAAGCGCGCGCACTGCAGCAAGCGATAGAGATTGACATACACATCCGTCTCTCTTTGTCCGTCTCTCTTTGGCTTGTGTGATTGGTCAAGCGCGCGCACTGCAGCAAGCGATAGAGATTGACATAGATATCCGTCTCTGTGTGGCTTGTGTGATTGGTCAAGCGCGCGCACTGCAGCAAGCGATAGAGATTGACATACACATCCGTCTCTCTTTGGCTTGTGTGATTGGTCAAGCGCGCGCACTGCAGCAAGCGATAGAGATTGACATAGACATCCGTCTCTCTTTGGCTTGTGTGATTGGTCAAGCGCGCGCACTGCAGCAAGCGATAGAGATTGACATAGACATCCGTCTCTCTGTGGCTTGTGTGATTGGTCAAGCGCGCGCACTGCAGCAAGCGATAGAGATTGACATAGACATCCGTCTCTCTTTGGCTTGTGTGATTGGTCAAGCGCGCGCATTGCAGCAAGCGATAGAGATTGACATAGATATCCGTCTCTCTGTGGCTTGTGTGATTGGTCAAGCGCGCGCACTGCAGCAAGCGATAGAGATTGACATAGACATCCGTCTCTCTTTGTCCGTCTCTCTTTGGCTTGTGTGATTGGTCAAGCGCGCGCACTGCAGCAAGCGATAGAGATTGACATAGATATCCGTCTCTGTGTGGCTTGTGTGATTGGTCAAGCGCGCACACTGCAGCAAGCGATAGAGATTGACATACACATCCGTCTCTCTTTGGCTTGTGTGATTGGTCAAGCGCGCGCACTGCAGCAAGCGATAGAGATTGACATAGACATCCGTCTCTCTTTGGCTTGTGTGATTGGTCAAGCGCGCGCACTGCAGCAAGCGATAGAGATTGACATAGATATCCGTCTCTCTTTGGCTTGTGTGATTGGTCAAGCGCGCGCATTGCAGCAAGCGATAGAGATTGACATAGACATCAGTCTCTCTGTGGCTTGTGTGATTGGTCAAGCGCGCGCAGTGCAGCAAGCGATAGAGATTGACATAGACATCAGTCTCTCTGTGTCTTGTGTGATTGGTCAAGCGCGCGCATTGCAGCAAGCGATAGAGATTGACGTAGACATCAGTCTCTCTGTGGCTTGTGTGATTGGTGAAGCGCGCGCACTGCAGCAAGCGATAGAGATTGACATAGACATCCGTCTCTCTGTGGCTTGTGTGATTGGTCAAGCGCGCGCACTGCAGCAAGCGATAGAGATTGACATAGACATCCGTCTCTCTTTGGCTTGTGTGATTGGTCAAGCGCGCGCATTGCAGCAAGCGATAGAGATTGACATAGATATCCGTCTCTCTGTGGCTTGTGTGATTGGTCAAGCGCGCGCACTGCAGCAAGCGATAGAGATTGACATAGACATCCGTCTCTCTTTGGCTTGTGTGATTGGTCAAGCGCGCGCACTGCAGCAAGCGATAGAGATTGACATAGACATCCGTCTCTCTTTGGCTTGTGTGATTGGTCAAGCGCGCGCACTGCAGCAAGCGATAGAGATTGACATAGATATCCGTCTCTCTGTGGCTTGTGTGATTGGTCAAGCGCGCGCACTGCAGCAAGCGATAATGATTGACATAGACATCCGTCTCTCTGTGGCTTGTGTGATTGGTCAAGCGCGCGCACTGCAGCAAGCGATAGAGATAGACATAGACATCAGTCTCTGTGTGGCTTGTGTGATTGGTCAAGCGCGCGCACTGCAGCAAGCGATAGAGATTGACATAGACATCCGTCTCTCTTTGGCTTGTGTGATTGGTCAAGCGCGCGCACTGCAGCAAGCGATAGAGATTGACATAGACATCCGTCTCTCTTTGGCTTGTGTGATTGGTCAAGCGCGCGCATTGCAGCAAGCGATAGAGATTGACATAGACATCCGTCTCTCTTTGGCTTGTGTGATTGGTCAAGCGCGCGCATTGCAGCAAGCGATAGAGATTGACATAGACATCCGTCTCTCTTTGGCTTGTGTGATTGGTCAAGCGCGCGCACTGCAGCAAGCGATAGAGATTGACATAGACATCCGTCTCTCTTTGGCTTGTGTGATTGGTGAAGCGCTCGCACTGCAGCAAGCGATAGAGATGGACATAGACATCCGTCTCTCTTTGGCTTGTGTGATTGGTCAAGCGCGCGCACTGCAGCAAGCGATAGACGTTGACATAGACATCAGTCTCTGCCTGGCTTGTGTGATTGGTCAAGCGCGCGCACTGCAGAAGCAGCTCGTATCAGCGAACACACGAACCTCGACGGTCAAGTGAGAAGTACACGTCTTCTTCCGTGACAAATTCGTCAAATGGAATCTTCGCGATCTAAAGTTACTGACAATGTACCCAAATGTATGTTTCTTCTAAAATTACTTTAATGTTATAAAATATGTACAAATCCGAGCTTTCGTGAGCCGGCACGCATTGTCAAGGATTGGCAGGAGTGACGGCACATTCAACGTCTGTTTATTTCATGTTTCCGGTTGAGCAGCTGCCATGATGACGTCATATCACACATTTCCTACTTTGCTCCATTTTTGCTTCATTCATGCGTACGCATGAGGGTGTACACCTTTTCAACTTCTGAATTTCAAAAATTATAGCGGCCATGTATTATCATAGTAGACCTAACTCTCACCATTGCACACTAATACTGTATTCTTCCTTTCGGTGGATATTTAGCGCGCGAATCACAGAAGCAAGTCGTATCAGATCTCTCGATTTAAGAACCAAAATAAATAATTCATCTACTCGTCATCCTACTACTCATACATGAGCAGTACTAGTGACGCATATTATCAAATAAATTTCAAATAGAAATAAAAAAGATATTTTCTCCCGCAACCAATACATTATGCAAATCGGACAAGTACTTTGTGAATTGGAGACGATTACTTGAACTGCAACGATGTCAAGTTGAAGGTACGTAGCCTCTCCTTAGTAAAACAGTCTACGACTAAAAAGCTGAATTAAAATTATGTTCAAGTCCGACAAATACGCGCATCAATTGGGGCAACAACGATGAAACAGGACAATAAAATTAACTAACTCTGAGAGTTCCTCAGCTTATATAAATACCATTCAAAGTGATGATCACATCCCTTAAGTTATATCTCTACATAATTTGCAAACAAATTGAAGCAATATGATAATGCACACGTTTACCTCGAAAGATTTGGCCATCATATCGAAAAGGAAGTGCTTTATTCTGGCTACCGTTCTCTCCCCACGAAATCGGACCGGTTTCTTCAACAACGATGGATGAAAGAATTTTATCCTGAAATGGAAAGGAGTTTTGGACTCAAAATATGCACTGCCATTGGCCTTCAGAAAAATCTATATAATGTGAGAATTTGCTCGTATTTGCATTCGTTTTCATGGTAAATATTTTACAATATGAATTAACCAATCACATCATTTAGCAGACAGAACGAGATACCTAAATTTCCCTTTCAGTGACGTCACTTTAGTCTAAAACATACATTCATCTGCGTGATAAATGTGAATATATGCATGCACCATAGGAAATATGCCTTTGTGAGACTCCTACGCCCTGGACATGACAATCGAATAAAACGTTATGGTCAGATGGAATGCAAGTGACAATTCGGCCATCATATTCGAAGTCAGCTTTGAATAAGCGAACGAGTGACATGTTTTACCTGGTAGGCGGACAAGCCGCTGTTGGGAGCAAGAAAGGAAACAAACTTATTCGCTATATCAATTAATTGATGTTCATAATTTAATTTATCATATTTTGTCTACCGTGAAAGCAGTTTCTGTTAGATAGGACTTATCACGGGAATTCCTGGTAAATTTCGAGAAAAATTGAATTCATTGAAGAATTGGGAAGGACGATGTGAGCATGTTATTATCATAAGTAGCTTTTATATATATATATATTTATCAAATCTCATCAGATGTAGCCACCACGAGACATGTTTCGGCCTGTTGGGCCTCATCAGTCGTGGGTAGGTTTGAACCAGCGACGTTGGAGGTAGAGGGCGTGCAAGCAGACCCTCTAACCACAAGGCCACCGGACCATCTGTTGAGAGCGTGAATTAGCCAGGAAGGAAGGCATTGCTTTAACGCAGGCACGTGGAGGGCGGACTGCATTCTGCAATCACTTAATACCTGATGATACGACTGATGAGGCCCAACAGGCCGAAACATGTCTCGTGATGGTTACATCTGTTGAGATTTGATAAATTTATCAATTGCCAGGTTACTTGTCTAAATAAATATATATATATACCGTAATTGAAAAAACAACTTGTACCGGTACTCAGAGTTTCATGTATTGTGTCCAATACAATCGTCAGACAGATCTAAAAGACAAACATGGAATCATTGCATTAAATACTGATGTGAATACACGTCAAAAGTCAGGTCTTTGCCAGTAAATGCTTATTGCGATGTCTACATCTCGAAATCAATTCGCTCCTCTTGTTCAACAGATTGACATTTTTATGCTGCAGAATAAAATATTTCTCGCTAAGACGGAGGTCACATCGCCTGATCATTGGATTGTAGGGCTTCCAAACGTTTTTTGATTTGCCAAGATATTTTAGGGATCCCACCTTTTTCTTTGATACTCCAGTATTCCTTGGAAAGTTCCGTCTCGCTTTTATACTTTTCGTGAGAGAATGATTTTTTATGATTGCCACACGGCAGTTTGAAACTTCCTTCACAAATACCGAAGTACGTCTTTTGATGTCCATCGTTCTTGCTATCTGAGATTCTTGATTCATACACTATACTGGTAGAGAGGCACTTGTTATCCAAGGGGCAATTTTCCTTATTTTTGCAGTTGCATTTGGCATGCAACTGTAACTGATTTTTAGGGTATTTCGGTTGAATATTTTCCTAAGTCGGTTGTTACTATGGAAATCCTTGTCGATCGCCATCAAAAAATATTTTCCCACATTCGTTAAGACGTTCTTACTGTAAGGAGGGTTAAACCAAATGACAGCTCTAGAACGTATTTGCCATCCTCAGATGAAATCAAGCAAACAAAGTTAAAACAATCTTTAAATACAAAATTACAAGTCATTAGGTCACCGAGATAAAATCACTGAAGTCACAAAATGAAGTCAATTCTGAAGGTCACTTGCATTGGAAGTAGCTACGCAATAAAATACACAATAGAGCCATGAATGACAAATCTAACAACGTATTAATGGAGCCTGCCCTTTCATTCATGAGAGTACTAAAGTCAGACTTCTTTATTACAATTGATTCCAGAAATCTAGGGTATTCTGTACAGGCAATGATATCGAAATTTTCTTTCTTTGGTGGATGTACATGCATGCTTATTTCGGTTGGTGTTGGATACGCTTTCAAATGTTCGTTGATTCTGGTAGCAAAATGGCGGATAGAGCTGCCCACGTAACACTTTTCACAGTGATCACATGTGAAATTGTACACAACATTAGACTTTAATTCGGGCACAACTTTATCCTTATTAGAGAAAAAATTGCCAGTTTTCATGGCTTCAAAAACGGGGCGAACTTTCATGTCAGGCGGTAAAAGCTTATTGATGTCTTTGACACGAGAATGAAGATTTTGTTCACTCTCCAAAATGTAGGGAGATATGGTTATAAATTTATAATATTATGGTCTCCATGTTATAAATTTAGAGTCGTCATGAGCGTTTGGTCGAGCAACGTTGGCTTTGTGTCTTGCCTCAACTTTTTCTCGCATGCGCAAAATAGTTCTTTTAGAAAATCCGTTTTTTTGAAAAAGAGCAGAAACGGAGTTTTGATAATTATTAGGATTGGAATTCAATTTCAAGGCACGATAAAAGAGTGAATTCATAGCAGCCAAGCGATAACGTTTGGGAGCATAAGCAGAATTAGGGATGTAAATGCCAGTATTTGTTTCTTTGAGGTGCCAAGCGATAACGTTTGGGAGCATAAGCAGAATTAGGGATGTAAATGCCAGTATTTGTTTCTTTGAGGTGCTAAGCGATAACGTTTGGGAGCATAAGCAGAATTAGGGATGTAAATGCCAGTATTTGTTTCTTTGAGGTGCTAAGCGATAACGTTTGGGAGCATAAGCAGAATTAGGGATGTAAATGCCAGTATTTGTTTCTTTGAGGTGCTAAGCGATATTGAAGGCATTCTCACTTTTGGTAACTTTGGTATCTAAAAACACAAGACTTTCATTGACTTCTTGCTCCATCGTGAATTTGATATCAGGATGAAGAGTATTCAGAAAGTCATGAAAGGCGGAGAGAACCGTTGAAGTTTTTCATGCGAGTTTCTATCATGTCCATGGCAAAAGAGGCCATAGTTGGGGCAAGACACGATCCCATAGACATTCTATCGGTCTGCACAAATAGCTTGTCATCGAATGAGAAGAGGATGTTTGTGCAGGCTAGCCTCAAAAGTTCACGAAAGGCCTGCTTTCTGATAGGGAGTTGATCCTCATTGATGGTATAAAGGACATGATCAATTCTATCCTCAAACTCGTGAAAAGATTTTTCACATCGTAGCTAATAAGTTGTGTATTCTCTGAACTTAATCCATTCAGAGAATCCACAAACTCGAAAGTATCTTTGACAGTATGCGTTTTTGGAATGAGAGGTTTGAGAACATTGTCCAACCACTTGGCTAATTTGGAAGGATAATTTTTCTCTAATAAGGATAAAGTTGTGCCCGAATTAAAGTCTAATGTTGTGTACAATTTCACATGTGGTCACTGTGAAAAGTGTTACGTGGGCAGCTCTATCCGCCATTTTGCTACCAGAATCAACGAACATTTGAAAGCGTATCCAACACCAACCGAAATAAGCATGCATGTACATTAGGGTGGACCAAAAAATTTTTTTCTCGATTTTCTATGTTCCCACCTCACTAAAATGTGCTACTTGGTGAGAAAGTAATATAGTAAAATTTTCAGAAGCATTGGTCATCGTTAAGTGGTGCCTCAAGGTCATCCAATCTTTTCTATGAAAATGAGTATTAAGCTTATGACCAAAACATTTTTTTCTCGATTTCTATGTTCCCACCTCACTGAAATTTGCCACTTGGTGAGAAAGTAATCTAGCAAAATTTTCAGAAGTATTGGTCATCGTTAAGTAGTGCCTCAAGGTCATCCAATCTTTTCTATGAAAATGAGTAGTAAGCTTATGAAATGGCAATTTTGTGCTATATTTCAACAAAAGGCAACAACAGTTCTTGTAACAGGCACTCTATCGCTTCACTCTCAGTCTATGCTTAATTCATTGGTACTCCGCCTTTGTTTGGCTTGGCTTCCCTTTGCGCTTCCACCACTTGCAGGAGGTACTGGCGCTGTTGCTCATCTCGAGTGACCTGCAATATATAAACTAACATATTTTGGATGGGAGAAGACTCAGTGAAACTCAATCATTACTAACCTTCCTCGCAAAGTCTTTGATGAGCTTTACAGAGCGCTCTGCAGAATCATTCACGCACTGAAGTCCTTTGACAACTTTAGCCATCCGCTGAAATTCTTGGTGCTGAGACCACTCTAGCACAGGCTTACGCAGCCAATCCCCGCTGAAGCCCAGAAGTTGGAATGGGGTCCAGCTCTTACCACTCATGAAGTCAGCCAGACGGGTCTCCATCGTGATGACCGTCGGGAAAATAGGCTTCCCTTTCCGCAAGTTGGGCGGATGCTGCAGTATCTTGGCCGCAGCGTCCTCCCTGTCTCCAATGCTGAAGGAGTCAGAGAACAGTCCGAAAACAGGTAGCTCCGGAGTAAGGTACCACAAATGCATGCCAAAAGCATCTCTGGCCGCACCTCCAACATCTGGATCCACATAGCAATATCTAATTAGATCTTTCTGCAGCGCGAGATCTACAGCCGCTGCCTCGATCGTCAGCGGAGATCGGAGCCAGGGCACTATGTAGAGCATAGCCACAAACTGCATGAAGCGGTGAAGTTTTGCTACGAATTCCGTCGAGTAATTAAGCTGCCTGCTGAAGAGAAGCATTTTCCCGTAGTAGAGGATATTCGCCATCCAGCGAGCGTGATGGAAGGCACCTGGCTTCCTGAATTTTATTTTCAGATCTCTGCCACCAAGAAGTGAATATGCGATTTCTGCCGCTTCCTTGTAGTCCTCACGTAGCCATTGGTTAGTGTTGGTCAACAATGCCCTTAGGTGATCCAGAACAGACGTTCGCCCCCAATAGCCATCCAACCTTCACGTATCTCCAAAGTTGACCAGCTTGCTTTGTTGAGGGTGGGCCAGATGTCTTTGAAGTCTTTGAAATCTCTGTTGGAGGGTCCGGTAGTTTTCCCGAACACTGTTGCTCCAACCTGGCGTAACAGAAGCTCCAGGACATGATGACGGCAAGCCAGCCACATGAGCTTCCTATTGAGCATCCGCTCCAAGATCACGCAAGTCCCTACATGTTTTCCAGTGTTACTAGCAGTTGTGTCAAAGGAGAGAGCAACAAGACCATCTTCCAGCTGCCAGTCTTGTACCGCATGATGCACGACAGCTGCTTGGTTTGCACCGCTCGATGAGTCCACCGTGGGAATCTTCAGCAGCTTCGCCCCTCCTTCCGCGCTCACCACCGCTCCAATCCGGTCCCGAAGAAGCTCAAAATCTTCCACAATCCACCCATCCCAGTGCACTACCAAGTTCTCTTTCTTTTCCCCAAAATACTTTTCCTTCAGTGTCTTCGACACCTTCTCTCTCACCTCGTTCCTTGACCTTGTTGCACTGGAGGGCGATAACACGAAATCATCCACCGTGGCAGTCGATGCCTTGATGACTGAAGCAA
Source organism: Prostheceraeus crozeri (assembly GCA_907163375.1). Taxonomy (NCBI): domain Eukaryota; kingdom Metazoa; phylum Platyhelminthes; order Polycladida; family Euryleptidae; genus Prostheceraeus; species Prostheceraeus crozeri. Next base: position 58,795 of record CAJQUW010013016.1, read on the forward strand.
CCGTGGCAAATAGCTGCCTCTTTGAAAGCCCGTGGCGGTCAGCACTCACACAGACTGCCTCTGTTGTCAGAATCTTCCTAGGCAGCCTTACTGTCACCCAATCCCTTCCTCTCTCAGTCTCTGACCTATCCTCTTCATTTTCTCTGTCATCTATTTCAAGGATGAAATTTTCATTGCCCTCACTCTCCTCATCAGTGTCGTCCATCAGCTGCACCAAAGCATTCTGTGACTCTCGCCGCTGTATCTCTTTCCTTCTCCTCCCATGCTCTGCCTCTTCTCTCTCAGCTTTCCTCTTTCTCTTCGATACATACTCTTTGTCTACCTCACCCATCTTCAAGAGCCTCACACTCCTTTGATCTTCGAGAAATTCACGATCTTCCTCGATTTTGACGATTTCTTGCAGCCGGTGATGGGAGATGTCGAAGAGCTTGTCTAGACCATGCCGGAATTGCTCTTCCCGCTTCTGCTGAGTGTCAGTTCTTCTGATGTGATTCTTTTTCACCTCTCGCAGCCTCTCGTAAAGCTTCGATATAGATGTGGTGATGTGCTTATGTTCACGTGTTGGAAGGTGAGCCTTCTCCCAAAGCCTAATAACGTCGTAGGCGGTCTCTCGGGCACTTTCTGCGAGGGAAACACCGTTGCTGATCCGCCCCATGAGCTGCTGCAAAGTTTCTTTTGTTGTGGGGAGTGTGGTCTGTGGCAGCACGAAATTCCCTTGAAGCTCCACCAGGAACCGGTCGAAGTCGGATGACTGACGCGAAATTCGATTTTTCGACATGTGGTCTGAGCTGCAAGTGAAAATGTGTATGTCGAAGCAATACTTCATTGGAGTGGATCGCGTGGAAATCAGCTTGCGCTCTGTTTGACTAAAGGAGCAAGAAGAGAGAAGAAAATCTGGTTTCTATGGTGCAAGGATGAAATAAAGACATTGCTTCTAATCATGACTTCAAGAATTCTGAAAACCTGCACTATCTCTACAGCCTGTGACTCACCAGCTAAACACCTTCCCACGTACGTCGTTGAATCGATGTCAATCGAAATCTGCTCGCACTGAATGTATTCCTCAACGATGCACAGTCCCACGAAGCGGCGCTAACAAACTTGACAAGCACGTCTTGTTTCACACGCAGACAAAGCGAAAATGTACAGATCAAAAACTTTGGAAGTTGTAGACTGTGAGCTCTAATGAAAATTTGAAAAACAAAGATATCTGCTTCCTGCACAGATATCACTATGGTGACTCCTGTTATTTCAATGCACAACAGCGATCCAATGTCTGTATTGAGGACAGATGAGTTATTTCCAAAACTTGGAAATGAAGAGATATAGGAGCTTTAACTCTTGCTGGTAGAAATGATATTGATAGCTTTTGGTGAAGTTGCAATTGGTTGCTAGTCGATTGGATTTGCGGTCGACTATTGAAACAAAAGCCAGCCACGTCTTCAGATCCTAGCATTCCTCGTTCTTAAGTCATGAGTGGACCTATATCGCCCTGCATCTTACCAAAAATTCGTGAAGATAGCAAATTTGCACAAAAAATGAGTTTTTGATGTTTGACCTTTTGATGACCTTGAGGCACCCCTGGGTGACCACTGATCGAAAAGTTCAAATAGATGCCCGTTGAGTCTATTCTCCATCTATCCACGACTTATCTCAAGTCATGAGTAGACTCATCTTGTCTTGCATTCCACTCAAAATTCATGAAAAGGAGCAAATTTGCACAAAAAATGACTTGATGTTTGACCTTTTGATGACCTTGAGGCACCCCTGGGTGACCTCGGATCAAAAATTGCCACTAGAGACCTTTTGAGTCTCTGCTCCATCCATTCGAGACTTTTGTCTCAAGTCATGAGTAGACTCATTTTGTCCTACATTTCACTAAATATTCGTGAAAAGGAGCCAAAATGCCAAAAAAATGATTTCTTTATGCTTGACCCTTTGATGACCTTGAGGCACCCCTAAATGACCTCGGATGGAAGAGTGCTAATTGAGACTTTCAATTTCCTCATAAAAAGGAACATTTTCCCGGGGTGGGAAGTAAGATTGGAGATACTTCATTTTTTCCTATGGGAGCTTGGACCACCCTAATGTACATCCACCAAAGAAAGAAGATGTCGATATCATTGCCTGTACTGAATACCCTAGATTTCTGGAATCAATTATAATATAGAAGTCTGACTTTAGCACTCTCATGAATGAAAGGGCAGGCTCCATTAATACGTTGTTAGATTTGTCATTCATGGCTCTATTGTGTATTTTATTGCGTAGCTACTTCCAATGCAAGCGACCTTCAGAACTGACTTCATTTTGTGACTTCAGTGATTTTATCTCGGTGACCTAATGACTTGTAATTTTGTATTTAAAGATTGTTTTAACTTTGTTTGCTTGATTTCACCTGAGGATGGCAAATGATTTGCTGAAACATGTTGTGCGCTCCTAACAATCTTGTTTTCAATTTCAATTTCAATATACTCGTATATATATATATATATATGTATCAGCGGTATACGTCGTAAGCATTAGACAATCCTCGCACCCACAAATAGGAGTCATTATATTCATTATAGCCTTCCAATAGGAGGCAATACGTAGAGGTTATATTTCCAAGGGTTGCAAAGTTGTCTATGACCCTCAAATTTTGATTAATGGCCAAAAAGCGCCGTGTACTGGTCTATAGGTGTATTTTCTCATTACATAAAATTTCATGTCGATTGAATTAAGGAAGCACTTTAGGAAGCAGAGAAGACATTAGAGCAAAAAGTAAGCAATCTCGGCCAGGTTTAGTAAAATGTTTTATTGCTTTGTATTTGAAGTGCATTCAAATGCGAAAAAATATTTTTCCGTTACTTGTATTAAAGACTGTGATTAAAATATTTTTATCTGCATTTTGAATTTTCTAAAAAACTGCCTTCATATTACATCATATTCATGTTGACATAATAAAAGAAAAATATTTGTTTTTTATCTTGCAACCGTGGCATATTTATGGATAATAACAACAACCTTCAAACATTACTTATAATACCTATGTAAGTAATACTGTCAGTTTTATGCCACACGCAGCAGATCACCAGTCAAATAATGAACAGATTATCATGCCTCAGCTGTTCGGTGCACCGAGTTTTAAAAAGCTGCCCTGAAGTATTTGTCGAAGTATAGCCGAGACATAACTTGCTGCGGGTTCTAGATTCTCCTGTGACAGTTAATTAAGACTTTAAAATCTTGAAAGAAGGGTCGCTATCTTATACGATGAACGCTCACGTTTTTTTAATTCAATGCGAATTCTGTAAAGCACTAGGAAACTTCTGACAGTGCTACACAATTGGCAATAGACTTAGATAGGTCTCTTTTACTTCAATGTTCAAAATACTGGTAAGTGATTTTCGTCATGCTGATGAAAACAGAAATTACAAAGATATGTAAGAAAAAACTAGCAAACATCGATTCATATTCCAAAATCACGAAAAAACAGAACGTCAGGAAAAGCAGTAAGCTCCGAAACAATGTGGCCGCAATCTACTAATTACTATGAAAGAAGGTCGCCATCTCGGCATTACTCAGCTCCAAGCCGTCTCTTTGTGATGATACAGAGTTACCGGAGCAGAAAACTTTCAGACGGAACCAGTAGGTAAGTAGGCGCACATTTTTGCAGTTTTAAAGAAATTACAACGGAATTGACTAACCATGATACAGGTCTTGGACTTCATCAGTGACATGTAAAACAACTAACGTGAACTAGTGATTTCAATAGTGACAGCGGATTTCAATAGTGACACAGGGACTTCAAATGAAGACATCGAGAATTCAATTGATGACAGGTAGCCACAAGAAAGCGCCTTTGCATTGCATACAGCATTCCCAGCTGATATCCCAACAATTCATGTATTTCAGAATTGATGAACGGTCTGACTAATTAAAATGCAGCGCAATAGAAGAACACCTTGCTATCCACATGTCTATATATTATTTCTTATAGGCTTACATGCACTTTTACTGATGAGTTGTTACATCTTGAAGTTGAACTTTCGTGTCCAGTCAGCTGGAATCGCCGGATGATTCCCCAGGCTGTTGTTCTGCCGATACCAAGAAGTGTAGCTGTTTGAACATAGTCATCACCATTTGTGAAGGCTTCAATTATCCGACGTTTGTCTTGTTCTGCAATTCGACTTCTTGACATTGTGGTAGCTCAGCATTCGATAACAATGCATCCATCTGGCTTATATTTCTATTGAAATCCTAATGCCACTCATGAACATGCTTCATTTCTACAAAACATCACAATGCCCGAGTTGAAAGCCTTTTGTCACTCATGAAATCAGATTGTCGATAACCGACGCATTATGTCTCTATTGAAATCAGATTGTCGATAACCAACGCATTATGTCTCTATTGAAATCAGATTGTCGATAACCAACGCATTATGTCTCTATTGAAATCAGATTATCGATAACCAACGCATTATGTCTCTATTGAAATCAGATTGCCGATAACCAACGCATTATGTCTCTATTGAAATCAGATTGTCGATAACCAACGCATTATGTCTCTATTGAAATCAGATTGTCGATAACCAACGCATTATGTCTCTATTGAAATCAGATTGTCGATAACCAACGCATTATGTCTCTATTGAAATCAGATTGTCGATAACCAACGCATTATGTCTCTATTGAAATCAGATTGTCGATAACCAACGCATTATGTCTCTATTGAAATCAGATTGTCGATAACCAACGCATTATGTCTGTATTGAAATCAGATTGTCGATAACCAACGCATTATGTCTCTATTGAAATCAGATTGTCGATAACCAACGCATTATGTGTCTATTGAAATCAGATTGTCGATAACCGACGCATTATGTCTCTATTGAAATCAGATTGTCGATAACCAACGCATTATGTCTCTATTGAAATCAGATTGTCGATAACCAACGCATTATGTCTCTATTGAAATCAGATTGTCGATAACCAACGCATTATGTCTCTATTGAAATCAGATTGTCGATAACCAACGCATTATGTCTCTATTGAAATCAGATTGTCGATAACCAACGCATTATGTCTCTATTGAAATCAGATTGTCGATAACCAACGCATTATGTCTGTATTGAAATCAGGTTGTCGATAACCAACGCATTATGTCTCTATTGAAATCAGATTGTCGATAACCAACGCATTATGTCTCTATTGAGATCAGATTGTCGATAACCAACGCATTATGTCTCTATTGAAATCAGATTGTCGATAACCAACGCACTATGTCTCTATTGAAATCAGATTGTCGATAACCAACGCATTATGTCTCTATTGAAATCAGATTGTCGATAACCAACGCATTATGTCTCTATTGAAATCAGATTGTCGATAACCAACGCATTATGTCTCTATTGAAATCAGATTGTCGATAACCAACGCATTATGTCTCTATTGAAATCAGATTGTCGATAACCAACGCATTATGTCTCTATTGAAATCAGATTGTCGATAACCAACGCATTATGTCTCTATTGAAATCAGATTGTCACTGATGATTTTTAGGCAGTCCTTCTTGAATTCCAAAACCTGTAATAATGCAGAAGTCATGACAGCCTTGGAGAGATTCAATATTCGTTAAATTAGCAATTCGATGGTCGCCGGTAGACAGGCGCAGGTCGCCGGTCCGGTCTGAAAAATCAGACCGGCCAATACCGGCAGAGACGGTCACCATCGGCATAATTTCATCCGGTATGATGTGAGGAAGTGTCCTTCATGTTGAATCCATCATGTCAATCAGTAAATTGAAAAGGATGGCCGCGAACAGAAGACTACGTTTCATATCGGAGTAGGCAAAAACCACTTCTGTCTTCTTCTAAAATTTTATGGCTAAGAGATGACGTTAAAAACTATTTACAGGCCCGACGTTTCACGCCTTCGCGCTTCCTCAGGGGCAACACAAGCTAAAACCACAAGTAAGACCGACAGCGTAAGGAGAGCGTGATGACAAAGCTCTGCAACCTTATATAGTGGTGTGTGGGATGTGAGAATCAGACTAAAAATCAATCAGTTCATGTTTGCGGTTAATGTTGGGCTTCATGCTCTTGATACAACGAGCTTCACTCAAACGTGTGTCGACAGGATTCTTACATTTGTCCAAGATATCTGAAGTGAAGTTGTCAATAGACACAATATGCTTGCATTGAGATCTGTGGTCTGCCAGTGCACTGCTGGTCTTATTGTTAAAAGAACGCGCGTGTTCCATGAAACGTAATTTAAAAGGACGACTAGACTGCCCAATGTAAAAATTGGCACAAAATTTACAGGTAAATTTGTAAACAAAGAATTTGTCTTTGCAAGTATATTTGCTAGGTAACCAATGACAGACCGTGCAATTCTCATGTTTATTATGTTTAGGCTTGTTTTGAAGGCTGCTATAAAGATTAGAGTTTGGAATGTCTACTAGGTTGACAGGTATGTCGTATTTCTTAATAAGGGTGCGTGTTTTACAGCTAGTTTTATCATTTATGTATTTCATTTTAAGAATATTTGGGTTGCGTTTTTTAGGGACAGACTTATTTTTTCTATTTCTAAAAGTGCGATAGGTTTTGTAACCATTTTGACGAAACTTTTTGTCTAGTTTATTTTTGGAGTTTTCAAACGCGGCTTCTGAGCTGCATCGTTTTTGGACGTACTCTATAGTATTTTTTAGATAGTTGCTTTTTAAAAAGAACAGATACTGTTATTTTTAAAGAAACGTTTCGTGACGTCGTATATAGGAAATGCAGTAGACTTAATCGATAGGTTACACCAAATACACTATAAAAGTAACAGTACTTTCATGTCCTTAGACGTAAAAAACCTTTACCCCAGTATACCCATAGCTGATGGGATTGAGGCTGTCATGGAATTTGTTAATGAAAATTGGAATAGTATTAATTGTGTTGGTCTGGATCGTGACTCGGTTGCGAAGATGTTAAGTTTCATTTGTTATAACTACGAAATCAAATTTAATAATAAACATTATCTCCAAATAAAAGGATGCCCAATGGGATCTCATTTCGGCCCTCCGTTCGCGATTATTTATTTGTACAAATTGGAAACGGTTGCCTTAAAAGACTTGAAAGATAGGTATGCTATAGTCCCTGCCCTCTACGCTCGTTACATAGACGACATTATAATTGGACCGTTTGACAAAGGTAGTGACTTTTCTAAACTTTTGAAAACTTTTAACAGCATAAGTAGCGAAATTAAGTTCACCATGGAGGTACCTGAAAACGGAGTCTTAAACTTCCTTGATTTAAGCATTTTTATAAAAAATGAAAACATCCATTACAACTGGTTTGAGAAACCCTATCATTCCGGCACTGCCTTACTGAAGGATAGCTACGTACCAAGTCACGTAAAAAGCAACTATCTAAAAAATACTGTAGAGTACGTCCAAAAACGATGCAGCTCAGAAGCCGCGTTTGAAAACTCCAAAAATAAACTAGACAAAAAGTTTCGTCAAAATGGTTACAAAACCTATCGCACTTTTAGAAATAGAAAAAATAAGTCTGTCCCTAAAAAACGCAACCCAAATATTCTTAAAATGAAATACATAAATGATAAAACTAGCTGTAAAATACGCACCCTTATTAAGAAATACGACATACCTGTCAACCTAGTAGACATTCCAAACTCTAATCTTTATAGCAGCCTTCAAAACAAGCCTAAACATAATAAACATGAGAATTGGACGGTCTGTGATTGGTTACCTAGCAAATATATTTGCAAAGACAAATTCTTTGTTTACAAATTTACCTGTAAATTTGTGCCAATTTTTACATTGGGCAGTCTAGTTGACCTTTTAAATTACGTTTCATGGAACACGTGCGTTCTTTTAACAATAAGACCAGCAGTGCACTGGCAGACCACAGATCTCAATGCAAGCATATTGTGTCTATTGACAACTTCACTTTAGATATCTTGGACAAATGTAAGAATCCTGTCGACACTCGTTTGAGTGAAGCTCGTTGTATCAAGAGCATGAAGCCCAACATTAACCGCAAACATGAACTGATTGATTTTTAGTCTGATTCTCACATCCCACACACCACTATATAAGGTTGCAGAGCTTTGTCATCACGCTCTCCTTACTCTGTCGGTCTTACTTGTGGTTTTAGCTTGTGTTGCCCCTGAGGAAGCGCGAAGGCGTGAAACGTCGGGCCTGTAAATAGCTTTTATCGTCATCTCTTAGCCATAAAATTTTAGAAGAAGACAGAACTGGTTTTTGCCAACCCTGGAGTTCAAGATGTTCAATGTAGCCTACTATAAAGGACCTATCTGGTACAAGATGGGCCTAAATATAGTGCATCGTAGGCCTGTACATTATATTAATGCCTACCTACAGCTATACATCAATCTTATGCTTAGTCTACTCTATGAGCCGATAGCCTAGTAGGCTCGCACATCATAACTGACCTCACGATGGGCCTATTCGCTTGTAATCTTATGCGGTATCAAGTTATAGGCAACAATGTTTAACTCTATATATTCATCGAAAGATCCGGTCGCCGGTCCACTGCCGGTCATCGGTCTGGAATATTCCGGACCGGTTACATCTCTGTTTTCTATCACTGCGCATTTTCGCAATCGGAAGAGACCGAAGCGAAGTGGCCCGCCTTGATCAATAGAAAGATGTTGGTTTGAAAAGCAGGGGCGTCCTGCTATTGGGGCACGGGGGGGCACGTGCCCCCCTGGGTTATTCTGGTTAGTTCTCTTTTAAGGTCTCTGTCTTCATTATTACAACCGTCAAAAGGACAATGGAAAGAATTTGAAACTCTGTGCGAAATCTTTCGAGAAGATATCCAATACAAAGCTGCATTATCTGAATATAAAGTATTTTGCAATGAAAAGTCTGTATGAGATATTTCTGCTTGTGAAAACTTACAGTCTGTTTATTTGCTATTGATGATTGACAACAAGATGACGACAACATACCCTAATCTGAATATACTTTATCGATTAGCAATGACCTTGCCGGTTACATCAGTATCATGTGAACGTTCTTTCAGGTCATTGAAATTCGTAAAATCGGCGCTACGGACCACAATGGATCAAGATCGTTTGAGAGATCTCCTAATTATTGCATCAGAAACCCAAAGAAATGAAAAAGAAGACGTGACGAGAATTAGAGACGTGTTTTGGAATATGTGTGATCGACGTTAATCATGTTCTCCAATCAGATTTTGTTCTCAATTTCAATAAACGTATGTTTTAATTAATTGCTTTTCATTAAACTATCAAATACGTGTAGATAGATACGGTTACTACAAAAAGTAGGACTACACTACAATCAAAATTGAATAAAACCTGCTATTTCCTTTTTAACTTTGGATATTATTTCACCTCTTGATATTATTGATATTACCTTTTTATCATGCAAAAATGAGTAGCAGTTCGGGTACATATTTCACTGTGACTACTTAGTCTATCAAATTTTACACTATTTCATTGTGCCCCCTTGAGGAATCGGGCGCACTACGCCCCTGTTAAAAAGACTTTGATGTTCCTTCGTCGCTAGCTGTGCATGAGAGAGAATAGAACTCACGTTGGATAAGCGAGGATATTTTGTGTTATACACAGATCGGTATCTGTCGAACAATCCACCTGCAAAAGAAAGTGAATTGGTCAAGTTTTCCCAAAGAAACTCAGCTGACAGATAATGAGAACTTCATTCGACTTCATAATCTTTAAACTAATTAAAATTCTCATTTTCTGTCTGACTTATAGAAAGAAACAATCAGCCCAAGATCAACAATATTGACAAACGAACAATACACTATTGAAATGCATTCATAATTCTCTCCTTTTCATAATAAAGAAAATCGACCATTATCGATCAGTAATTTAACAATGGTTCATTTCACTTGCCACAACGTCCACGTCATTCCTGAGAAATTCAACGTTGCTTAGACTTGAGTGGAATATCAGTGACAGTAGAGCTATGGCTGCATCGACTGTTTTCGATGTTCTGACATGCGAACACACATTACGGTACACATTGACGGTTGACGAACACTTCGAATCTGTAGTCAAATTGAAGTATTTTGTAGGAAGAGATGGTGAAATTTAGCCTTAGAATAATTATTAACTTGTTTATTTACTTTTATTTATTTATTCATTCAGCAAGTTTTCATCACGCTGTACCCAAGTGGTTCACATGGCAGAGAAACACTGCTAACAACAACAAACAGCAGAAATTGAAAGTCACGTGAAGACATTTGACAAAAGGAAAGTTTTTAACAAGTTTTTAAAAGAATTGAGTGACTAAGCACCACGGATTATCTGAGGAAGACTATTCCATACTACTGCAGCAACGTAACTGAATTTACTACACAATAGATTCCGCGAATCTCATCATAACACGTTTTACAGGCAGAGCTGACATGCCTTTTGAAATCCAAACATCAATCAATTTCAATACCCATTCAATTTAAGCTTTCACAGAACTCCAAGTTGTCTTCACCTATACATAAGTACGCGGGAAAAAGAGGAACCTACAACAGATCTAAGTTTGCTTAGAACAACAGCTTTGGATTTTGTGATATTCAGACAGAGCTGGTTGCACGTCAACAACAAATTCAAGATATTACTTATTTAGACTTAACGGCACTTCTGACGTCTCAAGGTAAAGCGAAAGAACTGCAGAAAACTGATTCATCGAAGAATGCGTTTAAAGAAGAGACAATTCTGACATGTCCTGTGTCTCTCCGTCAATTTTTCCTCCCTAAAGAAGCTCACTGAAAATCAGCATTTGTACCTCAGTTGGAAGTCTGATTCAAAACCTAGAGCAGTCAAGCGAAATAAATAGCCTACATAAGAAGAATTCCGAGGATCTGAATATGTTTTAATTGTTGAAGGGTCTTATTACAAAGGCCTGAGGTCAACGCTCACAACTGGATTTATAAGATAGATGGAAGTTCATAAACATTGAATTCATACGACTTATTTGTGAACCTTAATAAATAAATACTCATTTTGTGTTGAAAGACAGTTTGCTAACACCCCTGCTGAAGGCTACGCCGAAAGCTTGGGTTCAGTAATTTTCTTTTTTTATCTTTATCTTGAACAAAACGGTCGAAGAAAAATACGGATATTTTCATTCAATGTTTAATCTGATTGTGAAATTCCAGTGAAATGTTCATCTTTGTCTCGCCTTTCCTCAGACTTGCAAAATTGCTGAGTCCCAGAATTCTCAAGTAGGCCTGAAAGCAACTCCTACAATGCAATTCAGCCTGACGATGAAAATGATGAAATATAATGTGTATCTCCTAATTATTTCGGCTTCTAGTAAATATTATTGTACTTACACGTACATTGCGCTATTACGTTTGCCTCTGTCAGACCATGCAGCGAAAGCGAAGGGCCCGCTACTCATGCAAAGTCATCAACTGACCAATAGTTGTAGAATGAATGATGATACCAGTCAGAGGAAATTCTCTCAAAACACCAAAAAATGGATTGCCCTGAATTATGATAAGCATTCCCTGAGAAGAGTGAAATCCTTATATCTGCACTATCTTGCTACAGTAGCTGTACTATCTTCATTAGCAACAAGTTCTTCAATTTCCTGCGTGATATTCTTCTACACTGACAATTCCAATGCCGTACCATGAAGAGGAAGAGTCTTAGTCGCCATGGATCAGCACTGAACTTGTCGGCGCAATGGAGAAGGATTACTTTTTACAGCGTCAATGAGGAATTTCCTCACCTGCATTTGTTATTTACTTGTCTTTGTGCATCCGATGTACTGCATGTATTACTTGACATGCAAAGCAGATTAGTGCCCGCGCGGGAGAGAATATTTACTTCAGTGAACTGGAAAGAGCGCTATCTATGCCAATAATATTAGTTATACAGCAACAGCATAAGGACGACATTCCAAAATATAGGACAATGCGAACTGCTATTTCTCTCAGACGGACAGAGTTACAGAATTAGATTGTTTCATCGTATCACTTTGCTAGAAGTGCAAACTGATTCAAACAGATGGCACATGCAGGAACTTAACAAGTGGGCAAAAAGAAATTTTTAATACTTTGCAGAGATAGGAAAAATAGTCGTGCGTCGCTTGCGGATTGCTGTGAATTCCTTCAAAATGCTCCGATCGCCACGACTCCTTCAGATTCGAATAATTCAGATCATTGCGTAAAAGTTTTCTCGATAATGTTGGTTCCTCCGATCATTATTAAAAAAAATAGCAGGCGCATGGAAAAACGTTCACAAACTTCTCTGTAGAACTTGACATCGTCTGTGTCTCTTTGCTGTGTGATCCGGTTGATAACAGTCACTGAAACTTTGCACAATTTGGCGTGTTTAATGTTGAACTGGCTGCTCATTGTTCGATTTCTGTGGTATTTAGTCAGCAGATTGTACCATTTCAATAACGTTACATGCTCTAATGTTTCCCTTCTAGTCAAACGGAAGAAGAGACGACCTGTCTAATTTTGTGGATAGAGTAGCTATATAACTATTGTCGAACGCGCTTTGGTCGCCTGCTATCGAATGTCACGTAGTTTCTAATGCAGTAATATGGGCCATCGTTGGAGGTCCGAGGGTGCGTAGCCCAATAATTACAATCTCACAGCTTTATGACCATCAGTCCGAAATGTGCATAGTTAAAGAGAAGTAACAGGTGTTCAACTTATCATCGGACCGGGGACAATAGATATCTGCTGAACGTTCATACCTGAGTGAAGACATTATGTTCAAGAACAACAGCGATGTTGTTGTCATAGAGACCGGATTGTTAAATATCTTTGCCGTTTGATTCACACTCACAGCACTCATGTTCTTCAAAGGTACCATATCTATCATAGAAATTGACAAGAATAATACCTTTAGAAAGCTTCATACAATACACAATAGTGGCACAAAAAGCGCACGCATTTTCACTTAGATACACTTGTCAACGGCTGCATCATTGGATTAGAATTAGTCACATGTGTAATTCTAAGCTTTTCATTGGTTCTTCTTGCCTCTACTTAGCTCCCTCGGATGTGCCGCGACCTTGAATCAATTTTCATTCTAGTCAACTTCAGATAAAGAATCTATTTCTATGATATATACATAGGGTGGGCAACAATTACACCTCTGACGTATTGGGAATCGCTGGATATATGAGATAACTACTTATACGACGGAGATATGTGGGCTATCTCCGCATCGCTACAACTAATCGATTCGCAACGTATTTCCTATATAGAGGTAGTTATCTAATGCATAACCGTTCCATACTACCGTTTCATATTGCTTCAAAAGATATCTCGCAATGTATTGAACCGTTCTATATCAATTTGTGAAGAATTCTACAGCTATTTCTCTCTTCTCTTACCAGTAACAATCTGATACATTCACTAAACAAAAACTTCTTGCTTAGTTCATGGCTACGCTTGTTCTCTCGTGAACTGCAACAGCTGATAGCAGCGGATTGTACATCTCACACTAATACGATGATAGACACTTCAACTCCAAGGCAAATCTAAATACATTCAATTCGATAGTTACATGGAAATCTCACAAGTCTGCAGCACAGTTGCAACCAGAAGTTGCAGATAAATGAATGACAGGAAGACAAATAATTATGAAAAATGAAATCCAAGTCATGTAGGAGGTAATCATGTAAAAACAAAATTCATTTTGTTTTAAAAAGGAGTTCTGATGTTAGCCTTCGTCGTGTTTTTGAATCCGCTTTTATTAGTTCTGACTCTAATTGTATGAATTTTAATTCCGGTTTTCCTTTCGTTGATCCTCTCATCTCAATCAGAGTTTTGTCGTCTATTTAATTTGCACCTTATTCTTAGTTCTGTGGTTTTCTGGCTAATTCTATTTCTATGTTTCCTTCTCTCTTATCTCTATGCCCTCATGTGCGTCTATTTTTCACTTCTGTATGCGACCTTGAATTTTGAATTTTTGTATGTTACAGTGTCAATACAATCATGTCTCACATCCAGTTTGTCTTGATAATGGTCGCAGTGCTGTCGACCGAAACGCGTCGATAATAAACATTCTTATTATAAAGTGTGGTTTTCCTACATCATTTGCCAGAAATATGTAGATAAGCGATATTTCAATTCAATATAGACTACAAATGACTAAAGATTAGAACACAGTAAAAACAAAAATTCTGACGAACAAAATTGATGGTATTCATTCAACTAAGTGTCAAATTAAAATGTCTGTCCTTTTGGAAGCACTAAGATGAGTTCTGTCGTCGAATAGTCACATTTTCTGCTACACTCAGCCGGAAGGATGTTCTCTGAAGTTTCTCTACCATGAAACTCTTGTCCACTTGGCAAAGGAGTGCTCCCTTCTCAGAGCATGTTATCAAGGGTCGGATGATGGCAGATGGAAGTTCAGACAACCTCCGTCGGAAATTTGACGTGAAAATCCGATTTGAAAAGTGTTCATTCCGACGAGAATAAAGGCCTTGCTTCGCATTGACAGTAAATTGACAAATGATTTAAGGTCTTCAATGATTTGGAACAGCATCCTTTGTCAGGATTGGCATTGAGACAATAGTAGGCATTGGTGATGTCTCGGTCAACATTCTTCGCAATGATTTCGCTGATAGTACAGCAGTATTCTATGGCGAAGTACACTTTTTCTTGACTGTCGGAATGCATCAGCAGGAGATCTAGAAATGCTCTCAATGAGACTTGATGTGCGTTGTATTTCAATGGGTGCTTGAGAGAAGAATTCTCGAACTCACCACAAGTGAGTCATCACCAGATTGCGTTTTGTATCGTTTTGGGGAGGAAGTGACTGATAGATTGAGTAGAACCCAGAACCGCATCTTTCCTGTAGATCGATGTAGAAATTCTGCCGCCACAAATGAGTCTGATATCTGGCAGAAAAATGGCAGAAACTCTTACTTGTGAACATGATGAAGATGATTTCACTGACGATTATTAATCACAGGATCATTCCAATCGATGTGATGATCAGGTTTCTAGAAATTCGACCGATATTCCTATATCAACTTCATACGATTCTTGCATTGTTTACGACTCAATTGACAGGTTTTATCATTACAAAGTTCTTCTCCCTTAAGTTTCGAACCATGTTGATTCGTGACTTCTCAATAGTAATCCTCATTTGAACATTTGCAAAATTCATGCGCATGCTTTCTTCGCGATGCTCCCACCTCTGACCGTCAATTTGTAGGACAAGCATTCCAGGTATGTCAAGACCTGAATTGGATAGATCTTTCTTGTGATTGAGTTCCAGGGATAAGGATTCTTCTTTACTCAAAATAACATCAATAATGTTGTGGACAGCATTTAAGACGTCTGCTTGGACAAACATTTGAACTACAGACAAACATTGAATTAGAGTCCCATGTCTAAACTCACAATGAGACAGCGTTTTCAGCAAGATTGTCTGAATTTTCAATTGGCGTGTATGAAGACTCCGATACTGCATGCTACCTTGTAAATATGTATGATGCTGTTGCGTAAATTCTAGATCGCTATGAAATCGTCCTCTGTATGTCATTGAATTATGATTTTTCAAAAGCTTTTGATAGTGTTTATCCTAAGATTTTGATTGAAATTATCCACGCGGTTTTGTAAAATACTTTAGTGATCGCTATCAATACGTTAACTTAGGCAGTGTTTTAGTTGTCCTATGAAAGTCACTGGCGGTGCAACTTAAAGCTCTTTGTAAGGACCTTCTGTGTTTAAATTTTATTGTAAAGACATCAGGCCCTTGTCAACAATACAGCTACTTCTATGCACGCAGATGATAGTTGTGAAGCTTGCACCATTTCTGAATCTATTGAATTTATGCTGTCTGAATATAATCGCATCAGAGAGTGGTCCTTGTCAAATAATTTTGAAGCTGAATGTTCCTAAAACGAAAGCACTACTTTTAAGAAACGAAATTTTGAAGCCTATTTTCCTCTTCCTTTCCTTGTTGTTGAAGATCTTTGGGGTCGTTTTGAATGATTGTCTTACTTGGGCTGATCATTTTCGTAATATTTTCAAGATTTGTTCAAAAAGGTTGTACATGCTGACGATCCTCCGTAATATACTAAATCATGACGATCTATGGTTTGTATTCCGAAGTGTTTTTCAAAGTGTTCCTATGTTCTACACATGCTCATTTGGCATATTAGATACTAAATCATGATATATTATCGATCACCTAATGATGCAGAATAGCGCTCTTTTCATTTTGAAAATAAGTATTCTGATGGCACAATTTTCCATATAAAAATTCATACATTGACCATAAGCTAAGCAAGAAACATATTTTACTTCCTCAATTTCAAATGGAAAATTGCGCCATCACAACACCTTATCTGATACATGTCGAACTACAGATGTTGATGGTGACAGAAAACCCTCCATCTTTGCCATAGAAATCTCGGGGAAGAATTCTGAACTTCGGTAGCAATGGTTCCGAACCTTTTTAACATCACGGCATTTTATTCAGCTATCAAAATTTTCGCGACACATTGCACTCTTACATTTTCCACTCACAAAGCCTTTTGCAATAAAATAATAAAAAAAGAAAATAATCATACAGTAGAATTCGCATATATCGGCTTCGGCGGTTTCTTTTTGTCTCGGCAGAATTTCCTATCTTTTCCATATAATCAAGTTCGCTTTTATCGGCTTCGGCTATATCGGCGATTCGCCTATATCGGCGCATTTTCGCTGTCCCTGACAGAAAAAATTCGTTTATAACGGCGGATTTCCTGGAAATCCTCAAGCGATGTGTTTTGCCTAGAGGAGTCACTAGAATGACAGTATATGTGGACGCGGATGGCTGTAGATTCTGTTAAGACTATACGATTCTAACTATTCTAGTGGCATGTGAAAATTTAGATCTTCTACAATTCATCTCGATCATGTTTTGGGGTTTGATCAAAATTTTAGAATCTAGCAGCCGAGGAAAGATAAGTAGGCTTGCCACTGTATCTCACTGATAATTCTCACATAAGTAGTCTTTGATTCGACGTGATGATTGCATTGTTCAGAAAGGCACAATTTTTAGATATCTATTGAATACATAGACACAATTACATGTACTGTACATGTTGGACAACAAGTCAATACATGTATTTAAGTATAGCAACGCAATAATTCATGAGTCAATACACGTATATGCATTGTATGATGCATGGCATGATCTCAGAGCTCGTGTAGATTTCACAAAAGTTCAAAATTCAGGGAGTTCGCATATATCGGCGGTTTTCGTCTGTTCCTTGAGGCGCCGATATATGCGAATTGTACTGTATAAAGTGAATGTTTATTCACATATAGACAACATATCCTGTCTTCAGTGCTGTGTGTAGAATAATTCTTCAATTCTTTAAAGTCTCACGTTTTTCATTTTTCATGTAGTTGAGGTAAGGATCCCAGTTCACGTAAGTACGAAGTTGAGAATGGCAGTGCGACTTTGATTTTTACTAAGAGTTAGATACTCTTCCACAACAGAAATCGAGAGTCATAGATAGTGTGTCGCTCACCATCAGTCCATTTGATCTCTTCGTGACACACCACTAATCTTCACACGACACAGTTAGGAACCACTACAGTAAAGTTGTCGGGATTATCAGCAACGAACAGAACGACAATGCTCTGTCCCAAGTTGTCCGGATAGGAGGAGTGTAAAAGAATCTATGTCTTCGCCTTGACTTGAAATATGCATTTCAAGGATTTGGATTAAACATACAAGTACATGAGACGACACATTATCGGTAATTCAAAGCTACTCTGCGGAAAGTCTTGGCAGCATGATATCGAGAACGTTCGAAAACATGCAGTATCACGTTTGTAATGCAAGAATCGAACTGCATTACTCAATGAGAAGTTCATCTATGAATAAAAGCGTTGATGAAGGCTCATTCAACGTAGCAAAGTGCGTCAAGGTTGAACAGCACCTGTAGATATCGCGAGTGTATCATAATTAGCATAGCTGCTTATGTCTCTCAGTCAGATAATCACACAAAAAATTGATATCAGTGGACTTATTATCACAGAGTGGGCTTGCAAGCAATAGCCTGGAATGGTGACCAAATTGAGAGAATTTCTGCCTGTTATCAATGATAAAATGAATTATCCGGTAACTATCCACTTTTATCAATATAAAGGCGAAGGATTTGCGTTGGGATGTATTCATGCGATGACTTTGTTTATATATTCACCCCGCAACACATGTAGATTGACATGATATTGGAGATTTTCAATTAAAACTTTCACTTTCGTTTTCAGTTAATTACAATTGATTTGAAGGAAATTGATACATCCGCTAAAGAAGAATATTGAAAGCGAAATTTAATTAATTTACGAAAACTGTTGCTTCTACCTCGGCAAATGTAGCGAACCCATCGCTAAGATGGATACAACATCTTCACAATTTTACAAATGATGGATGTTGGGGCGTTTCTTGGAATAATATTTCAAATAAATGACTGCGAATACAGTATCACCAGTTCCTACATTATTGAGAAAGCAGACCGGGCGATCTCTCATATAACCTGCACCTTAATTTATCAATTAAGAGATTCTAAGAGTTTTGCGGCAATAGCTCTGCCATTGGAGTGTATTCGATTATCTAACGATCGTCGCTTCATAGTCAAGCTTCATAGTCAAGCTTCCTTCAAGCTTCATAGAATATAACTGCTTGTTCATTGTCATTGTCTTTCAAATGGTAGGAAATGATAGAATTGATAATCGTTAAAGTAATAGTTTATTAGAAATCGATATAGAACCATTAATAAAAACAAAGTGGATGAAGATAATTGTAGTGCCAGGAATTTGACTTTTGATTTTGCATATAAGAGACATTGCATGATTAGTCGAAGGAAGAATTCAACGTATCACAGTCCGTCAAGGTAACAAAAATTAAAAAAAGCCTCCAAAGCAATATAACGACTAGATAATTTTCAAAAGGTGCAAAATATGATTTAAAAGAAAATTATAATATACAAAAATGACTAAAAATTTAAAAATACTAGAAGGACAAACAACGCTTCTCCTCTCCTCATGTGGAATGAATTGGCGAGTAAGTCGTTCTGTTCAAAATTATGTTTATCACTTATATATTGAAAAGATCCTATTTAACAGTCTGCCCATTCAGATGATAAGAGGACAGGTCTGTTTCCAATCAAAATACCAGATCTAGCTAACACAGTGGGATTACGCTATCTAAAATCTACCAGGTGTGTAAGAGAATTAATATTAGTTCCTTTAGCTAAAACGTGAAATAGAATTCTACAAAATATGCATACAAATTATTTGACTATTTTTAATGAGGTCATCAACAGGAACTTGGTCAGGACGATCGCGTTTCGACCGCTTAATCCTGGACGCTCAAACCCGACCAAGCGCGGTCCTGTACATTTAAGATGCACAGCCTCAAAAATTAAATTTATAATAGAGAAAGATTAGCATCTATCAAAAAAAGAGTCACTATTGACTGAAATGCACCTCAGGCATTTGAAAGAAGGACAGAGTCCAGCCAGTAGAGGTCAAGAGGCGGGGACATAATCCACCTTCAACTCAAGACGTGCTGCAGAAACAATTCAACGTAGCAAAGTGCGTCAAGATAACAAAATTAAAAAAAATCAAGCTAATGACTAGTTAATTTTCAATAGGTACAAAATATGATTTAAAAGAAAATTTTTAGTCATGTCATCTAATTGCGGTGGACAGCAGATATTATAACGCATTACGCAATTCTGTCTCAGAGGAGAGAACCAACCGCTATCGTTGATCAATAACATGTTTCAGTGAATAGATAATGGGTAGATAATAACACAATATCCGCCGTCTGGCCGTGTGAATAGCGCGTATGTTCAACTTTCCAACTAAAATGTGTTCGAGTTCATGTCAGACGAGTTGCGGTCCTCGATAATCTGTTTGTCACTACAATGTGTAACTCATGAAAGGCAAGTTTAAGTGCCTGACAGCCACTTAGGTGCTCTGACAAGCTTCTATTCAGACAATTTGTCCTCTTCTCAAGGTATTTGTGTACATCGGCACAGTAGCATTGGCAAATTTGATATAGAAACGAAGAGCTATCTCTCCCTCTGCGAATCTTTTCCGTCGTAGAAGTCCTTGTCAATCGAGCCCTGATGTCAATACATTGAATATCGAAAGAGAATGACAACTATTGAGTCAATACAAGACACCAACAACCTTGATTCCCCGACCGCACTCGCCTGACCTAGGAATCGAACCGAAGTCCGCGGTGGAGACGGGCTCGCACCTTCTTCACTAGGCCACGCCGACCGCACTCGCCTGACACAGGAATCGAACCGAAGTCCGCGGTGAAGACGAGCTCGCACCTTCTTCACTAGGCCACGCTGACCGCACTCACCTGACCCAGGAATCGAACCGGAGTCCGCGATGGAAACGAGCTCGCACCTTCTTCACTAGGCGACGCCGACCGCACTCGCCTGACCTAGGAATCGAACCGAAGTCCGCGGTGGAGACGAGCTCGCACCTTCTTCACGAGGCCACGCCGACCGCACTCGCCTGACACAGGAATCGAACCGAAGTCCGCGGTGGAGACGAGCTCGCACCTTCTTCACTAGGCCACGCCGACCGCACTCGCCTGACCTAGGAATCGAACCGGAGTCCGCGGTGAAGACGAGCTCGCACCTTCTTCACTAGGCCACGCTGACGGTACATTTGTAGATGTCAATACAGTCCAACTTTTGAAAGATTTGCATTTTTTCACAAGATAACCAATGAACAAAAAATATAAGACATTAACGATATCTTCAATCCTGTGCACGCAATAGAAAGCACAATTAAATGGATTTTCCACATACAACACAAAATACATTGAAAGTTCTCGCTGACTTACCACAGCATTTTTTTCACTTCTGATGCCAATTTGCGCTCTGAAATGGAATTCTTTCCCATATTCTGAAGAATGACCTGTTTTACTTTTTTAACTGTGCGGACATCCTGAAATAGAAGAGGAATTGAATTTGCTAATAAACCTAAACGTTCAATATAAAATACTTGAATGTTTAAACGTTTATTCTCCACTAATATGATTTCAAAAACTAGGTCAGCGTAGAGGCTGTTGACGGCATGTTTCAAATTAGCCATTTAATTGTCCGAAAAATCAAGAAAGCAAGTCTGATGTAGTTGCTCAAATATGCCTCTTCAACTGCCACAAATTTCGGTCTATAGTACGGGCATCTTTAAAGATGAAAACCCTCTTTTTCGACATTGCTGAAATAAACTATGAATCAATCAATGCATGTTCCGAAGTTATGAGCATCTAATGCATCAGAACCTTTATATGTAAGTCTGCGAAATGCGTCCGACAGAATTCACAGCATACTATACCTTTCAGTATGCACTTCCAAAAAAATACAGTTTCTATTCATTTGGAGTCCCAAAAAACATGCGCAGAAAAAGCAATCTCAATTATCCCGACAAAAATTAGTACCAGAATTTGGGAAGGAGTCATTTGAGCAAAAGGACTATGTCCAAGGAAGATTCTCGATGATCTGGGGTTGTGCGGCCCAGATTTAAGCTTTCAAATTCCCGGGTCCCGGGCGATTTCCCGTGGTATTTTACCGAATTTCCACATCTTAACCAGAAATCGTTCATTCCAATTGGCATATCGCTCAAGAATTATCCGGACACTTCTTTAAGCTATTTTTATCACAAAATTGAAACCATAATTCCTGTTTGAATTTTGCCCACTAAATTCTCACGCGTTAGGTTAATAAACATATATTTGACTTTGCCGCAGTCAGTTATCAAAAATTTTTGAATTCTCTGAGCGCTGAGTCCGTAAGTTTTATAAACATGCACTTTTCCCTCAATGGTCTGCACTCAATTAACTGCACTTTGGATCTGAATGGTTTCATTATCGGCAGACAGCTAATTTCCTGAACTTTCCAAAGATCAAAAATTCTGAATCATAAAATTGTAGAAGTTGTATTTAGCCGGCCCCAATTTATCAGGACTGAAATGTTCAAAACCATGTTAAGTTGATGTAACAATATGACAAGCAACAACCATGATATCAAAAATGTTACATGTTACAGCATAATGGCACGATGTTATCAAGAAATATCTACATGAGAAGCCAGGAAACTGCCACACTGCACGAAAACCGTAGACGCCACCTGTGCGGTTCTCGGGACTGAATTGAATAGAACCGACGTTCTCCAGCGTGTCGTAAAAGGCACTGTAAATGGCGACTACGAGGGACCTTTTGCCGCTGCAGCTCTGGTGTTGGCAGTTTGAGAACTTTTTCTCATTGCCCTTCATCGGTGGCTATACAAAAGTTGATATTGTGGAGGATCCTGACAGCCGAATTTTAGATGTAGGGATATGTAACAAAGCTCCCACAGCTTCATCCCCTGTGGCATATCTGGCTGTTCCTTTTCCAAAGTCCACTCAGCGATGGCCGCCGCCCCTCTTCGAAGGTAAGGTGTGGGGTGGGACCACCGGGGATGCTAACTCCCGCAGTCAATGTTGTTCACCCTGTGTGAACAACTTTGTCTTGGACATGGTAGCACCTGTGGTACCGGAATGGCTATCTCCTCACCAGAAGTGGGCACATATTTGCTTACTGGGTGTGTCGCTTCGTATTGTCTTGATACGAAGCCTCCTGTCCACTGGACGGAGCCGGGTAAAATAACAACAATCGTAAACGCCAAAAAGTACTCCAACTTATCATCCTTTTTGTATCATTTTCCGCATAAACAATGGAAACGTGGTAACCGTCTGTCATAAAATTTGTGTCTGATGTTTCCAGCTGTTATCGTGCTTGGCTTGTGTAATTCGTGCATACTCACTTGCTTTCTACTCTTGATGTTTAATGTATCGTGTTGCTGTGGCATGTGTTTGTTGTTTTCCTTAAAGAGTGTCTTTCTGTTCCAGGTGTTGGTGGGTTTTTTTTAATTATTCCTGAATATTACTAACAATTGATTTGCCAAATTATTAGTTTTTACATGGTAGCAGAGCGTGGTTCCGAATGGCGAACAACTATAAAACCCCACCAGCTTTCTCAGAGAAGAAACCCTACAACCGGTGTTGGCGTTCAAGTTACTCGAAGGATCTAATTTGAAAAGTCAAGAGAGACAAATTGTACTCACAGGTGTGGACTACAAAGACGTAGCAACGATGTTCAAACAAATGGGAAATGCGCTCAAGAAATTCTTTGGAAAAACAGCAGGGGGCAGTGGATCATGATATCAAGCTGAAAAAACAAAATTATCAAAATTGAGAGTGAGGTCTTCCAGACGACGAAAGAACCATGTGGACCAACCCTCATTTCAGGGATCAACGCGAAGAGAAGAATCAAGATACGGGTGGCCAAGGAGGAGATGATGGATATGAACATTGCGTGAACCTTTTATGGAAAGCGAAACCGGGAATTCAGAAACCAGAATAAAGCTCGAATCGATTTCCCTTCGAGAAACGGTAAATCCCAGGTCCAGATGGCAGCCTTGAGATGTAAGAGCTGCGATCAATAAGACACTTCGTCATGGATTGTCCAGACGCTACGAAACACAGCCAAAAAAATTGAAAGGGCTCGTACTGTCTACAGGAAACAACAGGATGAGTTGGAATCTACTCACTTGTGAGGCAATGAGTCAAGCGTTCTCTTCTCCGCAGGTGCATGCAGTTCGACGTTTAGGCAGGAGACTCTGGATGAAAGCTGTATTTTGGAGACTTTGACCACGAAAACGCCTCGCAGTATCAAAGATGTCAAGTGACAGATTTTCAGATTTGGAGGAGGAAGATGCTTGACTGTTCGAAGGAGAGAATCGTTTTCCCATGCATCATTGCAGGAGTTGAATGTGATTTACCACAGATCTAGTCGAAGTGAATCCGCTCCTCTTAGTAAGCCAGAGCTATGATGAAGAAAGCAGGTTCGTCTCGATCTGGGAAAATGACAGAGCGTCGATCTTTGAAGAGATGTCGAATTAGAAAGAACATCGTCGGGCCATTATTGTGTTCCCTTGTAAACAAACCCCAATAGATTATGAACCCACGAAAACAGCTCTAATCAATTCCTAGAACAAGGAAAGAACTGATCATAAGAAGCTTATGAAAAGCTACACAAACACTTTGGGCACCACTTCAATGAGAAATGAAAGCGTTGATAAAGATGCCGGCAACGAAGTAAGTGATGTCGCGAAACTAGTGGATGAAGTGTCGGACAAAGGTGAAAAAGTTTTGAAGTTTAGAAGACGCCAGCGAGACCCAGAGTTAGGTCCCGATCGCAACTGACTTCAACGAAGCCGTGGCTATGGATCTGAAGGAATGGACAGCCAGGATTTATTTCCTTCATTGATCGATATGGCACACGTTTCAGTCTTGCATTCAGTCATCACACGAAAAACTCCATCAGTGTCATTTAATCGACCAGGTGCTGAAAGTTTGGATTGGTGGAGGTTTTGGACATTCCTAAAGAAGTATGACGGACAATGGAGGAGAGGTGGTCAGAGTTCGCAAATGAGAATTCTAGGACATGGTGAAAAATCTGAATATACAAGTGCTGGACCACGCGGCTTATAAGCCCATGGCAAAAACGGCTTGTGCGAAAGAAACCATGCGTTATTGATTGACTGCGTCGGAAAAATTGCTGGAGGAGAATCCAGAGATGAAAATGAAGTTGCTCTATTGTTGGGGCAGTGAACGCAAAGAACTCAATGCAAATGGTATTATGGATGGAGTCTTACAACTGGCGTTTTTGGTCAGGAACCCTTAATCTCCATCAACGCTCAGTGACAAACCTCCAGCGCTCCACGGAAGCACACAATAAATGAAGTATTTGGACGGCATCTCCAATTCACTGCATGCTGGTCGGCAAGCTTTCGTACCAGGCTTGATGCTTCAGAAAGAATCCGGCGAGCACTGAGAAACACGGATCCACTCATCTAGCGCTACATTTTACACAAGTGATCGCAGTTTACTACAAGCGAGAAGGAACCCAACTGGAGAGGACCAGGGAAGTGATTGGACAGGATGGGAAAAATTGTTTTCGTTATTTTTTGACATGGAAGTTCGCACATCGGTGCCGACATGTCGGTTGACAAAATCTCGATATTGATACGGAAAGTTTCGAGATCATTGAATATGAAAAGCAAAAAACGAATTGTGCGCTGAAAATAGAGAAAACGAAACAATGACGATGAATCAGAATTCCAGATGAAGGCACATGAAGAGACAGAGGACATGGATAGTGAAAAGTGACCGAGTTGCCCTTGGACATTGATGACAGCATAGCGAAAACAAGAAAAGAGACAGGTGACATGCAGAAAACGACCTGCTTGTTAAAATGCAAGTTACCAGGAAATTGGAAAAGAATTCAGTATCGGACGCATGATGATAACTCCTGGAGATGTGTGAGATACTCAGCAGAGGTGGAAAAGCATACAGAAGGAAGTGGGCCTATTATGAATATATAGATTTGGAAAGTGTTACATCAAAGTGGCTATCAATTTTGATAACTGGATGTATCTGAGTGGAAAGAACAAGAACTGGAAAGAATGACGCCATGTTAATATCACGTCTGTCCCGGTTAATATAAGTCATGAAAGTGGAAGGAATCGAATATTCAGCCCAAAAATGACGAATTGGAAAAAAAATGGAAATTTTTCGAAGTATTTGAAGAAATTGAGGGACAAAGGTCAGCCAACCATCTCTACTCGGTTGGGGTCGATACAAAAAAGGAGGTGATAATGGTGTTGGTTCATAAGGCTCGCCTTAGTTGTTCGGGGATTCGAGATTCGAGAAAATATTCAAGCGATTCACCAACTGCAACCAAGGATGTCAGAGGATACTTCTTGCGCTGTCCAGTTCCAAACAATATGGAAGTGTCACACGATTGATATCAAGTCAGCTTTTATAAAGGAAAGTATTGAAGAGGACATATTTGTGAAACCGCCAAAAGAAGCGGCCGTGGAAACGGCATGATTGGGACACTGAAGAAAGTGTATATGGATTGTCTGACGCTTCCCGACATTGGTTCAAGAGATAACAGAAGAACCCTGCTGCGATGCGGATGGATGCCAACAATCAAAACTGGACCGCGTTCTTTCTATTGGACAAGATACAATCGACTAGCGGGCATTTTCATAATGCATGTCGATGACTTTCCTTCGGGCTGAGGAAACGGAGTTTGAGGAGAAATTGTTGATGAGCTGCGGAAAACCTTCTTTGTTGGAAAAGAAAAACGCAGCGAATTTGATTATTTAGGCTTGAATTTTCAGCAAGGACAAGTGAATCTACCTAGATCAACGTTCTATATATGATAGTGTAGAACTCTTACCCATGTCCAGATTACGTTCTGAAACAGAACAGACTGTCTTCTTAACAAGAAGAATATCACAACTTCGTGAGAAAAATTGGACAAATCAACTGGATAGCAATCAAACAGGACCTGATGTAGTGATTCGAAGCCATGATCTCAGCATGAAAGTAAGCATCGAAGTAGAAGATCTCTGCAACGCCAACAAGATTATTCACGCGGATTCAAAGGTGCAAATATTGAAGCTTCGATTCCCTCCTGTAGGGTGCGCTGCTCAAGCTCAGTGTTTTTTGTGACGCCTCGTATGCCAACTTATGAGGTGACGGATATTCAAGTGAGTGTGGGATACGTCATTTTTCTTACTTGGGGAAAATGGACGATCGTGTCCCCATTTCCTGGACGCTCACGGAAATCAGAGAGTCGGTGAAAAGTACCATTGCAGCAGAATCTCTCGCCATCGGTTAGAAAGTCTTGATTCTGCTTATCTGATCGGTGGCTTGCTTCAAGTTCTGGCTGAGAGCTAAATGGTGGATCGATGCCGGATTGTGTGTTTTACTGGCAACAACGTCCCTTTATGAGACACTGCATTCAACAAAATCGTGACCGAAAAGCGTTTGCGCATCCGATATCGCCAGTATCAAGGATGAAGATTAGAAAGGCGAAGTGTCCCAAATCAATTGGATAAGTACTGGAAAGCAATTGGCTGACTGCCTGACAAAAAGAGGTTGCTCCAGTAAGCTTCTTCACGAGTGCATCATCTCTGGCCAGATAGACAACATTCTTGGAATCTAATTAGTTCTTTTCCTTGCGGAAAAAGTGTTCACGGTCTACTACAGTTGTCGTGTTTCGAGAACTACCCGTTGTTCTTAAGAAAGGGGAATCTGGTATCGTGCTTGGCTTGTGTAATGTCGTGCATATCACTTGCTTTCTACTTTGATGTTTATGTATCGTGTTGCTGTGGCCATGTGTTTGTTGTTTTCATTAAAGAGTGTCTTTCTGTTCCAGGTGTGTTGGGTGGTGGTTTTTTTTTTTTTTTTTTTATTTTTTTTTTTACATGGAATATACTAACAATTGATTTGCCAAATTATTAGTTTTTACACCAGCAACGTCAGATATAATACTGGAGAATCAAAGTCTCGATCTTTCCTGATTCAGCGATGGTGGTTCAAATTGATTTAAGTTAAAAATTATATGAAAAAAGTCATTAAGATAAAATCTATCAGTTGATGAAAATGAATTGCTTTGTTAGCAAGTACGAAAATGAATCTGTTGGAA